>CM046721.1:19025722-19625722 GCA_025584915.1 Monochamus saltuarius
ATGCGTTTTAAGGTTATAATTTGTGCAGCAGAAATTTGAATAGAATTTGTTAAGTGAAAGGCAACTGCAATAAATATTAAAGAAAAATCTGAATTTCTTTTATTAAATATATTTTTTTATTATTATTTCATGATGAAATACTCAATCAGATTCAGGCACAAGTGGTCCTGGATAATAATAAGAAAAAAATTGAAATTTCTTGTCACGCCATGCCACGTTGGTGAGTTCAATTATTATTGAAATAGATTGTGCACTGAAAGATCACAAGGCCAATAAAACCTTTCTTATTAGAGTTTGAAACAAAAGGTTGTCTTAATACAAGGCAAATAAAAAAAATTAAATAAATTTTATTATTATTAATGATGTTATTGGATAATTTCAAAAACATACATAAATCACATAATTTTCAACATTTGCAATTATTTTTTTAAAGAAATTTATTATACATTCACATTATTGTAAAATTTTTATGCTTAAATTTATTGCTAAAATTAACAAAGCGTTTATTACCTACCTTGTATCTATAACACTACACATTTTGTTATTTCACTGTATACAAAAACTATATTTTTTTCCCAAAAGCACCCTGTATGATTTATTAAGGGCGCCGTCACCGTGTATTAGCAGGAATAGTCTAGAAGACAGTAAGATTTTAAACCCTTGACAGATATGTGTGGTTCAAAAAATACTGATGACTGTATATTACACAATCTTACTATGTTTAAATATGGCGATAATCAAAACAACCTGCATATAAGGTGAGATATAAGTGGTCTGCTTACTTCCTGCTCGGCCTAAGCAGCTCGACTTACAGGAAGCGACCTACATTGCAGCAGGTACTTAACGCAGACCTCTCGCCCTGGGCGACGAGCCATTAAATCTGTAAATGATACTGCAGGAAACAACTACTCCGCGGACTAATGCCCCGACCGGCATTGAATTACTCCTGCAGTATCTGTGTGAACAGCCAAGAACCCTTGTCGGACACACCACCAGACATAGACCGGTTTCGGACTTGTTAGCCCTCATCAGTATGCCATAGGTGAGATGACCGACAATTGAACTGGCTGTTCCTTCATATGTATGTTCACATATAAACTGAGTGCAGGTGAGATATAAGTGGTCTGCTTACTTCCTGCTCGGCCTAAGCGGCTCGACTTACAGGAAGCGACCTACATTGCAGCAGGTACTTAACGCAGACCTCTCGCCCTGGGCGACGAGCCATTAAATCTGTAAATGATACTGCAGGAAACAACTACTCCGCGGACTAATGCCCCGACCGGCATTGAATTACTCCTGCAGTATCTGTGTGAACAGCCAAGAATTCTTGTCGACCACACCACCAGACATAGACCGGTTTTGTTCACACAGATACTGCAGGAGTAATTCAATGCCGGTCGGGGCATTAGTCCGCGGAGTAGTTGTTTCCTGCAGTATCATTTACAGATTTAATGGCTCGTCGCCCAGGGCGAGAGGTCTGCGTTAAGTACCTGCTGCAATGTAGGTCGCTTCCTGTAAGTCGAGCCGCTTAGGCCGAGCAGGAAGTAAGCAGACCACTTATATCTCACCTGCACTCAGTTTATATGTGAACATACATATGAAGGAACAGCCAGTTCAATTGTTGGTCATCTCACCTATGGCATACTGATGAGGGCTAACAAGCCCGAAACCGGTCTATGTCTGGTGGTGTGTCCGACAAGGGTTCTTGGCTGTTCACACAGATACTGCAGGAGTAATTCAATGCCGGTCGGGGCATTAGTCCGCGGAGTAGTTGTTTCCTGCAGTATCATTTACAAACCTGCATATAGACAGATAATTTTTAGTTTACCTTTTTCTTCTACAAAAAGGTTAACACTTTATTTGACTGCAGCAAAATACAGATAAAGGATGAACTTTAGGAAAGTTTGTGTTCATTTTTCGTACTTTGGTCTTTAAATGTGAAAAATTAATTGTTGAATTTTATGTAAAAATTTCATAAAAAGAGCCACATTCCATAAATATTTTAAGTATAAAAAATTGCTACATTTTGGCAATATAAATACCAACACTACCTAAAGGTAAAGGTAATTAAGCTTACTGGTAATTAGGGCCCTTTTTACCTACTAACTTATACTACCCTCCACACTTACAATCACAAACATCCATGGGTAGGACAGAAAAATTCCTGCCCCGTGTTGGATTCGAACCAACTTCCGGCCGCTCGTGCTTGCCCTGGCAGCGACTACTCGTCACCGCCTTGGCCGCTCGGCTACCATCAGCCCTACTAACACTACCTAAGTTAAACTTTCTAGTAGATATTCAATAATGTATAATATTTTTTGGCACCTTTTGAAATTCCTAACTTTAAAATTACATTAACATTCCACTATTTGGACAAAATTCCATAGGTGTATCACTTGAGAAGGGTTTAAAGAACACAAAATTACCAAAAATAAGTTGACGTTGAATGAACCTAGCATTTTAACAGTTTACTTTAATAAGTTTATAAACTCACTCATGTAATCTTCTACACAACATAGGATGCTGTCTTTTTGGACCGCGATGGCCTACCGCCATCCACTTTCACCTACCTGATGCGCACACACATTAACATATTTATACACTACATTACACCTTTTGTACACTGTACTGTCTTCCGAATCCTTAATTCAGATTCAGACCAAGTATTTGATTTATATGGTCTTTTCACCAGTTTTGTCCTCTGAAATAGCAACCTAAATTTTTTTATTGTTGGAAGTTCATTTTTAAAATACTATTCATGATGGAAAAAGGTATCTCAACTGATACACAGATTTTCCTAAGATATTTTAGTTTACTAGTGTACTGGAATGATATGAAATGCGACAAATCGATATATCGATAAATAATATAAATAATAATGGTAGTAAAACCTTCGCTATAGTACTATAGTTCAGTGCACATATAAATCATAAATAAATGGCGTGTAACTTTAAGATGCTATTTTAGATTTAGATTTAGATTTTAGATATAATCAAAAATGAAAAGATTGTTATATCATATACGATTAAGACATATAAATATATAAAGCAGTATCTCAGTATACTTATATATTGTAAATATATCTGAATAATGACCAAATATGGCAAAATATTGTTAAATAGTGGCGTTCGAGATGTCCAACGACACGTTAGATCTTAAATTAGGCTTATCTGGTTTTTGACAGGAGTGCCTCAAATTTCACAGCGTCCTGGGGTTGGTTGACAGGCCTTCGGACTATGGGACAGTGTCCCGTTTTCAACACGGTGGTCCACGCTGACAATATGCCTCGTATAATCGACAACAACCAGGGGATGATGGTAAATGTGCGACGAGAGATTTCAGATGATAGGTTCACGATGTGACGGAGGAAGAATCAAAATAGGAGGCCTAGATCAAATCATGCTTATAAATATTTAAGCTAAACAAAGTAGATGCATTTTAATAACAAAAAGAAATGAGATTGGCATTACCTTTGATCTAGGGCGGCCTCGTGGTAGAAGTCAGAGACTTATCTGGTTTCGAACTTTTGGGAGTGAATTTAACACAAAGTTTTATCACTTGCAATAAACACTATTGCCAAGTGAATTTACTTCCCAAATTATAGCAACAAAATCCGCATAAGCGTTAAATTTTATGGTTCACACACCAACGCATTACTGTGCTAAGAAAACGAAAAATATCTCTTCCGAAAAACAGGCAAGCAATCGCCGCTCAAAAAGTGCTGATAAACGACCAAGTAATCTATACTATAAAATCAAATACGCTATACAGGGCCGTATATTTAACTCTTACCTTTTTAAAATTGTCTATGAATTTATTATTTATTATATACTAAAATTATAGGGATATTTCAAAACTGACATTATCTGAGAGAAGCTCTGGATCTCTCAAATGAGTCATTCTTTATTATTTTACTACTACTAAATATAGGTGATTGTCAAAACTGACATCTGTGAAAGGCTCTGGATCTCTCAAATGAAAAGAGATAAGGCACTATAATTTTCAAGTGGCTAGCATTGCATTAGAAAAAGTCAATTTCCATAAATTTTAAGGTTTGTCTCTAGTCTGGTTAATTTTTTTTTCAATACCCTGTACTATAAAATCGGATTCTCTTTATTTAGTGCGGAAAATTTCATAAAAAATGTTTTGATATTCTATGAATTTTAAGTGTTTTTGGAGATTGTTCGGTTTTTTAAACACCCTGTATTTTTTTGTTAATTACTGTTCTAATCATATATGTAATACTACTTCTAATAGACCCCTTATAAATGCTTCATCAAAAAATCACTTACATAATAGACCTGTCGTAGAACAGTTGGAAACAGTTTACAGCCATCAGACACAAGCGCATTGTGTTTATAATACTCATATGTTTCTGACGGATAGAAACTGATGCTGGTATACTAAGAACTAAGCTAATGTCAGGGCTGTCTAACTCCATGACTCTCTTTTTCTTGCAAATAACCTCTGCTAATTTCCTCTTTGTCGATACAGTATCAGTGTAGGTTTTCATATCAACTACATATTCTTGAGTAACTTGGCTACTTCTTTAGACAGCTGCCAAAGAGGAGCATTTTTCTCTTCCATCATAATCATTTCTCTCAACAAAGGCGGCAAAAAATGATGCAAAACAGATGTGATATCTATGAATTCTAAGGACAATCCTACACTCAATATCTATTTGGAGATTTCAATATCTGCAGAAAGATTCTTCACAACTTACTCAGCTGGATCATTTTTGATTTGGACTGTTTACAACATTTGTAGAAATTTATTGAACATTAATTTAATTTTTGAAGGTGGAGATAAATGGATTGATTATTATAGAACTGTATCTGTTTTGCAGAATTTTGCTAAAATATTTCAAACTGTGTTATACAGGGTGTTTCTAAACTATGGTGCCAAATGAATATGAGAGATAGAAAATTTCATTCATCATTTTGAGCAAAAAGTTTCATGTAAACATAGGTCCGAAAATGCATAATAAAAAAGTTACAGGGTGATAAAGGTACAGTTCGAGAAACAATTTTTCACAATAACTTCTACAAAAGTTAGGCAATTTAAATGAATCTTAGACACTAAAATGCAACAATTTCGTGCAAAAACAATTTATTCCCATTGCCCAGAAGCGGAGAGCCGGGGTACCACATAGGATTTTATTATGAAAAAAAATTGTCCTTTGCATTTTCGGAAAATTGATCAAATTTTCTGAAAAATAAACTAATATGTCACAAAAAAGGTACTCTTGTTCAATGTCGCCAACATGAACCGTTCTCTTTCAAATTTGCAAAATTTATTGTCGTGCACCCGACAACAATAATGCTGTAATCAAGAAGGCTATGCTTTATGTGGTAACTGGGTATGGATTTGGTTTGTAACATTGTTATAACAAATAACATTTATTTTTAAATTACAACATAACAAAACTCCTTACTACAAAAAAAAATTATTTAAGCATATGTTGAAAGTGATCACCGTTAGCTCTAATACATGCTCTAACTCTTTTTAAGAAATGAGAGGGGAGCTTATTCAAAACTTCTTCATTCGTCTTTATTTCATTGAAAGTGTCTGTTATTCTTTGCTTTAAATGATCCTCGCTTCTATTGAATTTCATACACTTTAGATTTTGCGTATCCCCAAACAAAAAAATCTAAAGGAGTTAAATCTGGGCTTCTTGGTGGCCATGGCTGAGGAGCATCCCATCCACGACCAATCCATCTATTTGCAAAAATATTATTTAAATGTCGCCTTACTTGTCGAGAGTAGTGAGGAGGGGCCCCGTCTTGCATTATTCTTGCCACATATTTCTTCTGGGGTCCAAATCAAGGTCTTCCAAAACTTTAACAAAGTCGTTGTTCAAAAAATGTAAGTAATTTTCCCCATTCACATTTAGAGGAAGTTCAATTGGACCCAAAAGTTTATTGCCAATTATTCCTGCCCATAAATTGATTTTAAGTTTGTATTGTGAATGTCTCACAACTGTTGCATTTGGATTTTCATCATTCCAGTGATGACTATTTCTTAAATTGAAAATGCCATTTTTCGTGAAACAACACTCATCAGTGAACAAAATACGTTTGGCGAACATCACATCAACACGAACCTTTTCTGACATCCAGTTGCAAAAATTGTAGTCGTTTTGGCAAATCTTCAGCAAGCAATTCTTGTACTTTAGTCATATAACATGGATGCAATTGCTGTTCCCTAGCAATCCTCCATACCAAGGAATGTGGCATATTTTCGGCGAAAGCAATTCTTCTGGTGCTTAAAGTATCATCTTCAAAACGTTGGAGAACACGCTCTTCAGCCCCTGGAGTCCGGATCGTTCTGGGACGGCCAGTGTCATAATGACTTTTTTTAAAATTACCTGTTTCTCTAAGGTGAAGGTCGATGGACATAAACAATTTTCGAGAAGGTATTCTCTTATTTGGATAGGTTTGTTCATATAATCTACTTGTCATTCTTGTATTACAGCCACATTTTCCGTAAATTAAATGCATATCTGCAAGTCCTCCAAAGGTGTATTGTTCTGCCATAACAACTTTTAATGAGTAACGCCAGCTAAATTTTATGCTATCAAAACTTCCAATTAACTTTTGACAGGAAAACTGAAAGGTTATTTTAAATTTCATGGCTACTATGACGAACTTCCATTGCTACCTCTATCTTGTCGGGTGCACGACAATAAATTTTGCAAATTTTAAAGAGAACGATTCATGTTGGCGACATTGAACAAGAGTACCTTTTTTGTGACATATTAGGCAGCAAAGGACAATTTTTTTTTCATAATAAAATCCTATGTGCTACCCCGGCTCTCCGCTCCTGGGCGATGGGAATAAATTGTTTTTGCACGAAATTGTTGCATTATAGTGTCTAAGAAACCGCACCAAGATTCATTTAAATTGCCTAACTTTTGTAGAACTTATTGCGAAAAATTGTTTCTCAAACTGTACTTTTATCACCCTGTAACTTTTTTATTATGCATTTTCGGACCTATGTTTACATGAAACTCTTTGCTCAAAATGACATTTTCTATCTGTCATATTCATTTGGCATCATAGTTTAGAAACATCCTGTATATATAGGGTGTTTCTTAATAGCATGCAGAAAATTCAGGGGTGTATTCTATGATTAAAATTAAGATTACATCGAGATACAAGGATGAGGTTGCACAAAATGGAACATACTGTGTGTAAATGCCTTTATAAGGATTTCTAAAAGCATTTATAATTAGGACTTGAACGTATAAATCAATAAGTTACTTCACTTTCATTTTTATTGGTTTTTCATAAAAAATAACAAAATTATCACAACTCCTTAATAAACTCTATATTACTTACTATAGTATACAGGGTGGACTAACTTTAATCAGATTTGGGTACCAGTTTCATTTGAAACTAAGCAATGGACACGTTTACAATTTTTTTCTTGTACACCTTCAGATTGTACTCTATAAATAGGTTTTGTTGTTTTCGGAAATTAAATAACTGGTATACAGGATATTTTAAACAAAGAGGTCACACACTTTAGTAGAGGCAATTGACATGAAAGTATAAGATGAAATAACATAAGTCCATTATAAGTTATGTAACGTTACCAAAAAGTTACAAAACTGACTCAAAATGACTGAACTTCATATACTTCTTTGGAATAAGAAGTAAGTAAGTAAGTAATATATGTATCTACCTTAACTGGCAGTCAAAATTTTAGTGTAAATATTAAACATATATCTGTTGAAGAAATCGAGCAGGAATTTGACCGACTTGATATTAATAAAAGTGCTGGTCCGGATGACATTCCTCCTATATTTGTAAAATCTTGTAAACAGTCTCTAATTTTGCCATTGTTCATTATATTCAACAAATCCTTAGCTTCTGGTTGTTTTCCTAACGTTTGGAAAAGAGCAGTAGTAATTCCAGTTTTTAAAAGTGGTTCTAAGGATGAAGTCAGCAATTATCGTCCCATTTCTTTACTTTGTGTATTTGGTAAAATTTTTGAATCAATAGTTACTAAGGAACTCTTCTTTAAAATTAAGCATTTAATAAATGATAATCAACATGGCTTTTTTCGGGGCAGATCTATTATTACTAATTTAATGCCTTTTTACAAACGACTCTTGAAGCTATGGACAATAAAATGCAGGTGGACGCTGTGTATACCGACTTTTCAAAAGCGTTTGACAAAGTACATCATCCGACATTATTAATTAAACTTGAAAATTTCGGTATTCATGGGGAACTGCTTCGTTGGCTGAAGTCTTATATCACTAACAGAAGCCAATGTGTCAGATTGAACAATTATTTTTCTGAGTACCATAGTATTACCTCTGGAATACCACAAGGTTCTCACATGGGACCTCTTCTTTTTTGTCTTTTTATAAATGACATTGGTTCCTGCTTCAATTATTCAAATATAATTTATTTGCCGATGACCTTAAATTGTCAATGCCTGTTCAATCTGTGGATGACTGCATTAAACTTGAGGAAGATCTGTCCAGATTAAATGATTATTGCAAATCTCATAAACTTTTCCTTAATATTAATAAATGCCATAGTATAACATTTTCCAGAAAAGAACTTAATATTACTTACAATTACACCATTGGCGGTCATACTTTGAGAGTCGTTAGTGAAGTTAAGGACTTAGGTATAATTTTAGATAGCCAATTATCTTTTGAGACACATATTGACTCAATAGCACAAAAAGCTATGAGAACTCTAGGTTTTATATTACGCAATACAAAGCATTTCACTAACCCTTCTTCAATTATTATTTTGTATAATTCATTAGTTATAAGTAAATTTGAATATGTTAGTCTTTTATGTAGCCCGTTGTATTATAAATACATAGATCGACTTGAAAATGTTCAGAACAGATTTATTGATGTGCTGAATTATAGATTTAACAGAAATTTATATTATGAACCATATGATGTCAGTTATAATTAGGACTTGAACGTATAAATCAACAAGTTACTTCTAGAAGAATAATTTCTTCCGTTTATTGGTTTTTCATAAAAATAACAAAATTATCAGTCAAATTTCTTTAACTAGATATGTTAATCTTTTACTTATATTTCATCGTGTGGACTAATTTAATGCAAGTAATTTGGCTCCAATACGTATGTTACAGAAGAATTATAATGATTACTTTATTCATCTAGATCTTTTTAACTCATCATTATCAAGTGTAAAATCATATGTTAATTCTATACTACATTAGTGTTAATTGTGTTCACTGTTTCTTTAGGTTTAATTAAGTTACTTACCACGAATTTGTATTTTTTTCTCTTTTGTGTAATCCTGTTATTGGGCATTGAATTGCCTGTTGGATTACCTATGTCGAAATAAATAAAAAAATAAATAAATAAATAGCAATAGTAATAAGTCCCTCTTGGGACTCCACTAGCATCTCACAGACCATTGAATGCATGCTACCCCACAGAAAAAAGTCCACTAGTATCAAATCAGGACAGAAATATGGTAGCAGTTTCAAGATCGTCATTCTAAGTTAATCTTGTAGTCAGAGGAATTCCTATCCTATATTTTTCTATTCTATTATTATTCCTATTTCATATTTTCATGTCTTAACCTCCTCTACTATGTACCAAAGTTTGAAACTTCTTTTTGGAACACCTTGTATAGGGGTGTATCAACTCAGATTTTTTGAGAAATGTTCTGGATCTCTCACATGGAAAGTAATGGTAGACTGTATGCATTAGTATTTTCTAGTTACAGGGTTTTTGAGATAACCTCAAATTTCATCACATTTGATTCACCCTGTATACCATATTATTATTATTATAGCTGGGTAAAATTAATTATTTTTCATTTCCTAGTAATATTTTCACACAATTTGAGATTTCATTCTGGTGAAAAATCTGGCAATAATTTATTTTTATAAAAATGGTAAAACATTTCATAGCATTGATATTTAATAAAAAAGTACAATATGGAAATAGCAAATAAATTTATTTTCCTATAAAGATTGAATTATTTTTAAGCAAATCTCTCTCTCCATATTCCTTTGAATACCATTTGTATGTTAAGATCTTGCTTAAATATATTTCCTTTTAAAGATATCACAAAAGAAAGAAGTACCAAGACTTTAAACGATTCAACATCACTTACATAATCTCAGAACTGTCCAATTCCATGACTTTCCTTTTCTTATAATTCTTCTTTGTGCCCTTCATCTCCGATATTTTCCTCTTCTTTGATTCCTTCTTCTTTTCCTGCCTCTTAATCTTCTTCTTAGCAAACATTTCCGGATCCGTCACCGCCAACTGGGTCCTGCTCCTTTTCCTTTCCGCCCTCTTCACAGACAAAGTCTGTTGCAACTTCGACAAAGTATCAGTGTAGGTTTCCATACCAACTTTATTCTTGAGCATATTGGCTACTTCTTTCGACAGTTGGCGAAGAGGGGCATTTTTCTCTTCCGTCGTGATCATTTCTCTCACCAAAGGCGCCAACAAATGATGTAAAACAGGTGTGATAGCCTCGAGTTCTAAGGCCATTCCCACACCCGCTATCCATTTGAACACTTCAGTCCGCAGAACGACGCTAGTTGAGTTTGCGACGACTTCGGTGTTCACCACTTTCCGCATACGTTTCGTCAACCAAAGCAAATTAATTTTTTTGTCGCCGTCGGAGTTTTTCATAGACACTGTCTTTAATACCCTAGCGACAAACACTAAGTTCTTCACGACTTGCTCGGCTAGATCACTCTTGATTCCGTCCGCTTGCAACTGATCGCACAAATCCAACGTTAAAGATTTTACGGCGTTAATGGGATCACTATAAAGATATCCGCTATCTGACTCCTTCGAAATGATCAAGTTAGACAGCCGATCGATGTCCAAGGCCGACAACACGAAACCGAGAAACTGTGCCGCCGCTAATCTAACCCAATCGTGAGGATAAGCCAACAAAGTTTGTGTGTGTAAGGCTAGAGCTTCGATTGTGTCGTTTTGCTTTAAGAACGAGGGGCACTGCGCGCAAATTTTTAGCAAGAGCTGTAGAACTTGGAACAGGTGGTGGTCTTTGACCCTTTGATATTCCGGGTCTGTGGATTCCTTCTCCTTTCTGACTTTAACAAATTTTCCTGGTGAATTGTTTAGTCCAAATTGTTTCAGTAGTAGAGGGGTGAGGATAGGAAGTCTAGTTTCGAAGTCGCTTTTTTCCACGGTCACGAAGATTCCGTAGAGTTGTGCGGCAAGTCGACGATGACTCACCTGAAATAGTATAAATATTATTATACTGTCAAATAAACCTAATATAATTTATCATTTCTGAAGGCCCTGTATATAAAATAGGTGTTATAAAATGTTATTTTTTTCTTTTCTTGAGAATGTCTTTAAATTTTTTGTCCGGTCCGGTAATTTTTTTTACAAAATTGTATTTGTATACATTAATTTTTTTTTAAATAAGTTCTGTATCATGCACATTGTAATTTAATATAAGTGTACTTACAAGTGTATCCTTCAGCCAAAGTGTTATGATTTCAAAAAGAGGATCTCTGTCCGCCTTAGGTAATTTCTGCAACATTGAAGACAATGCTTCGGCAATCATTTTCCTACATTCAGGAACTTCGTCATTTACCAACCTCGCACCTAAAGTTATTAGTAACGTTCCACTGTGAGTTTTCAGGACATCCTGGAAAAAAATCATAAAACAGAAAACATAAATAATTTATTCCAATTCTTTCTTACCAATGGAAAAGAGTTTATTAGTGTCTGAATCATCTCTATGGCCGATTCTCTGCCATACTGCAGTTCGTAACTCATCTGAGAAATGTAGAACCCCAAATGTTTTTCTAAAGTGTTTCCAAGGGGATATTCCATTAAGAACTGATGAAAAACTACTCTAGATTGTTCCCTGACATGATTCAACTCGGAGGTTATACTGAGATCTGCAACTTTTTCCATTATATCGTTTATTTCTGGCACTATTAATTTTCTCGCGATTATAGCTTTCAGCAGACTGAAAGCCGTTGCCTGTCTGTCGTGATCGTGCATGTCTTGTTCTGCGTACAGTAGTAGGGCTTTCAATTGATTTGTGTCGATTGTGTGATATTTTACGTCCCTGACAAGAACTGCCATTGCCTAAAAACAATAATTATTATTATTTATTGACGTTAAAATTGATACTTATTTATTGTAAGAATGTTTTAATCGCATAAGAATATTTAAAGGGGAGAATGTAGTAAGCATAAAATTTTCTAAAATAGTTGATAAAACGTGACTAAAACACTAATGTATTACGTTTTATTTACAATCACAGGCTCAAGTTAGTCAAATTTAATTAAACTTTAATTAAAAGAAACCAATATTTTTAAATGTCAACAGGAATGTTAGTTCGAAAACTCGGTGAGAATTGGAGTGTCATGGTGAGACGGATTGGTTGCTACGGTCGATTTCAGTAGCAGTGAAATAAGACAGTGAAGGGTCTAATTACATGGAACCACAAACTATCTGGGTACCAATTACCGAGACACTAGTGTACAAAGTTTTATCCATAATGACAAGCTCAAGTTAAGGTTTAATTAAACAAAATAACATTTTTAAATGTCAACAAGAATGTTCCTTCAAAAACTTAGTAAGAATTAGTCTCAATACAAGAGACAATGGTTGCTATAGTTTTGATTTTAGTAAGAGTGAGAGGTGAAATATAACTTTTTTCCCTAGTCACGTAAAAGAAATTTATATCTCTAGTGAATAAAATCTACATTTTATTACATGATACATTGATGTTTTATTCACTTTTAACAGTTTCAAAAAGTGAATAAAACATCAATTTAGGATAATATTGGATGGCATGATTTAGGGATTAAGCGGTCTCGCAAATATTTCTATACTCGCGACACGAATTCAAACGACTTACGTCATACGAACAAATGAATAATTCATTATATTTTCATCAAAATATTTAAGAAACTGCAACTGATAGTAATAAAACTATATACTACACTAAACGTTTGCATTATATAGTGCACTAAATTGCAAAAAATTATTGTTTTTAACGCAACCAAATATCGAAAATTACGTTGACAATAAAAACAAATGTGTAACGTCAGCCGTGACGTAAGATGTCTGAATTCTTGACGCGAGTATAGTGCCATATTCCATAGTTTCCGTAATATAAGTAAAACAAATATTTTTTTCGTTATATTTATCATTAAATTAAAGTGGGGAAACCGAGCGAAAAGCAACCTTATCTCAGACATTCTGGAAGGCACAGTATCCAAGTTCCAAAATAGTAGAGAGTGATTCATTTACAACACTTTAGATGAGTACAAGTGAGGGTTGCAAAAGATTCTATAAGCGTGCCACTTGAGAATAAGAGTTCAAAGAATACAAAATTATCAAAAATAAGTTGAGGTTGAGTAATATTTTACATTAAACAGTTTATAATCACCGCCTACCACCACCCACACCTACCTGACTAAACCATAATACTATTTACATACACACTACTGATTACCATATTCTATTTTTAATCTAAGAGGAGTGCCTAAATGAAGAGGTCATAGGGCGGATTAAGACGAGGTCAGCCGCTGAGCCGCTGAGAAATCCAGGCCAACCAAATGCACGACGCATTTAGCTGAATTCTTAGGCAAGGCGCGCACTGAAGTAGTGTGGTAGTGGTGAGGTATTGGAATGGTGCGTGGTATGGGGATGGTGAACATTTGGCGTGGCGATGGAATAGCGGCGAAGTGGCATGAAAGTGATTTAAAGCGCACTGCAGTGGCAAGATGTCAGTAAAAATGTCGTCCTCAGAGAATGAAGATGGCCTTTATTTGTACAACTTGCTAACCTAAATGCTAAAAATCAGGAGAAGAAGAAAAAACACTATTGGGTTCATCTTCTCTGAAAAAAAAAAAAAAAATTGTAATTTTTAACGTTTATAAGAAGGATTTGAACTTGGATGACCAAAAATTTAAACTTTTCTATCGAATGAAGAAAGTGACATTTTGCAGGTTACTGACAAAACTACGACCTATGCTTCAAAAAAAGGATACAAACTTCAGGAATTTTTGTTAAATTCATGACCGTCTCCCATGTTTTTAGTTTTAAAATTCACAAGAAAAATGCAGTTGTAATGCACAATGCCACGTCGTCACTGACCGCTTGCCACTCGAAAATTAAACTTGTTCGAGATTAGTGGCGCCAGACTGGCATCACACCACCTGCAAAAAACCACGCCACCACTACTCCATTCTGATACGCGCGTCTTCATATGTTTACATAGGTTTTAATGATTCCACCTGCCACTTGGTCACCACGCCACTGCGACGTCACTTGCACACCACTTCAGTGCGCGCCTTGCCTTACTCAGTGGCTCAGCGGCTGACCTCGTCTGAATACACCCATATATACACAGGTAAATTAAGTAGAAAATACATATAACTAGCTCATTTTGGCGGAAAATTTAAAAATAAAATGGAAAAAATGTTAGAAAAGTTGAGCAAGCAATTTGATGCTGAGATATAAAAAGGACTATTTTATTTGCTTTTGGATTAACATGGAAGAAGAAACACAAAATAAATCTGCAAAGTGGCAACGTTAATCTTAGACTAATATGGCTGACATTTTAAAGGTTTATAGTTGATATTGACAATAAACTTGAATTCATGTAAAACCATGTAAACTTGGTGACAAATTAACCAATAACAAGGTAGTGTTTAAACACGAGGAATTTCAATCACTCCTCTTAGTTTAAAATTAGAGTATAGCACTCTTATTATAACAGCACACATCAACACTTATCTTCAGTTAGTGTCACACTTGGCATTGCATAGCCTTAATTTATCCATATTTTGTCAGTGTAATATATTATATTAAATAGTTTGTTCACTACATCACTATTTCGTCTGTTTCTATCAGCATACTCTTTCCATTTCGTTTAATAAAATGAAAATTCATGTCACCCATAATTCGCAAAAGCACCCTTCTAGATATTCTAGGCAAATTTTCATTCAGAGCTAGCAACCTGATTTTTTTATTGACAAGATCATTTTTAAAATACCATCATTAACCTCTATCTTATACCTTCCGCGTGTTTCCACCATTTTCTGTTTTGCAGTCGTATATTCTTCACTGTCATTCTTTATTGCACGATACACACTACTCACAGATACTCTTGTTAATGAACTACATATTTGAACATCACTTACACTCATATTTTGGTCTGGAGCCCAAATTGTTGAGCCTTCATACAAGTTTTTTATCATTCCTAAGAAAGCAAATACGAAATCACAAATAAATTAATTACATTCACAATTAAATTAGTAGAAAGATATGTCTGAAATTTTCCCACGTGCACACCCATGGTAGCGCTGCAGATGGAACAAATGCATCTGTCAATTCATCATAACCAAAAGAAATCAAGAAACATCATAGAAACATGCTACAATATCTTCCAAACAATAATTATTTACCTGAATATATTCGAGAATATCAAAATTGGTTAAAGACTTATTGTTTACCTCGTCTTAACGTTTGACAACAAAAAATAAAAATAAAAAAAGTTACCTTAAAAGCTGCCACCACCAGATCAAAATTGTCTCCTTTGCTCAGCCCAGCCGAAGCATACTTGTGAAGGATGGCAAAAATATCCTTCGAGATTGATTTCACATGCTCTCTCATAGAGGGCAAATCATGTTTCATAGTCCAGCTGAGACATTGCAGAGTTAAGGTACTGAGCTAAAAACAAAGAAATACTTAGAAAAAACAAATCGCTTTGATATAATCTGGAATTACCTTGATATGTTTAGATTTCAGGCACCTTTGGAACACCACCACAAATGGATCAATGAAAGGCTTGTAACTCTCGTCTTTCAACTTGTCTCTCTTCAGCATCACGAAGCACAATCTCAGTCCAAATTCCACGAGTAGGTGAGCGTTCGTCTGTGTCGAGGTTTTAACGTTCTGCTCCCTATAAACGGTCCTATTGCCTGGAACTTTGGGAATAATGAAACAATCTTCTTTTTCCCTTTGCAGTTTTTCTCGTTCTTTCTGAGTTAGCGTTCTTTTCTTCTCAGTAATCAATTGCGGAATGCTTTCCGAGGCTGTGCCATAAGCAAATTTCAACAGCGATTCCACAGGGATGAAAGAATTGTCCACTAAACCCAAGGCGATATATCTCAGAGCTTCCTGTGCTTTGTGAGTGGTTTTGAAAGAGTGCGACGTTTCTAAAATCTTTTTAAGAGGAAGGATCAAGTCTAGTAAGCACGACTGGGTGATATACTGCGCTAAGATATGGAGAGTGTCATAACTTTTAGTGGATTTCGCCTCAAATACTTTGACGGTAATCTTTTTCACTTCCTTCTCGTCGGATAACGTTCCAAAAAGGTCCGCCGTACAAAGCTGTTAATTAAATAGTTTTAAAATTGAATCGAATAATAAAGCTAAGAGTGTTTGCTTACGTTCAAAACTTGCAACAATATTTTATCAATATCATTAGGGTTGTACATTTGCTTTAAACAATGCAGGACCCCGTGCATTGTGTACACTAGAACATGGACCTGGAAACCTCTGCTCATCAGAGGTGTTATCTCGGCCAACAGTAGACTTAAATATTTTGGTCCTAAAGTTAACATTATTTTCTGCAAGGTCTCTCTAGCTGTCCTTCTAACACTGTCTAATTGAGATTTTAGGAAGGTACATAACTTCAAAAACACCCTGAAAATTTTATATGTATACATTTTATTTAAATCATAACACTATTTTAATTATACAGAGTGTCCCAAAATTAATGCAACATAGAGCAAGAGTAAATGCCTGGCGACAAAATATGTGATGTAGTCAAACTTATTACTTTAGTTAAAAGTTGATAATTAAAGAGTGTTTTATCTCTCTTTTAGGGTGTCAAAGTTAAAATTTTATTATCGATATTTGTAAATAACTTTTTGAAAAATCCAAATATTTGCATACATTTTGGAGATCGGGGGTTTTCGGGGGCAAACATTCAAATTTGTTTCTAGTTTTGACACGTCACTAGTTGTTCACGAAAGAGTAAAACAATGGAATTTAATAATCACAACGGCGACCTAAGGTTTTCTTACCTTTTTCTTTCCTCAGGGCGCTGACACGCTTTTCTCATACGAATGGTAGGTTGTCAGGGGTTGTACACAAGGTGTTTTTGTGGGAGTCACAGCACGTTTTGTTTGAATCACACTCTCTGGCAAACTCAGACAGACTGGCGCGCACTTGTTCTGGCCCTCTTTCGGCAGGTTTTTTCCCACACTTTTTTTTTGGAAGCAAACCTTAGGTGGGTTCACGCGACCCGCGAAAATTTAAATTAATTTATAATACAAACGCGAACATTCCGCCCACCAAAAAAAGGACATTTTTTTTTTTTTTTAATATATATACATTGCATTCACACGACGACTATAACTACAAAGGTTTTACATACGACAATTATTGTGAAGGAAGAGGGCATAGTTTTACGAGAGGTCGGTCTATAAGACCCTTAGTAGTTTGTACTTGGGCGACACGGGGCGTGTCATCACGACCGCGATACAAATGGACAATGCGTCCCAAAGTCCAATGCAACGGCACCGTTGATTCATCTTTTATTAAAACGAGAGTCCCCGTGGCTGGACATGATGTCGGGGTAGTCCACTTGCTGCGCTGTTGAAGTGTATGTAGATACTCTTCACGCCATCTACGCCAAAAATCCTGATGGAATCTCTGGAGTAATTGCCAGCGCGTGAGTCTATTCAGTTTCACGGAGGTAAGATCCCTTTCAGGAGGCGCACACAGGGGTTCCAAAGTAAGAAAAATGGCCCGGTGTGAGTGCAGCTAAATCATTGGGGTCAGAACTCATACTACACAAAGGGCGTGAATTTAACACGGCCTCAATCTGAGCAAGAATGGTTGATAGTTCTTCAAATGTTAGGATTTGATCACCGACGACCCGACGAAGGTGGGTTTTCACAGATTTTACTCCAGCCTCCCAGAGGCCTCCAAAGTGGGGAGAAGAGGGAGGATTGAAATGCCATTTTACACCCAAAGCTTCCGTAGCTTGTTGCATATAAGAAAGAAGTAACTTATTTGCGCCCACAAAGTTAGTGCCGCAGTCACTGTAAATATCTCCGCATCGACCTCGTCTGGCAATAAATCGACGCAATGCGGCTAGAAACGCATCCGAAGATAGGTCTGACACCAACTCAAGGTGGATGGCCTTGATGGCGAAACACACAAATACACAGATGTAGGCTTTCGTCTTCTTGACACCACGGAATTTACCCAAAGTAACATACACGGGACCGGCAAAATCAACACCACAATGGGAAAAAGGTTTAACTTGTGACCCTCTTGCTGGAGGCAAATCACCCATGAAGGGGGTTACAACAGAGGGTTTCACCCGGAAACATCGGTTACACTTGGACAATACATGATGGATAGCCCGTCGGGGTGATAAGATCCAGAACTGTTGGGATATTAAACATTGAAGGGTGCGAGGACCGGCGTGTAAGTTTGTTCGATGGAAGTGAAGGATAATCAACTCGGTGAGTCGGTGAGAACGAGGCAACAACATTGGATGTTTTGCGTCGAATGGAAGGGAGGAGTGACGCAGACGTCCCCAACTCGAATCACATCATTTGAGTCTATGAAGGGTGCTAATTTTCGTATAGGTTTTGACACTAAGTTACCACCCTTGAGGGCGATGTATTCGCTTTTGAAGATCTCCTTTGAACAGCTTGAACAATAACCATTAATGCCTGGTACAATTCTACATCGTTAAACGTCCCGTTTTCACTGGGTCGTTTTTGGAGATGACTAATAAATCGTTGACAATACGCCACAATCCGTTGAATTTTAGCCAAAGAGGAAAATTTCTCCAACAACTGATTTACCCAAGCAGAGGGTTCGATAGAAGTAAAAAAAGTTACTTTACGTTCTTCGCAGGCAATTTCTTCTGAAGAATTGTCTTTTGGAAGTGAAAATGTCTCGTAGTTTAGAACATCAGACGAACTTGATAGCCACTTGGGACCCGCCCACCATAGCGGGTGTGAGATGAGTTTTCTCGGTAACAATCCACGGGATCCACAATCAGCAGGGTTGCCAGACCCGGAAATGTGATGCCAAAGATTGGGTGCAACCTTTTCCTGAATGTGACTGACACGGTTGGCCACAAACGTCTTCCAACGATGGGGAGAGGAACGTATCCAAGACAAAGCTACCATGGAATCCGACCAAGCGTATATCTCATCTATGGAAAGTTGCTGAGAATACACTTGAACAACAAAATTCAAAAGATCTGAAAGTCAGACGGCGGCACATAGCTCCAGACGTGGGATAGACACCCTCTTTAATGGAGCCACTTTGGACTTGGCACACACAAAGGTAACGACAGGACTGTCATTAACCGAAGATATTTGACGTAAGTACACCACAGCTGAGAAGGCAATATTAGAAGCATCACAAAACCCATGCAGTTCAGTTCGGATCACATTATTCATGACAATTTGACGAGGTATGGTAATGGTAGACAAACACCATACTTCAGACTTGTAGGTAGACCATTGGGTAAGTAGTTCTAAAGGAGGAGGGTCATCCCATCCAATGCCTTGGCTCCACAAACATTGTATCAAATATTTAGCAAAAAGAGTCAATGGGGATAGGAAACCCAATGGATCGTAGATACGCGCGACCTCTGACAGTATATTTCTTTTGTACACGGACGATCAATACACTCGACTCTATAAGAAAAAGAATCTGTGATCGGACACCATTGCAATCCCAACACCTTCATGGCTGGGGATTCCTTGTCCAATGACTGGGGTTGTTGATGTGAAAGTGGAACAGATGAGAGTAAGGCTGGACAATTGCTGGCCCACTTGCGTAACTCAAATCCCGCACTAGCTAACAACGAAATGAGTTGTTGTTGTAACTCACATGCTTCCTTTCAGTATTGGCACCATCCAAGATATCATCCACGTAGATGTTAGAACTTAGAGCTTTAGCTGCTAATGGATATTTATCACCTTCATCCTGGGCCAATTGTTGTAGACAACGAATTGCTAAAAGGGACTTGAGGATACCCCGTATGTCACGGTACGAAGACGATATTCTTCGATGGGATTTGACTTGGAAAATCTCCACAGGATTTTGATATCGCTGTTGGGAATCCACCACTAAGATTTGACGATACATCTGCCGAATATCTGCGACAAAAACGAATTCATGAAATCGAAAAGATAGAAGTAACGAAACTATGTCCTTTTGAAGTTTGGGACCTGTTAGTTGGATGTCATTTAACGATACACCATTTGATGACTTTGCCGAAGCGTCAAACACAACACGTAATTTTTGAGAGTTACCATCACTTTTGATAACACAATGATGGGGTATGAAGTAACTCGATCCTTGGTTTTAATATCAACCATGTCTTTTACCATGTGGCCTTGATCCAAATAGTCTTTCATGAAGTTTGAATAGGATTCATGCAGAGAAGGATCCTTTTCCAACCTACATTCTAACGATAAGAACCTGCGTAAAGCAGAACTATAAGAATCACCTAGAGAGGGACACTCATCAGGAAAGGGTAAATGAACAACATATCTGCCGGTTGCATCACGCCGATGTGTTTCCACAAATATTTGTTCGCACAACTCGTCCTCGGGAGAACTGACGACTTTTGATGGAATTTGCTCTAATTCCCAGAACTGTCTCAATGTTACATCTAAGGCATCGTTCATAGAAGTGTGAAATGAATGCACAAGAGTATCAGAGGAGTTTGATATTTGACCGATTAACACCCAACCGAATATTGTATTGATGGCACTTGGTTCCCTGGTTTACCTCTTATGAAACCTGGTTTCAAGACACGAGCATAGATATCAGCCCCAACAGAATATCTACAGCCCCAGGCTCTCCATAGCCAGGATCAGCAAGAGCAAGATTACTAATAGTTTTCACCTTTTGAACACACCCTGTAGAAGATGGAGTGTTGTTACAGATGCTTGGTATGACGATCATTTCAATTTCAAAAGCTGACTCATGAGGCGGTTTTACCATACATTTTAGCGTCCCTAATGTCGATGACGTCATCATTTGATTGACACCTTGAATTGATATGGATGCCATAGAGTTGGGAAGATTCAAACGCTTAGCACAATCAGATGTAATGAAACTCGCCTGGCTTGCCGAATCAAGGAGCGCACGACATTTTTGATAGTTTCCATCAGCACTCCGTACCTGGATAACTGCCGTGGCAAACAACACAGTATGTTTGAATGAGAAGATGTTAGTCATTACATTCACCGAACTAGTGCTAGACTGGTCCTTATTTGTATTGGACGACTTATCTGAAGTAACTCCAGAGGACACAGGATCAGAAAAGAAATGTAAAAGCGTGTGATGTCGCTTGTTACACTGCCTACAATTAAATTTTGAAGAACAATTTGCACTGGAATGAGACACGGAAAGACAATTAAAACACAATTTTTGTTCCTTTGCGAATGAATGCCGATCATAAGTGTTTAATGCTAGAAATTCGTTACACCTTGAAACGAAGTGATCCCCTTTACATTTAATGCATGGTGAGGTCGTATTAGTCACAAACGCAGAAATTTGTTTTTGGTTGGATCCAGGGTTTGGTTGTTTATTAAAAGCAGCTGCGCTTACCGGTTTTCTAGTTGATTTGGATTGTTTTGATGACACAGTTTCATTTGAGGTTAGAATAGCTGTTTCGTAAGCCTTGCACCTTTCTTGTAAGAAAGAATATAAATCCTCGAATTTCGGTATGGTTGACCCGCTAAACTTTATCTCGAATTCATTTTTTGTTTTATTATCTAACTTGTGAAGTAATAAATTTAATTTAGTAAAATCCCACATGTCTATATTAAATTTTTCAATAGCTGCCAAATTTTCTGCAAATGCGGACAAAACATTTCGCAAACTCAAAGCTGCGTTTCCATTGAACGGTTCTACATTGAATATGCCCTGCCAATAGCGCGTTAATAAAACCCGTTTATCTTGATATCGTTTCACTAACGATTGAAATGAGATTAAATAATTGTCACCAGTAGTCGGCAATTTTCTCACGATAGTCAATGGTTCCCGGACAAATATGATAGTAAGTATTGAAAACGTTCAATATCCGACAGCGTAACATTCTCGTGAATGAGCCTCTTATAAGTGTCGTAAAATGTGGGCCAATCATTCATGTCTCCGTTGAATTTGGGTACCTCGATCTTGGGCAGCTTAACTTTAAAACACGAATCAGTATTATGATTTTGACTAACTTGCGTAGATGCTATTGAACGGACTGAACCTCTATCTGAACCCACCGGACTACGATTTCCGGGTGGAAATAATTCACGGTAAATACCCCTAATCGAATATTGCACATTGTCGAACTCTCTTTGTATATCATCCTGTATTTCTAAATTTTCCGGATCCACCACCGACACCATTTCCATCTGTAACGACTCGAATTTGTCCACCAACTCATTTAAGCTTTCATACCTAAGTTCAAAATCCGTAATTTGGTTTGAATCAGCAAGTGCCGTCTGACCGGCCTTGAGCAAGTCCTTTACGCGGGTAAAGACATGACGCCTTTTGTTTTCAATGGCCTTAGTAGCCATATTTCACAAATGAGTTTCACGAAATTCACGAAAGAAACGGTTTGAAATATTTCAAAACGCGAGTACACGAAATGTAGAATTTAGACAAATTTTGTTTATGCACACGAAAACACGAAAGAACAATAGGACACGTAAATATCTATATACTGAAATTAAAATTCCTGAAGTATAAGGAAATTTTACTGGACGTGGCAACAGCGCATCGCCGAGCACGTAGGAATGTAAAGCGCAAAAAACGAGAACACGTGTATAGCTACGAATCGTTTTCGTTCTGTGCGACTGCAATGTATTATATTATAAGTTGAATATTATGCACAATGGAATCACAAACACGATTGAATTGTATAAATGGACCGTATAAATGTTTATAGAGCCTTTCAAATCCGGCTCGAAGGACCAAAATGTTCACGAAAGAGTAAAACAATGGAATTTAATAATCACAACGGCTACCTAAGGTTTTCTTACCTTTTTCTTTCCTCATGGCGCTGACACGCTTTTCTCATACGAATGTTAGGTTGTCAGGGGGTTGTTCACAAGGTGTTTTTTGTGGGAGTCACAGCACGTTTTGTTTCGAATCTCACTCTCTGGCAAACTCAGACAGACTGGCGCGCACTTGTTCTGGCCCTCTTTCGGCAGGTTTTTCCCACACTTTTTGGGAAGCAAACCTTAGGTGGGTTCACGCGACCCGCGAAAATTTAAATTAATTTATAATACAAACGCGAACACTAGTAGAGGACATATCATCTTCTTTTAAATGATAGAACTTTTTAGCGACTTAGTGTATCCATCTGACTGTTGAAGCAATTGATTATCCTGCCTTTTTTATCTGAAAAAGGTACACCTTGTTGAAGCTATTTGGAATAACCATTTTCAAAATAATTCTATCTGAAATATTCAGTACACCGAGTAAAAAATGTTGTGGTTTTAGGTAAAGTGTCTTTTCCACTGAATATACAACAAAGTGTTACTTAAAAAAGTTTAGTTCAGAATGGTCAATTATGAAGATGTGTAAATTTTCAAGAAGATTTTCAAGGTTTGATGTTTAACTTTTCGACGATGGCTTCATCAAAGAAGGCCGATCTTCTTGAAATTATGCACATTGCCATTATTTAGCATTATCAATAACATTTTTAAGTAACATTTTGCTGTACGTTCAGCAAAAATGGCACTTTACCTGGAACCAAAATAGTTTTTACTCGGTGGACTGATTATTTCAAATACGGTTGCTCCTAATGGTTTCAACAAGGTATACATTTTTCAGATAAATAAAGATAAGAGAATCGATTGTTTCACTACTGCAGGTGGATACACTATAAGCCACAAAAAGTTTGACATAAAGAAGCATGATATACCATAAGTGGCGCCCTTTAAAAGTGACGTGAAAGTTAGAAACAAATTTGAATTTCTCGCCCACAAAAAACTCCAATCTCCAAAATGTACACAAATATTTGGATTTTTCGAAATGCTAGTTTTAAAATATCAAAAATATAATTTAACTTTAACACCCTGCATTTTTTTAACCATCAGCTTGTGAATAAGGTAAGTTGGTAAGTATTGCTCTGTTGTATTAATTTCAGGATGCCCTGTATAGGATGATACAGAAAAGTAAGTTATCTCATTAATTATGCAAGAAACACCTCTACTAAATTACAAACTAAAATGTTATAAATTAACGTTTTTATAAAAAACCGTACAAAGAGTGCTTATTGCACTCGACGTGTTTTGTCATACTCGGCCTGACGGCCTCGTTGGACAATTTCACGTCGCGTGCAATAAACACTTACTTACTTGTTGCATACAATATTTTTTCTACGTTCATACAAAAACCAAAAAATGATATTTAGATGACACTAAGTCTAAGAAAACGTGACGTCGATATTAACGCTTATGTTTGTCATGATGACAAAACGCTGTAGTATAATGACAGATGAATGCAATAAACATTTTATTGCACTAGTGCAATAAAGAACCACTTTTTCCACTAAATATAGTTCAATAAAGTTTTGTTTTTTGCATGAACGTAGAAAAAAAATTAAAACACTATCTTTTGAGGAAGGAGGATATGTAGTCGAGGAAAATACACAATTAATGGGATGACCTGATTATTTGTTACACCCTGTATATTTAAACCTACCCCGGTAAATTTGACTCAAGGATTTGGACAGGCAGTCTTTGCAATAGTTTAACAACAGCTAGAGAGATCGGTACTCTCAATAAGTCTTCCTCTTCTCTCTCAAATCCTGTTTTTCTTCTGTTTAATTTGTGAGAAGAATCGTGGTGTGTCAGTTCTGCTAACGATTTGTGTAGTTGTGGTAAAAGTACCAACTGTAATGAACAAAAGGATATGATAATTCTTTGATATTTATATTATTTTCTGGTTTGTTCTTCTTCTCGATGTTAGGGAGAGTACATAAACTGAAATGAAACTTTTTAGCAACCATGAACCGCATGACATGTTAATTTACTCTAGTGAATCATGTGTTTCATTATTTTGTTCCTAGTGTTTACTCGATGTTTGTGAGCATACATAAATAGAAATTAAATTTTTAGTAACTATAACCACATCATGTTGTTAAAACTAGATGTCGGAAAAACTAGATAAAATTATCTGACTACAAGACATATCCGTAAGTAACGGCTTATTTTGAATTATTTCAGACATTATTCTATGTTGTGAGAAAAACTCTAAGAAAACTATTCATGGCAAGTCTGCGACATTAGATAATATTCAAGATCTGGTTAGAAATATAATACCGTTGGTGAGGGCAAACAAATTAAGTCAATTATATTTTGCAAACACGGAATTCCAGGAAACAACTACTCTGCGGGCTAATGCCCCGACCAGCATTGAATTACACCTGGAAAACCTATAGCAACAGCTAGAGTCACTCGTCAGACGCCCACCAGACATATACCGGTTTCGAGCTTATTAGCTCTCATCAGTATGCCATAGGTGAGGTATCCGACGAATAATCCTAGCTGCTTTCGTCTGTCTAACCCGACAGAAGGGACCATGAGTACGCGGTGTAGAACTAACTACATCTATCGGCCGTTCGCTACTCCATGCCGGACTGAAAATGTCACAGGCACGAAGCGTTCTACATGCAGTAGACACCACTGAAAGCTGTCGACCTTTATCGCGATCGGCGAGAACGATATTTTGCAAACACGGAATTCCAGGAAACAACTACTCTGCAGGCGAATGGCGTCTGACGAATGACTCTAGCTGTTGCTATAGGTTTTCCAGGTGTAATTCAATGCTGGTCGGGGCATTAGCCCGCAGAGTAGTTGTTTCCTGGAATTCCGTGTTTGCAAAATATCGTTCTCGCCGATCGCGATAAAGGTCGACAGCTTTCAATGGTGTCTACTGCATGTAGAACGCTTCGTGCCTGTGACATTTTCAGTCCGGCATGGAGTAGCGAACGGCCGATAGATGTAGTTAGTTCTACACCGCGTACTCAATTATATTTTGTTTCATGCACAAAAATACAGGCATTTGTATTCCTGACACAATATACACACTATATTTCGACATGTCTGATAAATATGTGCATTTTATTCCACTGATAATTGTAGTATTTTTCTTAGATTAAATAATTATTAATGGGCTATCAGTACTGAAGAGCACATAATGAGATTTATTTGATAAAAATTTTATGGAAATTTTTAAAGTGATGTAAAATCACAAGAACCAATAATAAGAAATGACAATAAAAAATATAAGAAAATTATTATTATTTTTCTATATATAAAATAGTTTTGCTTACCTGAATAGTTTTAATTACTCTCGTAGCAGTCGACTTGCATAACACCACAGTTTTCTCACAAATTTTGATTGATTCATCTGCTTTGCTTTGTTCATCCTCTTCCTCCTCCTCTTCTACGCCATCATCTAAAGCATCATCAATCTTTAGTTCTTCATCCTCTTCACCTTCATTCACAACTTCATTATTTTTATCTTCCTCATCACTTCTCCTCTCATCTCCCTTTTGTTCTTTATTTTTAAGATCTATTTCCATGCCATTAGTTTTTAAAGTCTCGTTGGTAGGATGACCTTTGCTTAGATCGAAATGGAAAGCATCCAAAATAGCAACTGTGAGACGAACCAATTGCTTCTGATACTCCACTTTGTATCTCAATCTGGTCAGGTAATACTTGAGGAGGCCCTCATACTGATGCCAGGGTAAAATTCTACACACAGTGCCTATTGTTTCTATAGCAGCATCTATAATACTGTTTTTAGACGAGTACTTTTCCGTACATAGGTAAAATGAAGCTAGAGGAAGAACGAACTGTGTTAAAGTTCTAGGATTCGGTGGTGTGACTTGTTCTCTTGTAATTTGGCAGAACTTTAGAAGAGCTCTGGCATGTCTGTGAATCTGTAAATGGGTCAAGTTCTCAAAGAAGTCCACCTCTAAGTCCGACTTGTTGCTATACTTGTGCAAATCCCTTAAAATAAAATGACTTTCTGGACACTCCCTAGCCAAATGCCCCAGTAACGAGATACAATCGTTGCGAACATCGTTATGTAAACTTTTCATCCCATTTCTTATGAGCGTAAAAATAGTATCGTTTAAAATATAATCGATTTGTTTGTGCACATTTTGATATTTGTTGATTAGTACTGGACATAGTAATTTTAAAGTATGGTTTGAGTTCTCTCTTAACGATAAGTCTCTTTCATTCTTCAATAAAAAGTAAAGGTTGTAAATTAACAGTATTCCAAGACATATTTCAATTTTATCCTCGGCGATAAGTTCCTGAACTTTTTTAAACGCAATGTGTCGCCTTTCAAAATCTGGTTGATCGATCCATTTAGAATCCCAAGCATTTAATTCTTGAACAAAACTGGATGCAGTTTTAAGGTCTTCATCATTCGATTTATCAGCTACAGTATCCAAAACCTGAGTTAAAATTTTCCTGCATGAAGGAAACGATATTTCTGCAAACAGCGGAGATATTTCTTTCAAGTGAATTTGCGGTTTCTCCACATTCTTGATCAAATTCAAGACCGTAGTAAGGAATTTCAAAATAACTTCCTCTCCAACTGAACCACTGCACTTTTTCAAAACCACAGGGAGAAGTAGCTGTAGAATTGTGTCACTTATATCGGCTTCCCAAACTAGTTCCGATATCCTCGATAAAATGAATAATTCCCTATGATTCAAGTTCTTAGATTTACTTGCTAGTTTCTTCTTAATTTTATTCAGAATGAGAGGAGCATGTGGAAGTAAAATGCAACTACCATAGTTTAATTGATCAACTACTCCAATTTTCGCTAAGATATCTTTTGGTATGGGTAACAGCTTATCCACAGGTATCGCCAGTTGTAAATCCTCTTCATCAGGTTGTAAACTTAACATCTTTTCCAACATTTCTTCGATAGTATTTACAACAGTGATGTGACTTTTTTCATTCAACAACAATTGTATCACATGAGGTAACACATAGTGGTCTGTGTTGCCTTCTTCGTGTTTTACAAGCAAAGGAAAATATCTCGGATTGGAACCCCACTGTAAAAACAGCTTTAACAAAGTCGTTGGACTGTGGATGCCCTCTATGTTCAACTTGTTCAAATAAGGCCAAACAAATATGGTAAACATTGCGTTGATTTGCTTGTTAGTCCAGGGATACCTTTCGAAATGCTCAAAAAACCTACTTACTATTTTTATACAAGATGTTCTTAAGTTTCTCAATATTGGAAGAAAGCCGGTGTGTATCTGCTCGTGTTTATCAAATGCTCCTTTTATTAAGGCCCCAATAACAAGGACTATGTTGAGGAGATAACTCAAAAGCTTGTTACCCATTAATCCCCCAAATTGTTCCAATATCACGTTCAGTAAGTTAATTGTACTTTGTAACCTCTTTGGAGGAATAAATTTTTCCAGATCGACATCATTAACTATGGAATTGACTAGAATTTCTGGGTCGCTTTGGAGATATTTGCTGTATATTCTAAAAGCTTTCTCCACAAAGCTCAACATTTCATTTTCTTCACATCCCGCTAAAAATCTAAGAACGAGATTTCTCCGCAATTGACTGGAAGCTTTGCCTCCAGTTCTTAAGCCAGTTTTAGCACTCATTTTACTGAAGACTATTTGCATTATAACGGGAATCAAGTTCTGCCTGTGTTCCTGAACGACTATGTTACTTTCTTTGTCTACTCGAAATGTGGTTATTTCGTTCTTAAAATTTTTATCGTCGACTAGATTATATAAATTCTGTTTGTAAGGAGTTAAGTATTTATGTTTGTAGGTTAGGATGCAATCTAAAGCGGCTTTTTGAATGTTGGCGTCTTTATGTTGCAGAAAGTCGAAATAAAGTTTGTACAAATCAGGTTCACGGTACATTGACATGGGACTTCGAATTTGGGACAACACATTTAATTTGCACAAAAGAGTCCTGTAATAAAGTAACAAATGTTGGAGTTTTGTTAATAATACCTACAATATTTTTAGACCCTACCTTATGGTGGCTTTATTCCTAGTTCTAGGCAGAGTATTGGAAGTCTCTTTTAACAAATCCTGATTTTCTTCTAAGTCATTAGCATCTTCACCACTGACGTCTTTAGAATTTTGCTTAATACTACACACTAATGCAGCATCGGAATTGACTTTTGTATACTCGGTCCTAAAATTGTACAGACAATTTTAAGAAACTTTAAACCAAATGAATTTGCCACATTGGAGATATAAAAAGTCTGATAAATTTTTATTGATGTGTGACTTATTTCTAGAAATATCAATTCTAAAGACAGCTTCACATTTATGCAATTCTTATTGCATGCAAAGAAATATTGCATGTGCATTAAAGTTAAAATTAATGACCGACTCAATTTTCAGTCCATTGCACAAATATAGAGTCTGCTCTAATTTGATTGCATTGCACGTGAAATTCTGGTTCCTTTTCTGGTAATATTCAGTTTTGCCATCCTACACAAAAGGAACTAACAGAGAGGAATTAAGTAAAAAGTGAATTAACCTGAATTAATCATAATAATTTTCTTTTTTATTTCATGCATTAAAACTCTAGGTTGATTGAAACTTCACACCACAGTACACAACACCAGTATGTTTTGATGGTTTTGAAGGAGACCAACCGATCGAAATCATTTTCATTTTATTAATTTGGCAATGGGCAATGGTATTGCATAAATGTAAAACAAATGACACCTTGCGATATTGCATGAAAGATTTTGCTGCAAAATAGTTTTCATTGCATTGCATCCTCCATTGCCTAAATGTAAAGCGGCCTTAAAAAGCATGTACAGTATGGGAAAGTCTGTGTTCTTCTTTTGTTTGTGATTAAGAGGAACATAGTAGTTAATAGACACCTGTACACGAAAGACAATGATGGTTATAATAGAGAAAATTTTTAAAATTTGTCAGGTTTAAAGGGACAGGTGTTATACCCAGAGAGTATTTAACTTTGTTGAATGAATGTCAGTTCAATTCCTTGCATATTAGACGAATACTTTTATCTGTATCATTTCTTTATAACCTATTAAATAACTATGTAATCTATCCACGTTTACATGAGAATGTGAGGTTCTGAGTTCCTAGATTGGGTTTAAGAAATTCTCTTAGTGCTTGCAACAATTTTAATAATCACTGTTCATCCTGTGATATCCATATTAGTTCTTTAAGAGAAATTCATGAAAAGATATTGGAACACATTAGTGGTACTTGATTGATGTTCTACCATAACTTATACTCTTATCACTGCGTAGAGTGTTGCTCTTATTTTATTATTTTGTTAAATATTTGTATTTTAGATGTGAACTGAATATTATTGTTTATAATGTAACATAACATTTCCTGTTATTGGGTTTTACCTGATGGAAATAAAAATCTATCTATCTATGTAACTATTCACAATCTAATAATACTATTCATTTGTAGTGGGGACATTTCAATCCCCAGTCAGTCAAATCAAATCTGCATAAAATTAAGCAAACAGTTTAGCAACCATGGAAACATCAATTTATCTGTCTATCAGCTTTAATACAAAAGTTTATTTCTTACTATGTTATTGTAGACCAGAGGGAACATTTATATTTTCTGAAGTTCTCGTAGTCAAACTCGTTTTCAAGTTAATGGGGAATATAAAATGTCTTGAGAAATAAAACTTTTGTTTTATAACCTGTAACTAAAGCTATGACATTTATTACCAAAATATGGCATTTCAACTATAACCATAGTAGCTTAAATACATGAAAATACTATTATATTTTCTAAAATTTTATGCAAAAAAATGTGATTCAATTAAAACTACATAATTGTTAAACTTTACTTTTCCTTCTTGATAAAAATGGGGTCTTTCATTTTTGTCCAAAATATAAGTGTCGATGTTAAAGGGGCTTATATCTGACCAAAAGCAACAAAAAAATTCTTATGAACAAAAAGTGTATAATAACTACTTTTTCTACAAATACATTTTAAAAAAGAAATACAACTGCAATAAAATGCAAAACTGAGTTCCGAAATTACAAACAACGGTACTTTTATGTTAAGTAAAAGCTCCTGTAACATAATTTGTTTATTGTATAAGCATTAATGAAGTAAAAAATTGAAATTTCCCAGAAAATCCTTAAAATTGTAACATACTATAACGCAAGACGTTGTAAACCATCAAGTGCTGGTGTTAACCTAAAAAGAATTATTAGTCATAGTAGTATTGTGGCTCATGCATTTCGTTTTTCTCTAGTGCTTGTTGGTTTTTGCGACTGTACATAAACAAAAATGGAATAACTTATAGTGACGATGATCAGCTGCATGACATGTTAATTTATTAACATTATTTTAAACACTAAACTATTCACAGTAAGTATGTTTGCGTATTTCTAATTATTATGTACAACATCTGACAATCCTGACATGGCATGTGATCAACGTTGTCACATATTCAAGACCTGTTTACTATCATAATTCTGTTACCATTGGTCAGAAAAAAAAATGTTAAGTAATCTTTTGTTTTGTGCAATTTGTCATGCAGCAAAATAAAGGCACCCGTATTCTGAACACTTTGTATAGGAATAGAAAGGTCTCTCTAATTGCTCACATTTTTTGACATTTGTAGACCATCAGAAATGTCATGCATTGCGATTGACATCGCCAGATATCTGGATCTGTGCCAGAAAAAGAGGTAATTTATAACTTAACTATTTTAATAGAGTAATAAAATCACCTAATAAATGTAATAAATGCTTAATTTATTAGATATTGAATTTGGACGTCCTCATAACTCTGGACCGTTTAAAATTTGATGCTAAAAAATTGAAACCTACTTTGGCTTGAACTGAATAATTTTTGCCAATGTAACTTCTCACGTTATGCATAAACTATCCAATATGAAGTAAATCAAATATGCTATTTTTGTTAAGAATAAACTGTAATATTAACAATGGCATGTTTCAAAATCAATTCAATATCATATTAGTTCATGCATGCAGTATCTATCACAAATTTTACAGCGTTACATTATTTATTCATAAAAAATAAAACATTTCAATCTTAAAAATGTTTAACCCTGGGGAATTTTAAAACAAATCAAGTTATGTCAAAAATTTAAAGTACTTTTTTTTTGTTACATCTGAAACCTGCCATGTCTGTGACATACGAGGCTGTAACATCCTGCACATCAAACTTTCTACTCTAATGGTCCACTAAAAACTGCATATATTTTTTTATTAGAAACTCACCCTACAAAATCCAAGAACAGTTCTGAAACATCTCTAGTTTTAGCCTCTGCGACTTCAGCAAACATAGACATTGCTTTCCATAATAATAGACGATAATTTACGAAATCAGGCTTTATACTCAATGTATGACTTTCTTGAAAGATATTGACCAAAAAATCACATGTACTTCCTTCAAGATCAGCTACAACCATTTCCTTAGGATTTTTAATATTGCCGCAAGCAGTTCTTAATTCATCAGCAAATATGTTCCAAAAAGTATTTATTTCCAAGCCTTTTGCATGAGAAGTAATGATTTTAGTTACAGGATCCCACAACAGCTGGAAATTTATATACAGTGTGCCACACAAATACCGTAAAGGTATAGTCTTGAAATCTGTTTGGTGGCACATCAACATCTGCGGTTGGTCGAAAGAAAGCTTTTCCAGATTTTTTAACTGATCTCGGTATGTATGAACATGAGGATCTGTCGATTCAGCATTGTAGATAATAGAAAAAACTCTCCAGGCTTCTGTTTTAACCTCTGGATTCGCGGAGTGCTTCAACATAAATTCTGGGAGAGTGTCAAAGAAGGTGTAAATATGTGACGTTAACAAGCGGACCTAAAAATTAAGTGTACACTTAAATACATTCTAAAAGACATGAAGATGTGTTTCAAACACGGAATTCCAGGAAACAACTACTCTGCGGGCTAATGCCCCGACCAGCATTGAATTACACCTGGAAAACCTATAGCAACAGCTAGAGTCATTCGTCAGAAGCCCACCAGACATATACCGGTTTCGAGCTTATTAGCTCTCATCAGTATGCCATAGGTAAGGTATCCGACGAATAATCCTAGCTGTTTAGTCTGTCTAACCCGACAGAAGGGACCATGAGTACGCGGTGTAGAACTAACTACATCTATCGGCCATTCACTACTCCATGCCGGATTGAAATTGTCACAGACACGGCGTTCTACATGCAGTAGACACCATTGAAAAATGTCGATCTTTATCGCGATCGGCAAGAAAGCGATATTTTGCAAACACGGAATTCCAGGAAACAACTACTCTGCGGGCTAATGCCCCGACCAGCATTGAATTACACCTGGAAAACCTAAAGCAACAGCTAGAGTCATTCGTCAGAAGCTACCAGACATATACCGGTTTGAGCTTATTAGCTCCATCAGTATGCCATAGGTAAGGTATCCGACGAATAATCCTAGCTGTTTAGTCTGTCTAACCCGACAGAAGGGACCATGAGTACGCGGTGTAGAACTAACTACATCTATCGGCCATTCGCTACTCCATGCCGGACTGAAATTGTCACAGACACGAAGCGTTCTACATGCAGTAGACACCATTGAAAGCTGTCGACCTTTATCGCGATCGGCGAGAAACGATATTTTGCAGATACCTTACCTATGGCATACTGATGAGAGCTAATAAGCTCGAAACCGGTATATGTCTGGTGGGCTTCTGACGAATGACTCTAGCTGTTGCTATAGGTTTTCCAGGTGTAATTCAATGCTGGTCGGGACTGGCTTTCAATGGTGTCTACTGCATGTAGAACGCCTCGTGTCTGTGACATTTTTAGTCCGGCATGGAGTAGCGAATGGCCGATAGATGTAGTTAGTTCTACAAGCGCGTACTCATGAAGATGTGTTGTTAGCAGCTTTAAATTAAATATAAACTTTTCATAATTGAATTTTCAGAGTTGCTACATTTCCAGTTTAAAAATATAGATTTTCATTGATTATTTAAGTCAATTTGAATAAGTCATAATGGTTTTGAGATGGTAAAATTTTAATAATGTACTTTTTACTATTTTCTATTAAACAGTAAAATGCTAACGCTGCATTTTATAAAATTTTTAAAAGGTATACAATGACAAAAGTTCTTGACAGTATGATCTTCAATTTATTCTGTATCCTTTCGACTATCTAACAATTTATTTTTCAATCTTAATTCTTTTATTTGCTTATACATACAAAAATATATGTTTTTTTCAATAGTAAAATTTACTTAAGGCCACCGTTTTTATATGCAAATTTTCAACAAATTCAAACTGTTTGTTGAGACAATATAAATAAAAGAAAAGTAATAATTGTACACAGTAAGTACAATTCAGTCTCTAACACATTTTGTCCTCAAAATTAAAGGAAATGATTAAATTTCAGCATTATATTTTAGCCTCGATTTTAACTAAGGACTGACTATGTTTTTAAAATAAAGTCAGTCTGAACCTGTTTACCAACTTCTCTAGGGCTAGTTTAAAAGATTTTGCACATATCATAGTCCCACCATCTAACCGACATAGTCCACAACTAAGGCCGGTTGACTAACTATACGTAAATAAACACTGCTTATAGTAACGATAATATCGGTAGCTACCGATAGTTTTGATAATATCGATAATATTTTGACCTACGAAGAATCACGTTTAGCCGTAGCTTGAAGCCAATAATGATTTATGCGACTTATAAGTAACCTAAAATTTAGGGAACAATCACGAAGTGGGCGACATCTGTTGAGATAGAATGAAATCTTTCCGGGGGTGAATAACAAAGGTTACAGATCTTATAAAGAGAAGTGACAACTTGTCGATAGAACGCGGTGTGATATAAAAATTATTAATTATTTGAAGTTATTAGTTCAATATTTTAATTATTTTAACACTTTAAATAGTTCTATAACACTTTTCATAAGGTCTGACAAATAACGACAAATTATTGATATATCGATATTATCGATAATTCGATATCGGTTTATTGTATTTATCGATAATCGATAGTTCCAAACCGTTATCGCCCACCCCTATTAGTGGCAACTGGTGAGATTTTAGGTATACCATATCTCAAGAATCAAACATGGGACCCAAACCAAACTTAGAGTATATCTACTGGGGCCATAGAACTTTCAGAGAAGTAGAATGACAAACTCCAAGTTTTTGAAATAAAGTTGAAAAAACATGGGCCTCACCCAAGATTTTCAAATTGGATTCTTTCAATTTTGAAAAATATTTTTTGCCATAGACATAATTTTACCAACATGTTTTCAATTTCTTTCAAAAATAATTATATTTGTAGAATTGATATTTTGAAATTTTAATAATGTATCACAAATATAAAATTTATATTCAAACTGCTGTAACTAACAAAAATCATAATTTTTCGATATAATCGAAAACATATTGGTAAAATTACATAAAATTTTATCGAAATTTACTGAAGCCAATTTGAAAATCTTAGGTGAGGCCAGGGTTTTTTTTCCGTAAATTGCAAAATCGTTATCCATCTACAAAAGTTTTCTATATAACAACAGTCATATACCGTGATGTTTAATTTGGGTCCCATGTCTGGTTATTGAGATATAACATACCTGAAATTTCACCAGCGGCACTGCCTAACATATGCTCATAAGTATATATTTTTTTTGAAATTTATTTTCATATGACCTATCTTCTAATAATTTGTTGATTTGTGAGGAATTTTGACCTTCCAGTTAAATTTGCCCAGAAACGTAGGTTTTTAACGAAATTTTGTCAAAAAGGAGATCATATCAACAATGGTATCTATTGAGCGATCATGAGTCGCTCATCTCGCAAATCAATACGCGTCTTTATATTTTTCTTTTTAATAATGTGGTTTCATTATTTCACCGGGATAAAATTGATCATGACATCACTCTTTATCTTACGAATTATTTCATTTCGATACTTATCTAGATGAACAACTTACCTCGTGAAAAGGTGAACTGAAATTTTTTTCCAAAGCTTTATTAATCTTTGTCAACGTTTCCATCGTAACTACACTCTCGTGACTCTTCAAAGTTGTTAAACATAAACTTAATATTTTCAAACTGGCAATTGAATGCGGTTGTTGTGCAAGACTTAATAAACCATCAGTTATTTCATTAAAAATTGTAGCTATTACATCACTTCCAGATAAATGAATTAAGCATTCTATTGTACCGTTAAGTAAAAACAAGTATTTTCCTAACCATTTTTCATCAATGCTGCCTTTTACGCTTTCAATCAAGGAATGTATGTTACTCTTCAAAATTTCCAATAGTTCCATGTTATCTTTAATGCTCAAATGCGGTAAGCAAATCAAACTGCAAAAGTAATTATCAAGTTCTTCCGAAAATACACCAATATATTTTTTTAAAATGTTTATGATTTGAGCATTATTTTCTTTAAAATCCAGCGGATATTTATTCCACTCATCGAGTTTTATACCACTTTCACAAAGTGGCGACTTTTTCAATACAAGTTTTGTCAAGGAATGGAAGCAGTCTGCATCTAAATTATTTTTCATACAGTATTTTAAGAAACTTGGCAGAACTAAGGCTTCGAAAGACGAATATTCACAGATTTTGTCAACGAAATACAACAACACTGTTTTGTGAGGAAGATCCAATATTTTTCTTATCAAACCTGAGGCATGTTCTTGTGGTATTTTAATATGCTTTGAGAGTAGCAGCAAAATTCCAATTTGTGTTACGGTTAATAAAACAGATTCCGTAAGCTCGTTGCAATTTAACAGCTTTATTAAATTTTTAATTAAAGGCACAGGTTCTTGCAGAAGTTTTCCTCCTTTATGTTCAATACTCTGACCTATCAATTTTAAAATCAGTTCAATATTTGTCACAACTTTTTCGTCTTGATTATTTGTAAAGGTTTCAGTTAGCTTCTCCAAAATATTTATGAAAACTGACCACAACAACTGACTTTTTTGAGGATGAATATTTAAAACAATATTTGCAACTAGTTGTTCTAAAACCTCAAATAGAATATTTTGAGGCAACTTCTCATCAAAGAGTGATTCAAATAAGAAAGGAAGCATAGTTTCGGCAGAACTATGAAACTGTCCATCAATTCCATTAACAACTTGAAAAAGTAATTTTCCACAGCCGACGATGCCCTGAAAATAATTAAATATTTTATAAATGCTAGAACGCTCTGAAATATTTTATCTTACATCGTGTCTGTTTCTCACTGCTTTTAATAATAATGTAAGAAAAGCTTTTCGGTCACGAACTTTTCTCGCTACAAAAGCAAAACTCTCGGCAGCAAAACTGTTTATATAATCAGGTTTATTATCGGACAATAGTGGAAGAAGAGCATTAAAAACATTGTTTATGTCTTTAACTAACGATCTCCAAAGAAATTTGAATAAATAAGCAAGACATGTAAAAGTCCATTCCAATTGCTCGGCATCTTTGGTATTTAACAAATCAATTAGTATTTCTAATAACTGTGGATAATACTGGTAGAACTCTCTTTGTAAATCTTTTGCTACAGCTACGACAATCCTAAAATTAGAAAACACCTTTTCTGATACCAATAATTATAAATATATCGAAACACATACTCTAACAAGGGTTGGAGGCACAACGGGTTTTTCAATTTCAAATGCTTAATTAACACTTCAATTATATGATCCTTAGAGTGCAGCACTTGAGGTAATGTAATGTATTGACTTGCTCGTATCTCTTTACGAAACGCTTCATAACCTTCACTTAAATTCAACACATTCCATTTGTCAATGGCCTGGTAAAAATATGATTCATTTTCTTCAGTTTGCGTCTCATATTCATGTCCAACTTTATGAAAAATATCCACATCTATATTAGATATACGCTCCGAAAATGGTACAAACTAAAAACACATTTGTAAACAACGACTTTTAAAAAAAATCTGCCAAATACTAACCTTAAAGGTATTTAATTCTTTATGGCGTACAGATTTATTCTTCATTTTGTAGATAATATAAATTTACACTTTACACTATTCTGTACCATCAAATCATAAGTTGAAGTTCACATGTGGAATTTCTATAACCTATAAGCGACATAACCACACTTTTAGAAAGAGTTCAATTTGAACTACTCCGCCCATAGTTAAATAAGGTCTACTCCTTTACTAATATATCTATGCGATAAACAATACGAATACGATTATGATTACTCTTGTAAATTGTACGTTTCTGTATTTCATTATTTAATTTAACATATCGATTTATTTACTCTTCAAGAAAGAATATCTATTGCACATAAGCATTTTCACAGATCTCTTTCTTCTTAGCTCTCATAATTAGGATGCACGCCTGTCAGAAACCCAGAAAATTAGAAAAACAAGGAACAATAAGGCCAACAAACAGGATTTCTGTTGATACTGCTTATTAATTAATTTCTTTAAAAAATCTTACTCAAAATAATAATTTGCTAATAAGTAGGAGTAGGTTGTGATTTCTTTTATATTGACAGTTGATTCAATTGTTTTTTTTTTTTAAAGAAAATTGTATTTCCTTCGTTTACGTTAAGTAGTTAAGTATAGTGTAGAAAGTAAGTGAAAATTAATCAATAGAAGCAAATAGGTATACTTTTATTAGATGATATATACCTACCTATATTTATTTAATTTATCATAATTTAGTTATATTCAATATGTAGGTACTTAACTGTGTGGGCGGTACTTATACATAAGTCGAAACAGGTAGATCGAAGTCTATAATTAACACCTCTATTATTATGTCGGAAAAATACGAATTTTTGGATAATTCTATAAACTTTATGGAACAATTGGGAGAATACCAAGAATATGAAGAGATACCACAATTTAATGAAAATTTTATTGCTTCTAACAATGAGAAACAAGAAGTAGAGGCAGTAGAATTAGAGGCAACAGATGAACAAAACCTGCAAAATGAAACAGTGATAGAAGAACCTTTGGAAGATGAAATCTCCACAGTAAGATATCAAGAGGTTGACAGGCTAGTTCGTCATGAAATTAAAGAAGTGATTCATAAAAAGGTAATAAAGGGCAATATACATACTTTATGATGTTACTGTACTATATAAAATTGAAATTGTCTATAAATATTTTAAATTTACCAATGTTACCTACCTTTGGGCCCATCACAAATGCTTGTACAGGGTGTCTCAATTTTGTTGTAATTGCAGAGTATCTAGGAAACTACAAGAGATGAGGTTTTTCGCAACATTGGACTACTTTTTCGAGAAACTTAAAATGCCGCAATCAAAACTTTACAGGGCGAAATTTTAAAAAACTGTTTTCAAATAATTCTTTGTAACTCAGAGAATAGCTGAGATGAATGGTGAAAATTGCTTCTGATAGAGTTTTTTTACGTAGAATTCAGTGGCTTTCTTGTAATTTCTCTAAAAAGTGTCTCTTTTAAAATTGAACCATACAATTTTTTAAGTGGAACACCCTGTATATTTTTATCGTAAGTAGACAGATCCCTACTTTGTGAAAATGTTTAAAAAATTCATACCTACTGTTCTTAACCATACATTAGGTATTTAAAAAATAGGCCAGTGAAAGTTCTGATTGGGGCATCAAGTTTATCGAAAAAGTAGTTCAAAAACCGCATTCGTCTCTTGTAGTTTCCGAGATACCCTGCATTGGGACACCCTATACAGGGTGAGTCAACATTATAGCAAAGTTGATTTTACTCTAAAATATAATTGGAGCAAACAATTTCAAAATAGCTTTAAGTGAGAGAGTAAGTAATGGACATTTTGAAAATAATATGACCTATACAGGGTGATTTATGTTTTTAGAGGGCGGACCAAAGTTGTATTTTTTTAATTTTGTGGAACTGTATGGATATTTACATTTTGCGTCAAATTATGTAACTTTTTTGTAATATGTACTGTGTAAAAAATCAGCCATTTCTGAGATATTTTAATATAAAAAATTACATTTTCGGCTTTACACTTGTTTGTTGCTGATATACTCGTTTTTTTTAAATACAATCGTCACGCATGTTTTACTAGGTTTACCGTAAATTTTTAAGTGGTCACTGTTTATAAAAATCATTCAGGGTGTTCACAAATGACACGTACCAAATGTTTTGTTGTTTTTCAAAATCTACAACTGTTATAATAGGTGTTATAATCAGTTCCTCATATTTTACGACATTTTTAATACCTAATTCTTTATTTTATTTATTTTTTTTGTACTATCAACACGTCGTCTACGCACTAAGGATAAACAGTAAAGTAAAGACAAATTATCAGGTAATGGTCTTTTGTTTCAACTTCTATTACAAAAAAGTAGCATAATTCCATGTAAAATTCGAAAACAGAGTGTTCCATTTAAGAAAATACAATGGCATGCCCTCAGAAAATGATTCACCCTGTATAAGTCAAATTAGTTTTAAAATAAATATGTCTTTTCACCTCACTCAACCTATTTGAATTATTTTGCTCCAATCTTATTTTAGCGATAAATTAACTTTACAGCGTTTACTCACCCTGTACATATATTATTAAGCTTTGAGAACCTCGATTATAGGTATGAGTTATATTACCTAAGAAAATTTACATTTTCTATGTTTAAACCTGAGAATTTTGAAGTGATTAAGAAATAATTAAGTTACATTTTCTAGGTATAATATTAACTTAAATTTTTAAAAATTATTTCTTCGCGTTTTCATCATAAGAAATGTTTAAAATGGCTGTTGCAATAAATTTTACAAAACATATAGGAAAGCGAGAAGACAACTTTAGCAGTACTCAGTGAACAGAAGAACATTATCTTTGAAGAAATAAAACGTTTGCAAAATTTAACAGAGGACGTTGGCCAAGAAACCGAAGAGCTAAATATCAAAGTAGAAACCGAAAAAGACGAAATGCTACAGTTGCAGAAGCAGATACTTTATAACGGTGAAATAACTGAGAAATTAGAAGGGTTCATGAAAACCATCGCGGACGGTTATAAACAATTGGATCGTCGAAATCAGCAGATGATGGAGAAGGCAGTAGACCAAAAGAGGCAAATGTCTGATATGGAAAATGAGTGGAAGCGGAAAATTTTCGAATTAAAAGTTGCCATAGACGCGAAGAAGTCATCTATTGCAAATACGGGAAGTACAGATGATCTTAAACAGAAAAATCTGCGACTGAAAGCGGAAGTGTTAAAAAGACGCGAGCATTTGGAAGAGTTAAAAGTGCAGAGACAAGAAATTGATAGAAGAAAAGAAGGTGTAAAAATACTACGCAACGAAAAGCAGGAATTGGAAGAAACTTTGAAAAATCTAAATCAGAAATTACAAAGAACGAAAGATATAAAGGATCAAACTGAAAGAGAACTTGATGAGCGCTCCAAAGAATTAGATTTGGAAGTTGAAGACAAAAGAAACAAGTAAGTAGATGGGTTTTAGTTCCCATTATTTACGTAAGTACCTACCAATTTTTAAATATAGTTAAAGAATGGAGAAGGTTTCATTTAACAAAATATAAAAAATATTTCCTTTTAAAGAATTTGAAAAATAAACATGTCTGAATTAAACAAAATGAAACAACTTAAAAACAAAAACTTAACTAAAAATAATGTCTATAGCGAATCAGTGTTCAATTCAATATGATTTTTGTTACACGACGATATTTTTGTTTTTTTTGCTGTCCTGTATAGTCCTTACCCTGATAACACTATCACACGTCATAATGATAATGCATGATTTGTTCTATTTTTAAAAGCAAAACAGATTTACAGAAAATTTAATTTCACAAATAAAGCTAAGCTAGCGTGTGCTAGATTTGGAAGTTTTATCACTATGTTTGTCAATAAAATTTCATTCGTTTTAATTTTGGGGTTCAGACCATCGCCCAATAATATTTATTTCGAAGCATCTGCATATTTCACTTGTGTCAGTAATATTTACTGCATTTATAAATATTTGCCTAATATAGTCCAGGAAAGTAGCAGAAATTTTTAGGCACAGCAGATTTCGAGATGCGGTTTTCTGCATTGTGTTCAGGAAGATCCCAGGAAAAAAGTCTATATCGTCTGGTTTAGCCATTTTTTTAAAAATGCCTTCTGGGCCGGAAAATGCATTTTCCAATTGCATCATTACTTGCACCATTATAGGAACGACTGGAAACTCGGAAAAATCGCTCGGAAATCATTACTCGGGGGTTTTCGGGGCTGCCAAACTCGATTCTGGCATTAGAATTACCCGGGGTGGCTCTGTGAGGGTGCGCGGGGGGTGAATTGGGGGAGAAATGGCAGCGTGCATGAAAATCGCTCCTAATTCATTACTCAGGGGTTTTCGGGGATGCCGAATTCAATTCTGGCATTAGAATTACTCGGGGGTAAAAAATAAATATTACACATATTATAAAAACAATTGCTTTGGAAGTCTTTTTGTGCCTCGAAACTGGATTTTAAAAAAGCGCCAAAGCTATAAAGAGAGTCATATTCGGCATCTCGAGTTCCTTCGAAATGATCTGCCTGGACTTTTGGAAGATGTGACGTTAAGTGATTGACTTCTAATGTGGGTCTTGCACGATGGTGCTTCCCGTCATCTTTGACAAAATGTTCGGGAGTACCTTAATGAAGTTCAAAAGATACGATGGATAATGAAGACCGGTACCGTGGCCGCCACGATCTCCTGACTTAAATACTTTGTACTTTGTATTGTGGGGATATTTAAAAAAAGAAGCGAACGTAGCGTAGCTGCTGCCAATAACACAACAGTTGTGCTATAAAATTTTATTTTTTCTTAATTTTTTTTCTTACATATTTTATAAATTTTACTACGGCGCCGGACTACTGCAAGCCTTGCTTAGGATCGGGTTTTACACTGGACCAGTTTTGCTGTTCAGAAGTGTATTTTGAAATCATTTTCGAACGACCTTTTTTGATTTTTTCGCTGTACATTCAAAAATTTTTTTTGATAAGTTCTGAGTAACCCTGTATACCAATTAAGCTCTAAGTTTATATTTTATAAGATATTGTAGAACTATAAATACAGTATGTCCATGGATTACTGTCTAGGGAGGAACATTTTTTATTTGAATAGTTTTTTGTTTCGTATAATGTTTAAAAGTAAAATTATTTGTACCAACATAAAATTTTAAATTTGTTCATACGTTTTAATTACAATCAACTTTTTAATATATCCTTTTTGTTAAACTAAAGATAAAGCCACATAGTCCTTCAAACTGTTTCACGTCTTCATATTTTTTTGACATCCTGTTTTTAAAATGAATTTGTCTATGCAATGCGATTACTTTGATCACCAAATACCGTTATAAAAAATAACTTTTATTAAATAAAAATTTAAATTAATGTAAAATAGTTTTTTTTCCTTCGGGCAGAAATTCACGAATACACTGTTTATTTACTTAAATAAGTAGCTAGTCATATTGTTCATATGCGTATAAAAAATAATTTAATTGATAACAGAACAATTTCCTTACATATTTCTTTGAAAATCATATTTTCACAATTAAATCTTTTAAATCACACAGATACATTTAACTATATAGCCATTAAACTGAAATGGATTTCGAGGAAATCATCTCAGCAGCTTTAGATAATATTAATAAATGATTCCCAAAAAATACTTGAATGGGCTACACTGCTTATCTAGATTCCAAAAAGTACTTAAATTTTCAATAAGCGATCGAACAATAATATTTTTATTCGAAAGCTATCATGAAAAGTCGAGATTTTCGTTATATTTTCAATTGAAAAAGTGAGTATTTTCTGTTACCTAGCTGCAAAACAGTTTTATGTTCTAGAACGCCAATGTATTTTTCGTTCTAGAACATGAAACAAATGTCAAAATGATTTATCATTTTTTTTTAAGTGAAATAACATTTCAATACAAAACTAACTATTATAAACAGAACGATTATAATTTATTTTTTACTATGTGTAAATTCAAAGAGCCGATATTGCAGTTAGCCAAATTATTTTCTTTGGCATTCAGTGTACTTTTTAACATGGAAATATACTGACCATAACGTCGAAAGTTTGACAGAAACGACTAATGACGTCATCAATTATTTTTTTAGAAACATATCTAATGATTTTTCCTGTTAAAAAGCTCTCTCTTTCCCAATAAACTTTTATTAGAGAAATTTGTCTGTATTACTTCCCATTTAAAAGATATAAGCAATATTGTCGTTTTCTCAATCTCAAAAGTTGATATGTTACTAATTTACGGAGAGTTACAAAAATATTCAAGAAGAGCTGTACGAGTTATAACGAGAAAACCCCAGAGTATCGATTTTGGAGTGATTTTCATGGACGCTGCCATTTCCCCTCAATCACCCCCAGACAACCCCACAGAGGGAGCTCCGAGCGCCCCCGGGGAAATCTAATACTAGAATTGAATTCTGCATCCCCGAGTAACGAGTTTGGAGCGCTTCCCATGGACTATGCAATTTCCCCACAGAATGACCCGCAGGATACCCCTGCAGAGCCGCCCCCGGGTAATTCCAATGCCAGATTTGAATTCGGTATCCCCGAAAACCCCCGAGTAACGAGTTTGGAGCGATTTTCATGCACGCTGCCGTTTCTCCCCCAATGCACCCCCCGCGCACCCCCACAGAGCTACCCCCGGGTAATTCTAATGCTAGAATATAGTTCGGCAGCCCCGAAAACCCCCATGTCATGATTTCCGAGGAATTTTTCCGAGTTTCCAGTCGTTCCTATAATAGTGCAATTGGAAAATGCATATTCCGGCCCAGAAGGCATTTTTCAAAAAATGGCTAAACCAGACGATATAGACTTTTTTCCTGGGACCTTTTTGAACACAATGCAGGAAACCGCATCTCGATATCTACTGTGCATAAAAATTTCCGCTATTCCGGTCGATTTTGATCTAAATGCCATGGACTAATAATACCTTGATTCAGAGTTAAGGAAATGGAGATGGAATATGTTGGAAGAAATGAAATATAACAATATTGCCAGATAAAGAAAGCAACATACTAATATGAAAGAGTGGTGGGAGAGTGTCGAAGTTCCTTAAAAGGTGCAATATTCATCCCGCGGCCTCCCCTCCACGGAACCACAACGTCACTGGAACGTGGCCGTATGAGTTCCGGAAACGTCACCGAAACGTAGCGTGCACCAACAACTTATTCCTCATTTTAGTTGCAAGCACGAAATGGCAACGTTAATATTACATGCCCATGACTAGTGGTAAAACTCTTTAAAGTACCCACAATAGTCGTAGCAACGTTCCAACGACTAATTGGGCTAGTTGGAATATCTGGGTTACTGCGGCTCGCATTTTGCTTGACAAAGTAAGTAAGTAAGACATATTGGGCTGTTTTTTGTCCACGAGCTTCATAAGTAGGGTTCATTCTACCGGTGCCGCATAACCTTTAAACAGGTTTTGCACTGTTCTAGGATTCGGTTGATGTCTTTGGGGGTAACGATTCGCATACAAGCGATAAGTTAAATTTAAATCATATTTGCACTTGCACTAGCCGTACATTAACATATCTGCTAATTTTTGTTGTGAGCAAGACCTTTTCTAGTAAAATAACGTAACTCAACTTCAGTCAACAGAACAATCAACCAAGATACACGCACTCGCGTCCTGCTACACACTGAACATAGAGTGTAAACAGTTCGAGTAAAATTCTTAATTAATTTTCTGGAATATATACTATTTTTGATTTTAAGTTGCTTAATAAAAATTGTTTGTTTTTACTCAACTGAAGAGTGTGTACAGGATCATCATATTTTATATACAAAACTGTGAGGAATTTCTTTTAAAAAAGTGTAGGGGGTCTTGTATGTAAACTTGTTACCAAAAACGCTGCTATTTGAGTTACACTCCTTAAGACAGGTAGGTTAAAATTCTATTTTCATTTTATTCAGTAGGAGAAACATACAAAAGTGCAATTTGAAATGTTACTTTTTCTTAGCAACGTTTAAGGGGTTCTTCATTGTTATCTTTTTGCGTTGAATATTTGCAACTCAAAAAATTCAATTTAATTCACAACTTGTTTGTCTCTTGCGCTGAAACCTTCTGCGTTTCATCTAGGTACTTATTAAAAAGTGATATAAACCATTATTATTATTTATTTAAAATATTCAGGAGAAGGATATCGATAGAGTTTAAATCTGGTGACCGTGGAAGCTAAGATTGTGTACCTTCTCTACCAATTTAATTTTGACACTTCAGAATATTAAGTGCGATGGATTTGGAAGGGCCATTATAGGTAGCAACTCATTCTAATGAAGTGTCTTTTACTATGCCTCTAATACTTCTATCGATGGTGCACTACAGGGGATCAAATTAAAAAGTCGATCTGTAGATTTTATGAAGAATAGTTTGCCTAAGCTGATTAAACTTTGTACAAATTTTTCTAATTTAACACTCATTTAATTTTCCGGTCCCAGTTTAAGCGGTGTTTTTACTTTGGTAGCAGACATTTCTGGACATAAGTTTATATAAAAGACCTTTTCTGAAGGGTTTTTTTTTTCAAACGTAAAGACAATGGCATATCTGTTAGTAATCAGTAGCAAGAGTCGTCGCTTCTATCTTCTATGATGTATCCATATCGACTTCGGAATTTGAACGTTCATTCCACGTCTACGTTAAGACGCATCTAAAATACCGTAAATATATACAGATTCAGGATGTCATTTCTAATATGCAGTCTATTTTAAGTCTCAGAATAATATATATGGTATTACCTTCTAAAACACACTTGTCTTTAAATCGGAAGTTTACGCATTCCAATAACTATAGCGCTGATATTAGTGGTCACTTAAATAAAAGATAACTGTATGAATAGTATTTAAAAAATTATTGCCGTGAACCCCGATAGTATATTTTGGAAAATTCTAAATTAGCGGACTCAGATTTTTTTTAAATCATTTTTTTAATAGTTGTTGTGGTGTAAGGATTTTCTTAAAATTTTATACTCTTAAGTGTTCTTTTGTATTGATGTTTATAATTTAGCATATTAAGTATTAATTTACTATAATTTCTTATTGTTTATACTTTTACTTATATAAATTGTTCCTATCTCCATTCGTTACTTTTATAAACAAATTTTAAGAAATAAAAATACGTGTACAATACTATACAAAATGCTGTTGATGATAGATTCAACGCGTCAAAAAAAACTGCCGATCAATTGAAGAACAAAATTCAAGAAAGTAATGAGGAATACAGTCGACTCGTCAGCATTTTAGTTTCTGCAGAACAACGTAACGCTAAGTTGGATGAAGAGAAGGAAGCAGGATTAACAACACTCAAAGAGCTGAAAAAAGAACTTGAAGTAAAAACCAAGAAATGGCAACAAGATACTGAGGTGGCAGATAAGAAGCTCGAAGAAAGTGAGAATAAATTAACTACGATGGTTGAGGAAACCAACAAATTAAACTGCGTAAGTACAAATTTTATGAAAAGGAGGTGACAATAAAATATTTATATACCCAATTTTGTTTGCAATTAAGTATATAAATTTTTCTTGTTATTTTTAAAATATTTATGAAGTGAGTTTCTCTTGATTCTGATTCCTCTTTGATATTTATCTCTTCCTAACACTGGCAAGCTTCGGTCATCACACCATCACATCGTCGATATTCACGCACCATTGCATTTACCCTCCTTTTCGCCATAATCCTAAAATCTTTCAAAACTGCTCTACAGGGTATCCCAACGAAAATTTGACCCCCCCTATAATTGGAAAACCCAACAATATTTCAAAATTCGCCGAGACCCGTAACCTAATTGTTATTGATGTGTCTATCAGTTTACAAAAAAGTCAGTTGTAATCGATTGCTTATTATCCATCTGTACATGACCCAAAACTGCCACTTCAACTGCTTCATTTCGAAATTACTTCACGTTTCTTGTTTAAAAGCGAACCTGTTGCAACAAATTTGTCAATCAGGTGTTTAACGTACTGATGGTTTACATTTTTTTCAGGATGATTGGCATTAAAAATTCGTGCTGTAGCTTTAGCGCAATCGTGATTTCGATAATAAATTGCAACAATTTCTACTCTTTCCGCGATAGAATAAACCATTTCGAACACACGTTAATACTTTCAATAACGGCTGAAACTAACGATTTCTTGGTCACAAGCAAAAAACACCGACTTTTTTTGTAGTACTGATTTTTTGTTATTTTGAATTCCTATAAACTTAAGTACTACTACTAATAACTATCTACTTTTATTTGCTTCAGCTTTTTTATTTCATTTCTGACTTTTTTGTAAACTGATAGACACATCAATAACAATTAGGTAATGCGATCATGTGTAGTAGATGAAAAACTTATTAGTGGTGGGCATTTGTGTAGAAATTACTACGCGTAAGTTGGTTTGTCATCTTTTCGTTTGTAACCAATAATTCTGTGAAATCTCAACCGATTTCTAAAAACGGTACGTCACTGTATTCGCAATGAAAAGGGCTTTAAAATGATGTGCTACAAGTGGGGTAGTTGCATTTGAAATTTTTAAGTTGGGGTTGCTAGGCATTAGGGGGATGAACATATCGAGTAGGATTGACTGTCAAAAAAAGCTCCCCCCAAGAACAAAAATCGACGGGTCTCGGCGAATTTTGAAATATTATTCGGTTTTCCAATTATAGGGGGGGTCAAATTTTCGTTGGGATACCCTGTATATGGGAATGTAGAAAATGCATCAAACTCATTAAGCATACCATTCTACAATATTAAATTATATTAGGGACTGCTTTTTGTAGTCTTTGCTTTTGTGGTTACCCATGAAGTTTTCAACACCACGAAAGTCATACAGCTTTTTCTTTGACAGTCACTGGTGAGGTACAGGTCTGGCCTTTCAACTCTTTTTTAACCATTCGAAGCATTTTCCGTCTTTATCTAGAGCTTTCACAAATCACTTCAAGTTTAATATGGAGTATTTTTAGTACCCACAAGTAGTGGTTCTGCAATCATGTTATTTTCACCAAACGATGTTTGTTGTGGTGCGATGATATATTTCTATTGTCATCATACATAATCGTAAGCAGCTTAGGTATCATAGTAGAAGATCAAGAATGACCAAAACAAACATTGTTTGGGCATTGCTATTACACAATTTTGACTGACTTGCAGGCCTGCCGTGTTAACTAAATAAACTTTACCTAAACTGATTCATTCTCAATATTTTCTTTTTTTAATCATCTCGTCATCGAGAGAATGTATATTGCAAGTTTATATTTTGATAAGGATTTCTCTTTTGTAATTATCAGTATAAAATTATTTTAATTGCAAAACGGACTATTATGTCTATAGTCTTTATAATTCATTAATGGTAACAAAATTAGTAGTGGATATTTCCTCCATAACTGATGATATGCCTTCCGCACATTCCTTAAGTAATGCATTCCATCTCTATTTACTTTATCTGATCGTATTCTTAATCCAATGCCTTTCATTCATTCAGGCTATTAAAAAAATGTTCAGTATGTGCCACCTCAACGAATAGTTTCAAAATTGTAACCGTGGCAGTTTGAAATAAGATTATTATTCTTATATTACATGCACAATTTTCTTTAAAAAAAACTAAAATGTTGAACGAATAAAGATAGAGAGACGTTATAACAAAATGTTAGCAATGAGTCAGTCTTCTCAATGAAAGTTCGCAATCTGTTTAGTGCTTAGAAACTTTGAAAAAGCAGTACATCACAAAAATCGAGGAAAAGAATGAGAAATTGTTGCTTAAAGTGGAACTGGAGGAAAAACTAAGAGCTGATGAGGTAATTCTAGAAAAAATTAAATTACTGGACGAAAAAATAGCCAAAAAGCAAAAGGCAATAGACGAACTATCTCAGAATATCGAAGGCCTGTCTGTTGATGAAAGATTGAAGGAGATGGAAAAGAAAAAGGCCTACCTGGCATCATCCACTGATTACCTAACAGAGAAAAACGATAACCTCAAAAAACAAGTCGATGATCTAGAGATAGAGGTTAAAAAAATGAAAGAAATCGTGGTTTCTAATAAGAAGTCTATTGAAGAGAAACAGCAAGTGCGTGATAATTTGTTGAAAGAACTGCAGGAATTGAAAAATAGTACAGGTAAGACGCTAATAAATCAACTACTAGATTTCTAAAAAAAGTTTTTTGTTTGTAATTATGGGAAAAATTCTAAATTTGAATATTTTTGTACATTTTTTTGGTTATTACCACTAAAAGTTTCGATTTATTCTATTTCCTTAAAACCTTATTTTTTTAAATGTAAAAAGGGTGGGCCCTATTGTATTTTTAATAAAGGATTTTTTTGTGAATTTTATGGTACAACAATTTTTAAAATCCGTCAAAAAAGAAAACAATTTCTGCCAGTCACGGCATTCTAGTTTTATTTTGAAAAATTAAAAAAAATTACTTACATCCAGAAAATGTATCACAAAATTGGACCTACCATACGTAGAATGATCCGCTTATTTCAAAAATGTCAAAAAATATAGGGTGTCCCATTTAAAAATATAAATTTACGGTCATTTCCTGTCAAACCGGAAATGTCATGAAATCCGAAATGACCTCAAAGAATTCATGGCACCATCTAGTATAAACCCACGTAATTACAAATTTATATCAGCAGTCATAAAAAAGTTACGGTGTGTTCCCAATTTCCGTTGTCACCCGGTATAGTTTATGCATCGGCCAGTGGTCGCGCGGCTTAAGGCGTTAGTACTTGAATAGATGTAGCTAGACCGGTGTGGGTTCGAACCCCACAGCCGGTAGACCGTATATCAACAATATTCGTGGAGAAATTGGCACCCTCTCTGCAGGTATGGTAGGGTGGAAGAATGTTGGCTTGGATCAATGTGAGAGATTGATACCGGTCGACATTTGACTACCCCCTAATTAATGAGCTTTCCAGGTTTCCCCCATTCCTGCACTGGATGGTGGTTAGGGCCCACCAACGTAATAATAATATGCCGCCCCCTCTCCCGCACATGTTTTTGACTTCTGGGCTAATTCTCGTGATTAGAATGAGGGGTAGAGATATTATTATTATTTTCAGGTCTACGTTGTGTTAGAAGAAAAACACTTGCTCAAAATTTACCCTAGGTATATTCGCACAATTTTAAACACACCATTTTGCATATGCTTTTTACTTCAAGATACATCGTTATTACATTTCTACGAGTACCAATTTATCAAATAATGAGTTGCTAGGTACTCGTTTAGGTAGTAACTGTAGTAGGATATTTATTTCTAGATATGCAAGAATCCTCACGAACTCCTCCTAGCATCCTCAAGTCTCCCCTGTCCCAAAAAAAATTCCAAATTTCGCCCAAGAAGGTTCAGTTTGAGGGAATATCCTCGTACGAGTCCAGCGGTAGCAGCGAACCTGGTACATTTCAGCAGAGCATCGCGGTACGTTGTCTGATAGTATTGATTTAATTTTTCAGAATAAAACATTCAAAGAGTAGATGCAATGTGTGAATAAAATTGACAAATATGATGAAAACCCATGAAATTTCTTTATCCAGGATAGCGTGTTGCTACACACAGCGGCTAGTTTGATATTTTTACAAGGTTGAAAAGTTTGCTAGTGGATACATCCTTTTATTTTCTTTTTTTAAAGTTTACCAAGACCGCTAAATGTCAAGATAGCAACGACAAGGCACATTGAATTCTCTAGTTTTACTCGTATATTGCAGATACGCTTTTTCGACCATGTCTGTTAGCTAGTTGTCCTGAAATTTGTGTGATCCTGTGGTCCTGATCTATTATATATTTTATTCCACCATTTAATTTGATTACTTGAATATTTTGTTGTTTGAATCTGTCTTGAGTTTCAATATTCATAATGTTCTTGTACTCATCTTCCATACCATTGTGTACTTGCAGTTAATACAACCTATCCGTATTAGTTCTTACCACTTCACTGAGTTGCTATAAAATTATCAGATTTGAATCCATTGTAAGAAACATATGGTTTACGCTGATATAAATAGATCGAATGAGTAGGATAGTGCTCTCGTTCAACCCATATAGTTTTAATTTATCAAAGAGTAAGGCATGATCCAATTTGTCAAACGCCTGAGAGGAATCTGTATATAGGTACTGCATCATCTTGACCTCTGTTGCCCATAAAATGTGCAGTGTACTGAGTAAACTGAGCTAGATTAGATACAGTAGAACGGTTTGGAACAAAACCATGCTGGTAAGGAGATAGGAGATATATAAAACTATTAACTATGCTAAATATTTGAGTATATAGTGTCATCTCGAAGACTTTTGCAAAGTTAGACAATATCGCTATAGAGCTTCTTTGCTACTTGAACTATCTGTAGACATACAAGACTTTTTCCCCACTGCTTTGTATATTGACTCTCTCCATTTTCTATCTAAAGCTTATAAAAGTCGAATTTTTGCAATCATACGTAACTATTAATACATACCATTATCTAAAATAAATTATTCCGACCACTGCATCAAAATGCAGATGACACAGTATAGTGTAGATTCAATGCAATATCTTAGGTTCTAGCTTCTTTTCTATTTAAGCTTGGCCTGCACTACACAATGGTAGTCCTCATTTCGCCATACTACTTCAGAGGGGTATTCCATTATATATTTCATTTTATTTATTATATCAGGAAACAAGTGGGTCAAATATCAATAGTAGGGTTGGATGATTTTGATGAATTTAATTCTTTATAATTTTCTTTTCCTAAATAGCCTTGAAAGTTGAATTTAATTATTTTTTTCCGACTGTATAAATAGTTGTAAGCTATGCTAAATTGCTTAAATTGTGGCATGAATAATTTATTTGAAGACATTTTTTGGAACCAATTGCAATTCATGAATAGGATCAATTTTTGAGTTTGTCCTTTCAATGCATATATATGGCGTCTATAATATAGAAAAAATAATATATATATTCCTGGGAATCTTCGGAATAAAATAATTTTATATCAAAACGTTATATATTCACATGTTGTCGAGAAAATTTAACTTTAATTTATTTTGTAGTGGAAAAATAAATTCTAGTACGGCCCTGGTTAACATGCTATCGTTTGATAGCTATAAATCTAATGGTTGCCTATTCAAATGTCAAGTCAGTGTTGCCAGATTGTATAGTTTTACGGAAATTTGTGAAACGAACAAATAACGATAAAAAAGCTCTCTTCCGAAATATGATACAAAACATTCAGATTTAACAAAAATAAATAAATAAATAAATAAATTGATGGTGGTTAGAAAAAATGGGAAACTTTGGTAGGTCACAGAATTATTTTTTTTTAACTAAAATAGACCAGGCTAACCCGCTTCATGCAAAATTTTCTTGTTGGTAGTGGTTTTGAGAAAGAAACAAGTAAAAAATAAAATACCTATATTTTAAGGCTCATAACTGTTTTCGGAAACAGAATTATATTAAGGTACTTGCAAGTTGTAACTTGATATAAATTGATTTACTTTGACTCATTTTTGCAGCCATTCTGCATAGAAAGTAGGTACTTATCTATCTATCAATTTGTGACTTATTTCAGGTGAAATCATTTGACGAAATATTGGAAGAAATAAACGCTGGGATTTTCAAACAACCAACTAAGACTGCTAAAAAGAGGAAACTTGAATTTCAATAAAGTTTACTTATGTGTTCATAAAACATATTATATAATATTGGAATTGTTACGTTATAAAAATTTATTTCTGTGTTCTATCAATAGTAAAAAATAATTTTTTGGTTTATCAGAAGTTTGTTCCTTAACTTTTGTAAATAAAATTTTGTTAAAAACATTTTTGTTTATATTTCCTCTAATACAGGGTGTTGCTGTATTATGTACAGAGTGTTCCAATTGTGTGTTACTGCAGGTTACTCTCGAAAACTGCGAAAGATAGGAGGATGCGGTTGTCGTAACAGTAATACAGGGGAAAATTTAAACAACTACTCTTAAAGGATTATTCGTATTTCAGAGAATAGCTGAGATATTGGAATAGCAAAAATTGTACTCGTAATTTCTCTACAGGGTGCCTTTTTTAAAATATGACTAAAACAGATTTTTTTATATGGAACATCCTGTATACCTATTTTTTATTTAATTTATTTGCATTATTTGTGTTTTTTTGCAGAATAATATAAAAATGCATGGCCAAATATGCACCACGTAACTAGTTTTAACAATTTAACATTATAAATATGTATAAAGTACCTAGTAACTATTAGAATATTATTATGAAGGAAATCACATAATGCAATTGCAAAAAATTGGATATTTGTGTCACAATATATTTATATATATTTGAAAATTAAGGGGGAAAAGAACGTGTAAAAGAGCAGTTTTTATTTTCTCTCTTAAAGGGAAAAATTAGGTAAGTACACCTTTAAAAACAAAATAACAAAAATAGATTGTAATATTAGAGCATTTTCGACATTTTTGTTATAGTTTTTCATTATCCGTAATTAAAGATACTTTCAATTTGATTTTATTATTTTGTTCATTATAGCATAATTATTTTTAAATGAATTAAAGGTTATGCAATAATTAACCGGTAGAGGAGGTCACTTTACCCTTTACACCCAAATGAAGATATCTAATAAATGTTTTTTGCGATAGTAGAAGAGATGCTCTAATTTCATTTAGGTAGTAATTTGCTTTATTTTAAGGAAAATGATTTATACTTGTTTTTTGAGCCCTAACTTCGCAGGGAGGAGGCGAAGGAATTGTTTTACCGTACACAAATCATCAGTTATATAAGTTGGTTTTCGTACGAGAAGATGTGTACAAAAAATATACAAATGCGTATTTAAAGTATTTTTGTTGTGCAGAAAAATAATATAACCAAATATGACCCTGCAAAGGGGTCTTATCATTTGGATATTTTTTAAAAATAAAAGTTATTTTGAAAAAAAGTTATGGAAACTTTTTTTTACTTTTTTGACTCTACTTTTATCGCCTTAAGTTTCGTACTAACTTTTCCAAACCCCCTGTACAGGTGTTTCTAGATTTGAAATTCCCATATTTATCTATAGTACAAATTTAGCTGCTAGTAAAATATATGCAATTCTACTTCACTAATATATATTTTTTTGCTGCATTAAATCAAATCTCCTACAATTCCTCTCAATGAAGTCATATGTATGCTCTCTGATATCAAACATCTAGGTATGCTAATGAACAATTCCACAGACAAAGCTCTATTTAATAATTTTCTAAAGAAATTAATCCAGCTAAATTTACTAACCTGGTTTAATGAAAACACTATAAATATCTAACTTCACTTTTGAAACAGTGGGAACTCGAAAATTCAACCACAATAGATGAGATCTGACCTATTTCTGCATTTTTAGGATTGCTTCTTCAGGTAGCCTCCTTTAAGTTGAGTCAAATATCTAACTATAAAAATTATTATATAAATTAAAATTATTTGAAATTAAATATCGACAATGTCAAAAGTGATTTTAGCCAGTTAATGAATTTTAAATTAAATATGACAAATACCTACTTAAACAATGTTAACCCTTTATGTAATCGTTTTTTATATATTTTTAGGTATTAATAATATTATGTGAAACTAACTACTCTGTGGACTAAAGCCCCAACCAGCGTTGAATTACACCCACAATATCTATCCATATATTCTTTATTATAAGCTTTTGTAACGTTTTTGACTGTATTTGAAAGGTATTTTAAGCTAATATAAATCAAATCTCCTACAATTCTAATACAGTAAAAAATTTTACAAAAGCTAATAATAAAGAATATATGGGTAGATATTGTGGGTGTAATTCAACGCTGGTTGTGGCTTTAGTCCACAGAGTAGTTAGTTTCACATAATATTATTAATACCTAAAAATATATAAAAAATATTTTGTTTTTGTTTTCAAGTTATGCAATTTTGATATATGTATAAATAATCAGTTAATTATTTCATTGTGCAATTAATACTAACATGCAATTTAATAAATTCTATGTTTTGACAATTATATCTAAGAGACGAAAGAGAAGTTGAAAGATTATTATGTATACAATACGTGCAGATGTGAATAATGGAAGGTTACACAATGCGTTTCTCTTAAAAAAACAAAGCAATTATTTATACTGGGTGTGGATTTGTTTTATTCTGTCAGCTTTCTGGAAGTTAATTATGATAAAACTAAAAATATTCATACGAAGCTAAATAATAATATTTTCTTTTATTTGAAAATAAAAGCACGAATTACAGGACAAAACATATATTGAATAAATAATAGGTATGTAAAGAAAAATAAATAAATATACTGCGACTATTAATTGCACAATAACAATAGAAACCAAATATTATATATATACATATACAGAAACAAGATGGAATAGATGTGAAGGAATCACAGATCTTTGGCTTCCCTCAAAACAGAATACAAACAATTCAAAGTACAAGTAAATATATTGTAAGAATTAGAGAACATATATTATTGTAATTATTGGACATAAATGGTGATTTCCCATATTAGTGATAGCAGCAGGACAATAAAACGTAAAAGGAGCACGACTAGCTGGTCCTACTAAAAATTGGTTTAAACAACCCTGTTATACAAAAGTGCGTGTACAAATCGTAAACTATGAAAGTGTCTTCTAAATTGAAGAGAATCAACATTGTATAAAACAACCCAAACCAATGAACAATACTCAATTTTAGACATATTACATGTTAATAATTAGTTTAAATATCACAGCATTATCATGAAAATCACGACCTTGCCTTATCACAAAGCCCGATACTCTGGCACTTGAGGAAATCAAATGCTGAATATGACTACTAAAAGTTAATTTGTTGTCAAAATCATTTAAAATGTCCTTGCGCTTTGAATAAATTTCATAGTTAAATAGAGTGGGATACATTTTACGGGGCACGAACATGGGTTAAAGCCCCGGGTGGACTGAAAATATATTTTTTAATTTCAGTCTAAGGCTAAACCTCCCAAGCCCCCCTAACTTCGCTCATGGGCACAAAGAAAATATTTATAAATCATCTGCATATAACCATTTGTGGCAAAGTGCGGTGGTAATATCGTTAACAGAAACAGAAGGTTAGAAGTATATCCATATAACTAAACCAAATCAGAAATGACAATAAAATTTTAATTAAAGTGCACTGGCATTTTAAATATAATATAGAGGGTGAGTGATTAATAATGGTACATAGCTTGAGGACAGATTGTTAATGTCAAAATAAAGCGATTGTTGTTCTTTTTCTTGCTACAGGGTGTTAAACTGATTGTTTTGAAAACTTGTAGTCTTATGTTTTTTGAGGTGGAAATTACGAATATGTAAAGAGTGTTGAGATCACGACTAGGGGCACTAGTAATACTGTACTGTTAATGTAAAAATATGCCCAACTTCTTGTATTTTACACTTTTGAATTTTTTAATAAGAAAATATTGAACTACCTTCAATTCTAAATAAAAAAGTTGTTCTTGCTACAATAGATAAACTCAACCGTTTTCAAGAAACAGACGATTTAAGTTTTTTGAGATTCAACAATTGGCAACAATTTTTTATATGGTTTATTCGCAAAATAGAAAGAAGACGTCTATGAATATTTTGATTACCGTACTTAAGTTTCTAGAAAAAGTAGTCCACTGTTGAGAAACCGCATCCTTCTATCTATTGCAGTTTCCTACTTACCCTGCAATTGGGACACTTTGTACATAAAAAATATTACTAAAACTAAATTCGGTCGCCTTGCGATATCTACCATTATAATTTTTTTGCCAGAAACCAGAATAGATTGATAAAAATCCCCTTTCGGCTTTCTCAAATTTATTCATATCCACGTTACTTATCGGTTTCCTATAGCTAACTAACTAAATTTGTTTTTGTTTTCATTTTCCGGCAAAGAGTTACGTCATAAAAACTACTTGTATAAGTGTACCTGTTAAGGTCTATAACTGCAAAGGGGTGCATTTAAGAGGTTATGTATTAGAGTTTTTTTACATTTTGTGTACTGTTATCACCCAAAGTTTGTTATGATACTTTAGGGGACATCCTGTATAATTATATCATCACTTGAATAATAATCTAAGGCAGTAGGTATGTACAAAGTTTCGCAAAAATGATCAACATCAAAACTCCAAGTATTGTGTATGTATTTCATCAGTGGGGGAACCGCTATATGAGGAAATAAAGTTAAGAGAGAGCAAACTGTGGTTTGCAAGGATTTTGGTTGTACAGGTGGCCATTTCGTTATTATACTAAATGTGCGGCATTTCTTCATGTGCTTCTGAGTGACAGTGATGATTGTGACAAATACGGTTTTTTCAGTTTAGTGTATATCATCTTAAACAAGTAGTGGTGCTTTTTGGGGGTGAGATAGTTTTTAGATGAATGTTTTATTATATTTTATTTTTTAACATATTCTTTTTAATTCAATTTTGATTGTTTACGCCGAGCTTCATGATATATATACAAATTTATGAATTTAAAGCCAGAAATAAAACAAACACACAACAAGAGATATTATGGGTTAAATAAATAGACGGATATAAAATAACTACAATTTTCTTGTTTTTATAGTCAGTAATAAAAAAAATTGTATCGCCATAAATTACTACTACATATAAAGATAATATTGAGAAAGGAAAAATATATAATTTTTGTAGAAACTATAATTATGCCAATACAATTTCCATATTCTAACAAACAGTTTTCAAAAATAGAATACGTAAACCAGTGTTATTTTTACAATTGTAGGTATATACTATATTTCCATATTTCATGAATTCAGACAAATTTATGATTTAGAAGCAAGTCCAGCCAGCTAGTTTAGTTGTAGTTGTTATGTTGAATTTTGTTGATTTTTTAATTTTATCTGATATCAAGTAACATTAGACTTAAGACTTAACATTCTTAATGCAATGTTTCTATGTGAAAATATAATAAAATATTTAGTTAGTTTAAAATAGGGTTATGCAATTCTATACATCATAACAGCAAACATTATGATGCCCAAGATCAGTTGTTACGTAAAGCTGACAATTCTGAACGAGACTTTCTCTTCTCCGGAAGTTCATGTATAAATCGGGTAATCCAGACACAGATATACTCGGAAAATAGAGACGGATATATTTTTCCATTCAACTACTTTCTCCGTAGCAGTTGCATAATGATTATTTGTATATGTACATAATATGCAGGATTTAAATATAGTTTAATATATACAAGGTATCCGGAATATAAGTGCTGATACTGAAGGGGTTTATACAGGGTGTCCGGAAATGATGAGCAAAAAATTCAGGGGATAATTCTAGACCGAAAATATCTTTCTATAACATTTTTTCCAAAACTGATTATTAACGGAGTTACAGGGTGTTAAAGTTAAATTTTATTTGCAATACCTTTTGCCACACTCATAATATTGTGACGAAATTTCGTATATGGGGATTTTTCGGGATGATTATAAACTTGCCCACCGTTTTTTCGCATTTTGTAAAGAGCTCCACATACGAGCCGTTATTTTGATTTGAATGGTTCCAACTTTTTTGTGTTACACTTTATGCGAAATTTGACTGAAAATTTTTGTTTTCTTAACATCTTGACATAAAAAGGTGTATTTTACTTGTTTCGATAAATCTAACAAGCGCTTAGTTGCCTTGGAAACAAGTTTGTGGAGAATTAGTCGAAATTGGAACCATTCAAACCAAAATAAAGGCTTGTATGTGGCGCCTACGACGTGTTTAAAATATCGTCAGTTTGGAACAAGACAGGCTTAACTTAAAATTTTAATTTTTCAAGATTTAGTGGTGTATGAACTCCAAATATTGCATATTTTTATGTGTAACATTGGTTTTGTGCTTTAGACAAAACTGTCACAATTAGTCGTGCTGTGACGTTTAATGAGATGAGATGAGCAAATTTTGGAAAAGAGTGTCACAAGTCGAAATAATATCAATAAGAAACTAGTTTCTTTATGTGTATTTATATGCAAAACTGGCACATCTTTAAATAGATCAGTCATTCTCATAAGCTAAGTACCTTTTTTGTTCCCATTTCATACAATAAACCGTAATATTTTGGGCAGTATTATAAATATTTTTATAATATTCTTTAAAATTTTATTATTTTAGTCTACTTTAATAAAATAATTTAGTTTATTAGAAATGTATTTCATTTTATTACCTAAACCCATGTTGAAAAACTTGTAAAAAAAATATGTGAAAGAGAGTCACAACTCGGAATTATTTAATAAAAATAACAATAATAAAGTGCCAAAAACCAAAGTAAACAAAAATTTTTATTAAAAATATTAAGAACTATCCACACAAACATTTTAACATGATTCAAACATTATATATTTATTTATTTTCCAATATTTACAGTAAAATTATTTATAAAACTTTACCGAGCTCTCCCGAAAATTTACATTTTTTGAGTTATGACAGTCTTGTTCCAAACTGACCATATGCAGTATCAGCACGATGGTGCGCAACCATACAAGTAACTGCTTGGTTAAATTACCATTTCCCAAATAAATAGATAGGCCAATAAGGTCCAATGTCCTATACGGTAAGTGTCAAATGAATAAACAAAATGACAAATAATAATTATTGTTGTAGCAACAATCATTTTTATTTATCAGGCTACTTTAATTGAAATATGAAATTATACGGGGTGTCTTATAATGATGTGCGCTTGGAGGGTGTGTTCCTGGGGAGATCTATACAATTTTTCGATTTGAGCCTTCCCTTACGAGATAAGGGCTTCTAAAAAACTGAAAAAATTTAGGTTTTCATTTTTTTTCTCAAAAATGGTTAAACTTATAAACCTCAAAATCGGTGACGACATTTAGTTAATTAAGTGACATTGTTGAGTACGATTTTTATTTTTACCAAATGTCTGCAAGGGTGGCAACCACCAACCTCTGTTGTTTCTTTGATTAGAACTTTTTCTACTAAACGTCTCTCGATATAAAAAATTACAGTAAATAGAAAAATCGTACTCAATGTCAAATATCTACCACCAAATTAGTTATTATTTTTTGTTAATTTCTATTGCAATTATGAATTTTCAATATTTCTAACAAAATCAAAAATGCAGTTATGTGACCGACATCTGGGAAGACATATTTTGAACACCACCTGTAAACATTTAACAAAATTAAATTTAGCCTGTAGCTTAATTTCTATGTATTTACAACAACATATATTAGTCAGTGTTCTTTACCGACTGCCACGTTGGCCACCATATTTAAACATTTTGCATTTCACACTTTCCAATTTCTGAGTTTACTACTTGATAAAAATGATTCAAATTTAGCACATAATATGTCTAAAATTAAAACCACCAGCTTGCATATTCCACACCCAAGGATATGTACGTATGTGGATTTATTTTTTTGATAGAAAACGCGTGTCTGCATAAAAATACTAAGAGCGGGAAAATGTTGTAAATTGATTGTTAAATTTACTGCAATTTTTTCATATCGAGAAACGTATAGAATAAAAAGTTCCAATTAAAAAAACAACAGAAGTTGGTGTTGCCACCCTTGCAGACATTTGGTAAAAATAAAAATCGTACGCAACAATGTCACTTAATTAACTAAATGTATTCACCGATTCTCAGATTTTCTCTAAGTTTTTGGGAAGAAAAATGAAAACCGATTCTTTTTCAATTCTTCAGAATCCATTATCTCGTAAGGGAGGGCTCAAATTGAAAAATGTTAAAGAAAGAACAAGTAGTTTTTGTGTTTTAGTCGCGTTTTATCTATTTAAGAAAATTACGCGCTTGTTCTCACATTTAAACATTCTTGCGTGAATAAAACGCTATCTAAAACACTTTTACAACAATTATAGATATGTGGCTAGCAGTTATACTCTTCTTTGGAATATTGGGTTTGTTAGCATATCTGGACACCCGAAAACCAAAAAAATTCCCTCCAGGTCCAAAATGGAAACCACTGCTCGGTTGTGCCCTAGAAGTAAAACGAATTCAGAAAAAAACCAACAGTTTTGTGTTTGCCACAGCAGAACTAGCTGCCAAATATGGACCAGTCTTAGGTCTGAAAGTGGGAAAGCATAAACTGGTGATCGTGTATGGACCTCAGGCTGTCAAAGAGTTTCTTACGTCTGACGATCTTGCTGGAAGACCGTTTGGAGAATTTTATGAGATGAGAACGTGGAACAAACGTAGGGGTAGGTAACGCAGAGTTAGATTGCTATTTATATTTCTGTCCTAATAATAAAAAACAAATATTTATGATCGATTTGGTTTTATTGTTTTTCAAAATATTCTCCATGAAGATCAATACACTTTTGCATGCGTTTGAATCAATTTTCAAAGCAATTTTTCCACCCCGATTGAGATAACTCCAAAACATTTTGAATGCATCAACCGCTTCTTCGGGTGTCGAAAATCGTTGACCATATAATTTATTTTGGAACAAAAAATGTCATTTGGTGCCAAACCAGGACTGTACGGATGATGACCCATAAAAGAGCCGATACGTGAGAACTAGCATTATCATGATGAAAAATTTCTTCTGCTTTTTCAAATTTCTCCGAAGACTTCTGGCAAATAAATAGTCGTATACCATTCAGAATTTACCATTCTACGTTCCTCTAACGCCACTGTCGTTACGTGGCTGATAATGCCAAAGAAACAGGCAGCCATTTGTTTCGATGTGCTTTTTTCGGGAACAACTTTTGTTGGATTTGTCTCGTTTTGCAAGATCCATGCAGTCGATTGCTGTTTTGTTTCGAGCTCATTTGCGTAGATCCATGATTCGTCACCTGTGTATATATCCTACATAGCCTTTGATCCACATTGAACGTATTTTTTCAATATTTTCTTGCACCAATAGACACAAGCTTTCTTTTGAGCATTTGTCATACTATACGGGATCCAATGCGAAATATTTTTTACGGCCAAATCTTCATACAATATCTTATCGATGCTAGTCATACTAAAGCCTAAATATGCCTTAATCTCACGGCATATCACACCACCATTTTCCTCTATCAGCTCACTCATAGCATCGATGTTTTCTGGCAAAATAACCATTTACAGCACTGTAAGAAACTGGTAGGATGGTGCTTTATCGTCGTATTAAGAATTAAGTTTATCGACGCACTCTTGTCTTGATAATCCACGTCGAAAGTTATGAAAAATAATCGCACGAAAATGTTCACGAGTTAATTCCATTCTTTTGCTCGAGATGAATTTTTCAAGTTACTGTAAATAACAAAAATCGCGTTTATATTACAAAATGTTCTGATGAAGTTTATGTTCGACAATGTCAAGTTTTCAATGGAAACGTCAGATGACGCCTAGTAACACTAACTGTTATCAAGGCCAGAAATATAAATAGCAACTTTTTTGTGTTTGAATTCAGTATTAGTATTTATTAATTGAAATTAATATTTTAGGAATATTATTAGTAGATCAAGGCTTCTGGTACGAACAAAGAAGATTTTCGTTAAGACAGCTGAGGGAATTCGGCTTCGGAAGGCGAAATATGTCCACCCTAATTGAAGAAGAGACCCAAGAACTAGTGAACTATATTTTTAAAACAATCTACAACAAAGATTCCTTAATATTTGAAATGACAACGCTATTCAACGTGCACGTACTAAACACGCTATGGCGTATGTTAGCAGGGGTACGATACAAGCACGAAGACGACAAAATGAAGGAACTTCAGGCAATCTTAAGCGAACTTTTTAAAAAAGTATCCATGGTTGGTGCCCCTTTTAGCCATTTCCCAATACTGAAATATATAGCTCCAGATTTGTCTGGGTATAATTTTTATATTAAGTCTCATTTACGTATTTGGGATTTCTTAAACCGAGAGCTGAGTTACCATAAGGAAACTAATAATCCAAGTGAGCCTAGAGATTTCATGGACGTTTACCTTAACATGTTAAATTCTTCAGAAGATATTCCAAATAGTTTCAGTGAGCAACAGTTGATGGCTCTATGTCTGGACATGTTTATGGCTGGTTCAGAAACTACGACAAATACACTAGGGTTCTGCTTCCAATATTTAATTTTATATCCCGATGTTCAGAGGAAAGCTCAGGAAGAGATTGATGCAGTAATTGGAAAACATCGCGCTCCCAATTTAAATGATAGACCAAAGTGAGTATATTTTTTTGCAATTGCATCATGAAAATTATTGATCTTAAACTAATTCAGATTAGTTAATGAAAATTAAAAGAAGATGTGGAAACAGTCAAACAGGGTTGAGCGCGCGAGTTGTTGGCTTTATCAGCTGACTCACATTTCGAATTGCGCTTTTAGTTATTTACAGAACGCTGTAATAGTAGATGTAGAGTCGATACCTTTCTTTTTTACGTCTGCTATAGTTTGCATTGGCCATGCGATTTAAATAACTATTTATAAATAGTAACATAATTTACATTAACAACTATCAGTTGAGGGGAGACGTGAAGTAACATGTCAAGGGAGAGACCAAATAGACGGGATTTTTTTCAAATGTTGTTTGACAGTGATTCCGAAGATCATAGGGACATACGTATTAAAAGAAATGAACTGTTCTGTACTGTGCTTGCGAAGTTATCTGACAAAACTAAACTTGCAAGACATTTGAAGAGCCATGCTTTGTCTAGCGCTGAAGACGCTATAAACCTACAGACCGAAAAATCTGTCATGAAAGTAAGTTAAGACTAAGATATGTCTATAGAGTTTATAATAATGTACTGACATCAAAACATGAAGATATTTGTTTATTTCATTATAGATGAAGCTACTGAAGCTTGTGGGCGTAGCCAATTTTTTAATTAGTGCGTCAAAAAGTGACAATGCTAGTGACAGCCACCTACTGCTTTCCAAGGTACTGGACAAAACCAATTTTGAAACTATTATATAAATTTTGTTATTGACTGTTTTTATTATATATGACCCGATCGAGATGCTTCAGATAAAGTTCTTGTAATGTTAAGTGATGCAGCCGCATACATGGTAAAAGCAGAACAGACTTTGTCTCAGAAATATACAAAAATGATACATTTCACACGTGCTGCACTTAATTGGGTACAATAATACCGTTGAGAATTTGGTTAATAGCAAGAAGTATACGCGGTGTAGAACTAACTACATCTATTGGCCTATCGGCCGCCATCTACATCGCGTACTCATAGTCCTTTCTGTCGAGTTAGTTAGATAGACTAACCAGCTAGGATTATTCGTCAGATACCTTACCTATGGCATACTGATGAGAGCTAATAAGCTCGAAACAAGTATATGTCTGGTGGGCTTCCGACGAATGACTCTAGCTGTTGCTACAGGTTTTCCAGGTGTAATTCAATGCAGGTCGAGGCATTAGTCCGCAGAGTAGTTGTTTCCTGGAATTCCGTGTTTGCAACAAGAAGTATCTCTATAAAATTTTAAAGTGATACGTGAAGATCATAAGAGAGTCAATTTTAACACCCTGTACCATCAGTAGCGTTAAATCGAGATATTTTGTCGCCAATACTACGCAGTTAACTAGGTGATCTACTTTTTTGTTACATTTTGTATATCCCTTGGTGCTCGGCTTCAAATTTTATAAAAACAGAACTAACTTATTTATATGATAAAATGCTAATTTACAGTCCGGAACCTTTTTAATGGGTGATTCCTGCTAAAGATGATGCAATAAAGGTGTTAAAACTTAAGCAGTTTTAAAGAAAAACTTAAGTGAAGTTGTTATTCGTCATTAACCTGCTAATTTCTCTACTAAATTATTGTCTAGGGTATTTACAAAATTTCTTCAACTCATAGAGCAAGCTCATCAATAACAACCATAATTGTGATGGAAGTATTCGTTGCTCCACATTTCGCCATGATGCCGAAATATTTCAAAATTCATATTATCCCTGTTGAGAAACTTAGGCTCGTAATCTTTTGGGATATTTGTGGTTCTGTAATGGCACACTATCGAGTTGTCACTAGTAGCCAATACAGTAACACAACCAAGCATCCTATTAAGCTCATTTCATACGATAGTAATTTACATCACACTAAAAAATTGGTTATTAATATGATTAGTTATCTGGATACGTAAAACCTTAACCTTGATGTAACATCTGAACAGTCAATGAAATTATTGAGGTATTCTCTGCTTTGCGAAATTTTAAAACTACCTATTAATATTTAAAATTTTCCTTCATGCATTTGTTAAATATTGTCAGCGTAGATAGTACAGGAATGACCAGAAGCACGGAATAAAATTCATATCTTTTGAATGAGTGAATTTTTTTAAAAACGCCGAAACACGTTAACTAATCTTGATTTTTCCCATCTTTCGGTTATATAATAATTAATTTTTCTTCAACCCCCTAACCCCCAGCTACCCCTACTTTTTTTCAAAACATATGACATGAGGAGGCTCGTTGAAAAGCTTATAGAAAACCGAATCCAGCCATACCAAATAAACAAGTTTTATGTTTTCAATAGTACAGAGGTCCACTGCCACTGACCTAATAATATTAGTTTCTATGTTATCAATCAATCCAAATCTAATAGGATCATTGAGAAATCCCTCTATTAGAAAACTAAATTTTTTTTATTATTGATATCTTTACATTATCATCATCCTTTCAGCCTCCCATATATGGAGTGCGTAGTACTAGAAGCTTTACGAATGTTTGGAGGTCGTGCTTTCACAGTTCCACATAGAGCCCTTAGAGATACTGATCTTTGCGGATATAGAATACCTAAGGTAAGTGTTAGTAATTCATGTATTCTGATGCCTGAACGGTTATGTACTCCAAGAACTGCTAACTTTATTAACAGCATTTTTGTTATTTAACCATTGCGAGTTTCAGAAAAAAAGCTTTGCAAGTTGTAGACTATTTTAAACATGTTCTTTCAATAATAATAACTTAACATAGTTATGTTATTACTTATACGCTTTTATTAGTTATCAATAGTATTTCTCGTAAAAGTGAATTTTCGGTGAATAGAATGATATTATGCATCTTTTTCTCATTAAAAAATTTAGCAATATTAATTTTCAATTAAGATATTAATCGAATCTAACTTTGTGTAAGAAATTGTTTGTTTTCTTACCTAGATATTTGATATCCAAAAACATATATACATATAACTATCTTAATAGAAGTTGTTGGAAAATTTGTGTTACCTTAAATACTTTGACAATATAGCAAAAATGTATCTACAGGGTGTTCCGCATAAGAACCGATACAGAGCAGGTGCATGTAGAGGGTTTCAAAATATTGCAATTTGACCAAACATACCTACAGGGTTGGAAATCGGTGATGGTCCATCTCCCGTTACATGATAGCGATAAAGTAAACTTAGAAATCCGTGCAATAGACAAGGATGACTATATTAAGACGTTTTAAAATCTAAATAGTCACCGCCCGTTTTGTCATTTAACAAATAACATTCACTGCCACTTATATCTCAGCGACCAATCGCCATCTTCGCTCGGTTAGAAGTGGGAGTGACTGCTCAGATGTTATTCTAATTTATAAAACGTCTTCCTATAGCCATCCTTGTCTATCGCACGGATTTCTATACTTTACTTTGTCGCTCTCATGTAACGGCAGATGGACCATCATCGATTTCCAACCCTGTATATACAAAGTTGCACTCAGGCGCAGTTACATACCTTCAAAGAGGGGCCAAATATTTAGAAAAAAATCTGTGAATAACTTTAACTTGGAATAACCAAGTTTGGTACATGACATAGGTTTATTATTGGTCTACTTTGACTATGAGTTCAAGCAAATTTAAACACAAGGTGTTTATTGAAAGTGAACAACTTCTAAAATTATACCAAACTTTTTTCCATTGATCGAATTTAAAACACACTCTTGTTAAATTTTAAAAATTTTTAAGGTTTTCAAAATAAATTAATTAATCAAAACAAGATTTTAATAGTGTATTAGAAGAAATCAAAAAGTCAGTACTAGGCTTTGTATTTAAAATTTAACAGTTAGTAATAAAACTATTTTATTTGTGTTATTGTTAATTTTCACAAGAAAATTCTTTTCTCTGACGTAGCTTGTTTCACTAATTGAGGAATTACAAATGTTCACAACTTTTATGAACATTGTTTGGGCCGGTATTATGGATCGTTATTTGATCGTACCAGTTATTTTGCCAGATTGAATAAATGGCGAAAGTTATTTGGAATTTCTGTAAAATACTCCCCCTGATTTAATAGAAGATTTACCATTACAACTTAGACTAGAGTATTGGTTTATGTATGATGGGGCACCGCCTCATTTTAGTGCTGTTGTTAGAGACTTATTGAATTTTATAATTCAATATAATAATTGCCCACAAAATTGTCCAGCACGATCACAACAAATGTGATTATTTTCTTAGAGGGACATTGAAGGATTTTATTTATTCCTCTTAAATTGAATATTGAAAAGATTTGTGGAACCGTATTTTACGAATCAATGTACGTTACAAAAAATGGTCATCATTTATTAGATACAGTAAATTTCAATTTACGTTTCAGAGAAAATGGTGCCCATTTTAATTTTTTAATTTTTATTTTAGTTTGTAGTTTTATTGCTAACTGTCATATTTGAAAGACAAAGCTGCTACCTTTTTAATTTCTTCTAATAAATTAAAGGATTTTTTTTGAAAACCTTAAGGTTTTTTTTTAAATGAACAAGATAAAAAAAGTGTTTTAAATTAAATTCTGCTTGGATCATTATCATCCTTTATAAATTCCATCAATGGAAAAAAAGTTTGGTATAATTTACTTGAACTCATAGTCGGAGAAGATCAATAACAAACCTAAATCATGTACTAAATTTGATTATTCCAAGTTAAATTAATTCGCAGATTCGAAATATTTGACCCCACTTTGAATGCTTGTAACTCTGCCTGTGTGCAACTTTGATTAAATTGCAATATTTTGGGACTCCCTACATGCACCTGCTCTGTACCTGTGTATACCTTTCATATTTTAATTGTTTTCCTTTACATTTCTTCCAGGATGTTCTGGTCATAGCAAACTTACATGGTTGCATGCTTTCACAAAACAGTGAATACGAAAAGCCTGCAGAATTCATACCTGAAAGGTACATGAAAGATGGTAAAATCTTCACCCCAGGCAGCTTCGTACCTTTTGGTTTTGGCAAGCATCGATGTTTGGGGGAAACACTAGCAAGGGCTAATCTCTTTTTATTTGTGGCTACACTATTGCAGAAATTCACGTTTTGTGTTCTGCCAGATCAACGACCAACAGAAGATTTCAGGGATGGTGTTACTCCTGGTCCAAGGCCGTTTAAGGCTAAGATAGTTCCTAGATCATGATGTGTTTATTTCTTGTACTTTCTGGAAAAGTTCTTGCATACAAATTACAGACTGTGTTCCAAACTTCTTTTTTGCATGACTTTATGAAGTTTAAGATAAATTGACATTAAACCATGAAATGTGTAGCATAACTATGCAACTTATTTATTTATATTGAAGTGCTCTCATGTTAACCGCAGTATGTCCTATTTGCCGGTCTTAAAGTCATAACTACCTCACACCTATAATAGCATATTTTTTTATTTAATTGAATTCTGATAAACTTTATGTTTAGATATATAGAAGGAATCATTAAGATACGATAGATCATCTTTCACTCTATCAATTGAGCTGAAGGGGTAGTAAAATATTAAAACAATGTACTTCAGTAAAGTTATATTTTTTAGTTTATACAAATTTATAATAAATAAATACATACTCTATTTATCGTTCATTATTATACACACGTATCGAAACAAAATAAAATATGGAAATCAATCATTAACAGTAACAAATATATATTACTAGGTAGTTGTTATCAATATATAAAAATCGTTAGTACTGTAGTACCTTAGAAAATGTAATCCTACAGGGTATCCAGAAAGTAAACCGCTACACTTTAATCATTAATTCTATAGTCCAAAAAGTTTCGTTACGGATATACAGGGTGTCAAAGTTAAATTGAAAAAAAAAACACGAAAACTTAAATTTCTTCTAAACCGTTTGAGATGTTATAAAGAAATTTTATAGGTGTCGATAGCTATGGAAGGTACATACTTTGCAATACAAAATGATTTTTTAGTCTTACCAGTGGCGCGCGTAGCGGATAGTCACTGAGTATTTTTGAAGAATAAAATGGTACGCCGCTGGTTTCGCTTAAAATATTATTTTTTCTTTAATTCTCTGTTTAATTCTGAAAAAATAACTCCAGGATGTTATCGTACAACGTACCGCGGTCAAGTAAAAAAAAAATGATTTAATGCACAACATAATACTATCGATGAGGTATTCTCATTATTAGTACTATCAATAAGGTGTTTCTATAACGAACGATTGTACGGACTATTGTTAACAAAGCAAACTAGGGTTTGCAAACACGGAATTCCAGGAAACAACTACTCTGCGGGCTAATGCCCCGACCAGCATTGAATTACACCTGGAAAACCTATAGCAACAGCTAGAGTCATTCGTCAGACGCCCACCAGACATATACCGGTTTCGAGCTTATTAGCTCTCATCAGTATGCCATAGGTGAGGTATCCGACGAATAATCCTAGCTGCTTTCGTCTGTCTAACCCGACAGAAGAGACCATGAGTACGCGGTGTAGAACTAACTACATCTATCGGCCGTTCGCTACTCCATGCCGGACTGAAAATGTCACAGGCACGAAGCGTTCTACATGACGAATGACTCTAGCTGTTGCTATAGGTTTTCCAGGTGTAATTCAATGCTGGTCGGGGCATTAGCCCGCAGAGTAGTTGTTTCCTGGAATTCCGTGTTTGCAAAATATCGTTTCTCGCCGATCGCGATAAAGGTCGACAGCTTTCAATGGTGTCTACTGCATGTAGAACGCTTCGTGCCTGTGACATTTTCAGTCCGGCATGGAGTAGCGAACGGCCGATAGATGTAGTTAGTTCTACACCGCGTACTCAAACTAGGGTTTGTTTGATAAATTAGGTGATAATATTTTATTTAACAACAAAATATTTGTAGATGACGGTAGCAGCAAAAAAGCAACAAATTTTGCAAGAAAAATCGAAAAAAATCGTTAAAATAATATTTTTTAATTAATAAAATGAGCATGTATGCACAAATTACTCGAAATTGCCTCCATTGCTTCTGATGCACGCTTCTGATCACCTAATTATCGAGCTAATCACGTTAATTGTTATATATTTTAATCTTTTTACTTAAACATGGTTCGTTGTACAATAAAATCTTGACGGAGCAATTTTCTTCAGAATTAAACAAGAAATTAAAAAAAGAATACATATTTTAAAAGAAACCAACGGAGTATCATTTTATTAATTGAATAAAAATAAATAAATATTTTTCGATGTAGAATTAATGATTAACGTATGGCGGTTTTCTTTCGAGACATCCTGTATACAAAGTCAAATCGTTATCAAGAATCAAACAGAAAATCATATAAAAGTCAATTCCATATACCAGATATCTATTATATACAGATTAATCTAGATTTACATTTAGATGATAAATTTTACACCAAGTTGTGGTATTTTATTTTAATATAACCATTTTAACATATAGATATAGGCAGTTGTTAAAGTTAATATAATGCATGTCAAATAAATCTTAAATTCAGTATTTATCATATATAGAACACATTAATTGAGTAAGACATATTAATAAAGTGTCGGAGAAAAATTTGTATCGGTATATTAACATCTTGAAAAAATAATTATTGGTATTTGGAAAACTATGAGACATATTTTAGCTTAGGACAAACAGGACAAATCCTGGAGTATGAATAATATATTTCAGTGAAGGAAAACATTGAAAAAAGGCTGATTTTTCTCAAAAAAATAATGTATTACATGTATAGGAAATCCCAAATCCAAAGGTGTTTATTAACATCCAGTAACTGTAACAGATAGGTACGAAAATGATTACTATTGTAAGCTTGCACAAATTTGAAAATAAGGTTTTAGCTTTTCCTGGTTTTATTTGAAGGAATTTTATTTATTTTCTTATTATCTATTCAGTCTTCTTTCTACAAAGCTATATTATCAGCTCTAGAATTCAACTTAGGTTTCGTTATCAACTTGAATAATTAAATAGATAAGTTTTGTAAAACAAAACACATATAGTTAAACCATTAAGTCAACTTGTGCTATTGAGTAGTAGAAAATGTAGTTATTTTTCGCCTTTATAATTATATACAGATGATTCCAATTATGGAAAAGGTAATATTGTCAATATTAATGAGTATAAAAACAAAAAACGGTTATATCTTCTACAACTAATAAAAATGTCAAATAATAGTTTAACGTATACCAATGGTTTGATACATAGGCATCTCCAATTATTATCTAAATTTTGTTTGAAATTTTTATTCAATAACGTAACAAGTGCCATACAGATCCGTTTTTACGGATTTATTAGAAAAATTATGAAATAAATATTCAAGTCTGTATTGGAAAAAATTAAGTAGATTGTATTTAGTGGGGGAGATGGGTAAAGGGGGGTAAAGTTACCATCCGCCCAAGACGAACAAAATTGTCGAAAATTTGTAAGTTAAGCTTAGTTGGTTGTGAAACTGAAGAAGTTGCCTTCCCTCCTCCTCCCAAGAAGACATTCTAAACACGCCACTGAACTCAAAAACTGATAATACTACTTTGCAGAAAATACAAAAGGGCTTTTGTAACATTTTTTACAGTTTTAGAAAGGTTTTAGCCCACAGAGTAGTTAGTTTCACACAATATTGTTAATCTCTGAAAATATATAAAAAATACAAAAGGGCCTTGAGAATAAGCAATTTTCAAAATATTTTTTTTTCGGATACCTATCCCCGAAAATATTAATTTCTTCAATTTTTTAATAGCACCAAAGTACCATATTGTGCAAATAACGCCATAACATTTTGCCCAACTTCTCCCGTGCTCTTATAGTTTCCGTGACATCAATGGCTAGCTTTGAGTTTGAGACTCCCTGTACAGTGCGTTCTGAAATAAACCGACCAGCAATGGATAGTTGTCATTTTCTCATTTTCTAAAAATCAAGTCACTCAAGTTTCGCTCTTTAACTGACAAGAATAATAGTAGATGTTAATATAGCAATACATTTTTATTATTACTTCGAAAACAATGTACTATAAAACGTGTTTTAAACATTTATTATTTTACTTGTATTTATTTTTAACATTTAGTTCCAGTCATTCTAATACTGTGAATGGCTGTTTAACACCAATTCCTTTATTTTCTATAAATCAGTCAATTTTATTTCCAGCAAAGTGCCCTTTAGTCAATAATAAAATGTGCAAAAAATATTGTCCTCCACTGTGAAGCGCAAAAGCTGAAGGTTAGTATAAAGTGGTAGCTAAATGATTTACTCTTATCGTACTTGTCTAAGTGGGGAAAGCAAGATCTTTTTTCAAAAATTTGAGCAGTACTAATACTTTTAAATTTAAAGATATTGAAATTATTCATTTTCCATTCATTTATAACAATAATAGATATTATTTAACTAAGTAAGATACACCTACAGGGTGTTATGTTTTTCATGGCTCACCGTTAGCATCTCGGCAGCCGGAAAGAATACAGGGTAACCCCAATTAGAATAAAGTTGCATCTTTTGATGGCTATTAAGATGAACCAAACATATTCAAAATATCTGCTGCCATTGCTAAAAATAGCGACTTTAGGAAATGTCATCTAACGTCATCATTATTTTATTTTTTTTTTTGTTCACCATCCGACAGTTAGTACCAATTACTGGATGGGAAAAACAACTAACAATGTTACAAACATACATAAAAAAATCTAAACACATAAAGAAGAAAAGCACCAAAATACATATACACTAAACATTTTTAAAAAATTCTACAAAAAGAAAAAGACAAATATGGGTTAAAAGTAATGGTAATAAAAAAATTAACTCAGTAGGTTGTGGTTTAAAAATATTCCCTTAATATATGAAATATTATCAGTAAAAATATCCACAAAGCTCTGCATCCGAAAATGAGTATCAACCATTATTGTATACAAGGGTGAAGATTTTAATAAGGTTTTTCTGGGAGTCGATAGATAAAATAAAGAAGAAGAAAGAATCGCACACTGGAAACATAGAGACACAAGTCGTTTAACAAATCCGGCAATCAGTTTTTCCGATAATAATTTTATGTAGGGTCGTTAAATAATTATATAAAGACCGTGAAGAAAGATTGTTAAGATTGAACCGTCTATGCAAATTGGTAATACTAATCAGATTTAAATCATTAGTAGGTATTTAACACGTAAATATTGAATTATTGATATGAACTCCAAAGAAGGGAAGCGTATTCCAATTTAGGTAGAACAAATGCGTTGAACAGCAAAGAAACTGTTTTTGTTCCTGTAAATTGTTGTGAGTTTCTCAAAATGAAAGGTTTCTGTATGCCACGCGTTGAATGATAGTATGTTCTATGAAATTTAATTTAACATCAATTGTCACCCCAAGTTCTTTGAAACATTGCTACATTTCCTTATTAAATTATTCTCCACTCTATAGTAATATATAATAGGACTAATTTTCCTAGTAAAAGCCATCGAATTACACTTAGAGAAGTTTAAACGCGAAAGATTTTTAGTACACCAATGTTTAATTTTATCTACATATATTTGACTGAAGCAAAAGACAGTTGCTCAAGTCTCTCACAGATAAATACAACTTGAGATCATCTCTCAACAAGAAGAGGTGAAATTTGGAACACGGAGATAAGAATACACGAGAAATCGATAAAATTGGAAAAATTCAATAATTTAAATAAAAAATTCGACATTTGCTAACTTTGTCTTTATTGTTGGAAGTCTTACTTCTCAGAAGTGTTTAAATATTTTAAGAATGGAAATGGAGAATGCATCGATAATCGTCCATTAAATTTTAAGTATCAGAAATTTATAAACTATTCAGCAAAATGGCACAATGCCACATAATTCTGCAATGGTGTTCCAATATTTAAATCGACGATTTCCAAATGTATAATTATATTCGCACTCATGGGCCACAATGCTTTTTTTCTGTGCCATAGTGAAAAATAAAATTTATTACAATCCCTGCCAAATATAGAATACCTACACGACAGCAAATTTCACAAAATATTTAAAACGTTGTGGACAACATTAGATTAAGAACCGACCTTTATGGGCGGGAAAATTGACGGCACTTGGAAGTTTTTATGAAGGGTTTGTAGAATATTTGTAAATTTTGTTTGATTATGTATTGAGTTTTGTTTTATGTCAGGAGCAACTAGGTGTTTTATTAAAATTTTTGTATTTTTAAAATTTTACGGCTTATTCTACAAATAAAATAACACTGTTACATACTGATGCGTTTGTAATTCTATTCCACATATGTTACTATTGTATCTTAAAGTATACAGTATGGATAATAATATGGTATGATATGGTGATACAATATGGAGTCCATAACAAGAAAAATGGATGATGCACAACTGAAACTAGTGGCCGTAGAATTTTCTTTCGATGAAAACTGTTCCCTGTGAACCGAAATTTAGCTCTTTCTATTGAGAAATAATGACGCTAAATGACATTGTCTAAAATCGCTACTTTCAGTTTTTTTGCAATATTTTAGTAATGGCAGCAGATATCTTGGATCTGGATATTACCATATCATGAAAAGGTGCAATACCAACGGTGAGCTACGAAAAACGGACCACCCTGTATATCTTCTTCAGGTTTTGTGTTTTTATGATTTTTAATTAGTATCTATCACTTTCAATAAATTGTATATCCCAATTTACGGCTTGAAAAAAGTTTTCGGTAACAACGAACAATCTACAAGTTTCAGTACTATTACTACTTAATTTTTGAAAACAAGATACCTTCTGCTTGTTCTGTATTTACATAATTTTGGAGATTGTGACGACGCCTTATACCTTTCAATATTTACTCCTGTAAAATATGTTTATGGTCCCTCAACGCTATCATAAAAGTATTTTAAAAAATTGTGATGCACACTGTAAAATAATCTAGTTTATACTAGTTTAAGGTTAAAATAGAAGTAGTACCTTTATCGATTTTGCTTTTGATTTTATCCATTGTAAAATATTCAATAATCTAATTCTATTTTCATCTTTTGATCCACGATCTTCATGCGATCATGGTATGTAACGCTAAAAATCATCATCAACAAATTTGGTGTTTTTATTTTTGGAATAGCCTGGCAGAAATTTTGGTTTTAGTGGTTTGGATAAAAATATGTGACACTTATTTAATAAATGGAGTTTTATTTAGGTACTTGTATTCAGTGTTAGATATTTTTCAGGCAGTACAAATACTGCCAACCTGCAGATATAACAACAAAATTTCTTTTCAATCAAGTTCACAAGATAACACTGGCAGTTACCTGTATACCTTATAAAAAGGGATAATAAGACATTCGTAATATTTGCTTTGTGACAAAATAATCAACAATATTATTCTAATAAAAATTATCATTCATATTAAATATAAAAAGGATTATCATCTATTACAATATTTCTTATATTTACAACATTTACAATATAAACAATACATGTACAATAGAATATATAAATATAGATTTCGTATAATTTAAAAAAATAAGGAACTTAATAACAATTGACTGGCTCTAACATATTACAGAATCACATTAAATAAATACAAGATATACATTTTGTGTAGGTACGTAATAATTAAGGCAGATATAAAAATCTTTTCTAGTAGTGAGCACAAATTTCACACATTATTTGCAGTTTAGAACGTAAATGTTATAAGAGTAATATAATTTGTTAATAATGTATAATTGTGTATTCATTTACATATCTATAATAAATTATGTGAAAATTCGTTTATATAAATAGGTACTACTAAATACGAAATATTAAAACTTTGAAAAATGTACCATAGTCGAAGTTCCATTACTAGAAAAAAATTATATATGTGACATTCGTTGTAAATGAACAAACATTGTGTATAAAATATTTGCTATAAATATATATTTCAATTAAGCATTATACAAGCATTAAAATGGTCTGAAAACAATAGTTTTTGCTTAATACATGCCACATGCACTTCAGCTCTGTCATTGGTTTACAATGCAGCCCGTGAAAGATAAAAATTCATAATTTTACACTTTAAACTCTTTAAATAACTGCATTAAGAATTATTTGCTATATTTATTTATTTATTTATTGCTTCCAAACAGGCATCATTGCCTAATTACATGGAAAGTACGTAAGTAATAGCAAAATACAATACAAATAGTAATAGTAATATATCATAGCACAGGTACAGTATAAGTACTTAAAAACTAGCAGAATTTAAACATAAATACAGCAGATAACACAAACAGAGAAGTAATTATAGATTATCAATCGAATATATATTTTTTATAGTTTTTAAAAAAACACCAAAAGATCCAAAGGGATCCACACTATTCTTAGAGGAAACCTGGTTAACTAGACGAAACAGTATCAGAAGGGGTGCAAACTGGGTTGTCTTACGATATATCGCCCAAACACGTCCGTTTAAAGCAAGATTTTGTTATTTTTTGTCATGTAATGTTGCGGCTAAATATACATATTTCATGATGTTTTTAATGTAATAGTCATACTCATATATAATTTATTTTCAGTTGAAAGCCATAAACAAGTCATTACAATTGACAGACAAATTCTTTCTCTTAAAGTTCCACTATATCACTTAATAACGAGGCACTGAATCAAGTTGGATGCACTTAAATTCATAAATAACAGTGTAGAGCTGTAATTTGCATAATATCTCACGCAAATGCTATGAACGTTTAATATTCACATACTACATAGCGCTCAAAACCAAAGTTGGAAAGCCAACATAATTTTTTACTTATTTAATTTGATATGTTAGATAAATTACATAACATAAAGTGAACTACAATACTAAAACTTACTTGGTATTTAATTTTGTATTCATTGGCATCATCATAATACTAATTGTGTAAATAAAGTTTAAACCCAACGTAATGAAATTTTTTTAACATGTAGAACCAAAGGTCTTTCTTAAAGGTGGCCTCCAAGTATACAGGGTGTTCATGTAACATTTTCTCGAACAGTCAATATTAACGAAGCTACGTAACCCAAAAATTATTTTTTAAATTTCTTATTTTGGTTATAACTTTTTTAATACTGAAACGATTTTGGCACACTTGTTACTTTTATAGAGATGGAGTTTCATGTAAAATATTTTTTTACAGCCTCCTAAAAAGGGTAAAAAGGGTAAAGAGAGCACGTCCTAGGTGAAAAAACTATCATAACTTTTTGTCTTTAATTTCATTGAAATTTTGATAGCATTTGCTGATAATTTAACAAAATATACACTTGTTTGAAGTCGAAAAAAACTAACCGTTTACGAGGAAATCGACACTTAAATTTTTTTAACATATTGGTGAATATTATTTCTTTTACGATCAAACAAAGTGTACTTTGAAAACAATTGAATGATAGCTGTCATACTATTGCTTTAACGGTAATTTCAAATTTTATGCATGTTCATAGAATGTGAAAGCAGAAACGCAACGTTTTATAAGAAAATAGATATGTAACTAATTTTTTTTAACTTTGGTGGAACAATTTCCCAACTGGTTGCCACGTCGTCGGTTTAGCTTCTTTGACGTTTGATATATCGCTTTCTTTCTCTGAAGTAACTTTGAAACTTTACTTTAACCTTATCTATGTATTTAGTGATATCAATGAAGCTAACCGACGATGTGTCAACCAGTCCGGAAATTGTCCAACCAAGGTTAGAATAAATTAGTTAAATGTCTATTTTCTGATAAAAGGTTGCGCTTCTGCTTTTATATTGTATAAACGAAGTATAAAGCTTGAAATTACCGGCAAACCAATACTATGACAGCTATTATTTAAATGCTTTCAAAGTACACTTTGCTTAATCATAAAAGAAATGAGATTCACCAGACTATGTATAAAAAAATTAAAATGCCGATTTCCTCGCAAATGGTTAGTTTTTCCGACTTTAAACAAGAGTACTAAATCTTATAATAAATCTTCTTTAGTCTTTAAGAAAATGTCATCAAAATTTCAAAAATATTAAAGACAAAAGAGTTATGATAATTTTTTCACCTAGCATGTGCCCTTTCTACCCTTTAGGGCGCTGCAATTTTAGAAATATTTTACCTGAAACTGCATCTCGATAAAAGTAACAAGTGTGCCAAATTTGAAATAAAATCGTTGCTGTATAAAGAAGTTATAACCGAAAAACAAATTTCCGGACACCTTGTATACATATATATATCGTCTTTCTATTCATACAAATCAATTCTTAAATAAAAAATTTTTATCATCACACAGGCTGCTAAATGGCCCCCAGAGATAGATTCATTCAAATCTGCTAAGCGCAAAACGGCATGTATTATTAGCTAACAATGTGGATGTGGTAGGATTAGGCCAGGGATCCAGCCCCTTCGGCCGTAAATGTAGCCATTCAGTGTTTACGAAAAGCCATTTTGCATGCTCTCGGTATTTCCCTATTGGCTTAAGAACTGGATAAATAAACTCTGACGCCGTTGTTAGTGTCGTCGCTGAGAAAAGGCAAATATTGCACACAAGTTTGTGACGACGAATGCTATTCTAGATCTTTACAAGACCAAAGACAATCATATTTTCAATATCCACAAAGAAGGTTTAATTCATTAAATTTGATTGTATCTAATATAATTGTCATTATCAAACTTTGAAGCAAACTGATATCTGCTTACACATGGATTCATTATGTATGTAATTTTGAACCACCATCATCTTTATTTTATAAAATGAATAGTAGCACGTAATTTCAATAACAGTAATGAAACGTTAAAGATAAATGTAGTTTGTTTAAAGTGGTGGAATAGAGATCTTTCACTAAGATATTTTAGAACGTCCAAAGTTATTATAAAAGTGCAATAAGATCTCTACTCTAGCAACTGATTAGACGAATATAAGGTTTATGAGCAGTCAATTTTGTATTCTTAAAGTACGAAATTCTCCAAACTTTCAATTATCTATCAAAAAGTATTTCGATCTGATAATATGTTTCATCTGGGTAATTGAAACTGAAGGTATAAAAAAATTGCTCCAAAATTTTAAACAATTTGAAGTAATGTAACTGATGATGGCTTGTCATAATCTGACAGTATAGATATTTGTATTCAGAAAGTACACTCCACAGCACAATGACGCCTACTTAATTAATAAATTACATCTTTAGTCATCAGTCAGTGTCAGTGCTTGTTTTCTTAGGTACTGATTATTTTGTATTATAACCATAATAATTCGATAGGTTTTATTTCCTTTTGAGTTAATCGTTGAGTATTCGAAAATCAGTAGCTACTATCAAAAATGATGAGACTTATAGTGCCCTTACGTCGATAAAGTTCTTCTAGGCATTTTCTGACGACGCGGAGCAACCTGGACCACAACAGCAACGTCACAGTTTATGAAACCAGCTGGAAACAGTCTAAATGGTACAAGACACAGTCGCTTCTCGAAGCACCTCATGCCGCTTTTCGCGAACGTCCGTTAAGTGACGTCGCAGGAGGTCGTGGGGACTCGTATATCACAGAGGATGCGAAGATGAGCGGTCGAGCACATGCCGGATGTGCGGATAGAGCTGGGATGGTGCGGATGCTCGGCCGCCCGTCGTTGGTCACCTGCTGGCCACTTCATCCTGGATGTGTATCTGCAGGAAAGCAAAGTCACGTTAGTAATTCTTAATAATGACAAAAAGGTTTTTTTTGCGCCTGAATGTAGGTAGACATGCGTGAGACGAAGTGACTATATCTATCTCTTTTTAATATTACCCTTTCCTTTTCTAATCTGCACATATCGCAAACACGTAAATATTCGCGAGATATAGGGATGATTATCACCGCAGGCGACAAGTTGCCAAAGCAAGTTGCCTAAGGGCATAATCATCCTAGTATTACCCGTGGCACGTATAACGATTTATATTTCACTTCATACGAAATAAAAACTATAAAAGGTCATAGCTTTGACATTTCTTGATTTGTGGTTATGACTGATGCTAGATATTTTCGAACATATCCATAATAGTCCAAGCGTCATTTATTTCGGGTTCTCATGTGGGCATTATGCATGCCCGGGCTTATATGGGTATGTTGGTATCCTAGGTGTATTATAACTAAATTATAAGGAAGTGAAACATAAAGTTTTTGAATAGGTCTAGGTTTTGATCGTATTGTACCCAGATAGCAGAGATACAAGTACCTAATTGTATATTTGAGAAGCAATATAAGTAAATCGATGTATTATAAAAACTGTTACACCTATGATTACGGTAGCCGTAAAATGATCAAATAGTATTGTTTTTCTGGTACAGAAATTTCGAAAAATTAAACACGTAGAACAACATTAATATCAAAAATAAAGGTGACTATACAAGGTGATTCAGAACTTATCTAAAAGAATTTGAAAATAGTTGCGCCATAAAAAATAAAGTCAATATCGTAAAATAAATTTTTGTAAAATCCTCATTGTTTCCAAGTAAGACATTATTGAAGTTGTAGCATTTTCAAGCTTTACATCGCTGGGCTATTGTAGTTTCTCTCTAGACAGGCGATTGCGAATATTGAAATCCGATTACTTTTGTAGGCACTAAAATTTTTGTAACGCCAGTCTCTACAGTAGTTTTTCAAAAAATGGCTTAATATAGTAGCAACTCGTAGTTGATGGATATCGCTTTAATTTATGACAGTGTGAAAATGCTTTAGCAGAACGATTTCCCGGTAAACGTGTGCCAACTGCAGCTAACTTTACCGCGGTGTGCAGTGAGTTTAAGTGTAGTGCAACGCGTGGGAAATTAGAAACCGAATCGTAGAAGAGATGAGGATCCAGGTCTTGCAAGGTCTATTGCAGTAGTGTGGCGTATCATACACGAGAATCAATTATATCCGTACCACGTACAGCGTGTCCAAGCATTCATACTAAACTGTTAAATTTGCTGTATAAAATCGGCGTTATAAAGTGTTATATATTTTTTTCCTTGAGCATTTGTGTCAATTTTTGTCCGGTCGCAGATGGCCGCCTCTCAGGTTTTACAATAGAACAGTTTCCAGTGCCGTGCAAAAGTGTATTTTTAAATCATTTACGAACTGCCCTTTTTGATTTTTTTTACAAAATTGTATTTATAAGAATCCCCTGTACACTCTAAATTGTTTTTTTTTTAGATAAGTTCTTAAACACCCTGTATATTCGTTATACTTACCTACCTTTGAATATTGGCAGGTGGTATGAGATAACATTCCTGTTATTTACTAAGTTTTATATTATTCAGTTCTTAAATGTCTAAAATTGTTTGTATTTATAGAAAACACTATTACGTCAAGAATACGGCGTCCTTAAGTGAAACATTAGCAACTTTGAAATCAACGTTGACTAATATGTCTCTTCGTCGAAAGTTCAATATTAAAGTTACTATTTCAAATATTTCCATTATGATTTTATTATTGACAACCGAAAATACTTATAATAAAACTAAGACTTGTAATCTAATGAAAATAGAGGCAAAACTATCAATGTAAACAGACATACAAACACAGAATTACTCCCACTACTATGAAAAAACCAGCTGAGTATATTAAGTGCACATTCAGAGGACGGGTGTAATAAATGATTATTATTACACAAAGCTCCAAGTGCATCAAGGTCATTCTGAAGTTTAAGACAGTCGGTAAAATTAAGAATTGGTAAAAACAGTTTATGAGCATCTGAATACCCCAAGAAATTTAAATACCTAATTAAGGTATTCTTTGATTTTATTGATGTAAATTATAAATATCACCGGCACCAAGTGCGATCTCTGAGGATATGACAAAAAAACATCAATTTCAACACATTGTGATCTGTCCATTAAATTCGATTTTATCCACTTCAACAGGGTGCTGCATCGACTTCAACCAGCCTATTCAACAACAAGATTCAATGATTTATCTTGCCAAAAGCCTTGCTGAGGTGAGTGAAGAATGATGCATCAACCTGAATTTGGTTATTAAGAGAGTTCTCAAAATATACATATATTTGTGTTAATTAGTTTGGTTGAATTAAAACATTACATTGTGAAGTTTTCGTTCATTTCTTATAACACACAGGTATGTGAATTATATTGATATACATTTTTAAATTTAAATGAACTCTTACTTATACACTGTTATATTAATATCAGACGCATACCTAATACACCCTGTACATTTGCAAATAATAGTTATTAAATAGAAACTCGCATCGCAGCCGGCTTTATTCCGGCTGAAGTCCAGCAAGAAGCCCAAGAAGTAACATTACGTCTGCTACCAGCGAAAAGCAATTGTGTGTACTAGAAAAAATTGGTGGAATTCGATAACTGGCGAAAACAGAAGCACAGGAGAAGAGATAGTACCATCCTACTTTTTCAATGTGAGCGTTTTATTTTGTACTCCTTACAGGTCGCAATGATCATGAAAGTCGCAAGTGCTTGTCGATGCAATGAATTAACCTATTTGGATATGGCCCATGTCCAAGACAAAGGCAGTCACCTATACGTACTATTTCCGGATACGAAAACAAATATTTTAAGAAGATTCACGATCATGAAAAAAGCTTTTTCAGTAAATGCTGTAGAAATATGTCGGAAATACATCAATCTGCGACCTAAAATGCCAGTGAGCAAATGTACTACAAGACAATCTCGAAAACGTTTTCAAAAGGGAGTGCATTTCTTGTTTTTCCTGATTCCAAGTTTTACCGGACATGGAATGAAGCGTTCTTCGGCAACATTACTAACCAATGCTGGGGTGATATTACCACTGTGAAGCGTCATGGTAGTTGGGCATCGACTACGACAGCGCAAAGTTATATTCACTGTCCAGAAAGATGGCAATTGCTGAAAAAATCGTGGTTCTACCAGGCAAAGTTGTGACAAACTCCTATCAAGTGAATTTAAAAATGACAAGATCGTTCTTGAGATAAATGTTAATATTAATAATAATAATTCTGAATAGAATGCTATAAAATCGAAGCGTGTTATTATGACTTCTAATCCACTATACTCCATTTTTAAACTAGGAGGAGCGTTTTGAATATTGCGCGCCAAAATGTTGCTTTCTTATTGGTTAATTTCGAACCTACTTTACACTGCTAATAAATTTTACATTCTGGCATTTGTTGACATTTTGCTTGTCAGTTGTCATCAGTTCGTTGTCATTGTGTTTTTACCTGTTTTTCTATCTATTTATCTCAGTTACGTATAAATCAGTTCTTATCAGAACTAAACAACTTATTATACTGTTTGCCATTCGTTTTTCCCAATTTTCCATTGGATATGGATGAGTGTGCCGACCACAAGTAAGGCAGGCGCGGGAATTACATCGCCGTCGCCCCAAGGAAACGAAAACAACTCAGTTTGGGGCATTTATCTCTGGCAGAAAAACAAGCAATATTGAATTTGTACAAGAAAAGCCTAGATGATGAACCTACTCTTAAAACTGTCCAACTTGTATCCAAAATAGCGATGACATTAGGTAAATTTATATTAACATTATCTACTGTTGAACTATATTACACATTATACTTTCTTAGGTGCTGCAAAATCAACAGTATATCGACCCATAAAGCAGTATAAATCTACTGGAAGGGTGTCTACCAAACACTGTGGTGGACCACCTGGGATTGTTACATGTTTGGATGAAGTAATGAAGAATTCCATAAGGCGTGTAGTACACAGCTTTTTCTTAAAAATGAGATTCCACTTTGGACAAAATATTAACCGCAATAAAAAGTCGTCAGGATTTGCCACAGATGTCCCGTTCATCATTATACAAAGTTATGAAACAAATTAACTTCAAGTAAGGTTGAATACATATCTCAAGCAAGTATAATTGCAATAAAAACATTTTATTTTTTTTTGCAGATACTTACAACGAAGTCGTAAAAGTGTGTTGATAGAACGTGATGATATAGTGAGATGAAGACTTGACTACTCGATATCAATTAAAAAGTTTAGATCTGAAGGTAGACCTATTTATTATTTAGATGAAACGTATTATTGTGAATTAAACCCTATAGAATTGATTTGGGCACAGGTGAAGAATGAAGTGGCAAGCAAAAATAAAACCTCTTAATAATGTTACAAATATGAACTGGAAAAAGTGTGAAGAACATGTGATTAAGGAGGAAGAAAAAATGGGAACACTTGACGGAATTATGGACGATCTCATTGAACCTTTAATCATTTCAATTAATAATAGCGAGAGTGATATGGATACTGACTCGTCAAATAATTCAGAAAATTGTTAAAGACATGATTTGTCCCTTATTTTTACCAATAATATTATAAATTATAAAAACTTATTTTGTTACTTTGAACACCTGCAGATGATATATTACAAACGAAGTTCAGTTATCAGTTATTTAGCAATTATCCGGTAACTTATTAAACGTAGTTCGTAGAAGTGCAACAATTCAAAGTAACAAAAACACCATTATATGATTACTCCAATGCTAATTGAAAAAATGTGAATCAATAAAAAACATTTTTAAAGTGAAAACTGGAATCAATCATTTATAGATGTTTGGTTTGTAGTAAATTATTTCATTCATATTATTATGTTATGTAGGAAATACCTACCTACCTACTTTAAAAATATATATAAAAGTAAAATAAACCTAGAATTAGATATTTATTCATTGCACATTATTTTGAATAAGTACTTAATAACCCCATTTGAAAGTAATGAAAGCTTATTGTACTCAAATTGAGGTTAAACACTTGCAGTGAGTATATACTTGATAGTCTGATGCTATCTAGGGTAGTTTTTAGTAAATTTTGCAGTGTAAATTTGTCTTTGGCATTCGCTCATCCTAGTTTAAAAATAGAGTATAGTGTGTTAAAAGGCCTTTAATCCACTGAAAACAGACGTATTAAACCTTCTCAATGTAGTGGTCGTGGATAATTAACCATTAATTAATAAAAACCAGTTTTTGAATATTAGATTTCCATGCAGTTCAATAATAACTATAATATTTGAAGATTACTGCTTCTACAGCTGGAGATATATGGAAGTATATGGATCTGGAAATTAAATATTCAATCACCGCCGAAGGCACCACAGCGTTTGAGGTTTGCAAAGCAAATTGGATGGACTAGTTCGACCGCAATTAATGGAAGCCCGGACCGTGACACTGCATAATGCAAAATTGAAATGGCAACGTATTTATAATTTAATCTTGATTCAATACTGGAATTGCATCGGTGGTAGGATAAAGTTATAATTGTAGAAATATACAAGGGCAATTTTTAATTTACTCATAACTAAAATTTAATAAGTATATAGTCCTTCATTTCTGCATTTTACGAGAATATTTATAATTTTCTGATGAGATAATACAGTTATTTTGATATCTTGTGAGTATTAAAATTGGTATTGTCAAATCGTGTTCAATCCATAGTAACATACTGTTTCATGTTGATATTTCTAAATTTGTTTCTGCCCTTTTTATGTGAACAGAAAATAGGTCAGATCTCATCTATTACTTAACTTAAAGGATCAGCAAAACTTCGAAAAACAAAGGTAGTTAACAAAGTTAGATACAGGGTGTTAAAGTTTTCAAAACGAATATGGAATGTAGTGTTGTTGATAAATTTTCTTTGAAAACTTCTACACCCTGAGTCTCTATATAGGGTGAGCCAAAAGTAGGAGTATAAATTAACCGAAGATGGTTGGCTAAAACAAAGTTTTATGCAAATACATTTTTGTTATAACATGCCCTTTTACGAAGATAGAGTGTTGAACTTTAGGAAAATGGAATCACTATGGTTGACCATTTTTTTTTAAAAAAATGCGCCACTGACCAATATTAAAACTGATCAATTTACGTAGTACGGACCTGCAAAGCTTGCTTATGAAGGTTCCCATGTTATTTAACGGAGCATCGCACACTAGATCAGCACCTGTATGTACCGTCACCTGCAGCAACCGTCATTGCAGACCTGTAATTTATATGGTAGGCTGTGCTGTGCAACTGTTGTCTATTGTTAATTACCTAGCTGCAAAAACCGTTAAAATCGCCATTAAAAGAAATCTATCAGATTTAAGTCGGGACTTAGAGGCTACCTCATAGGACCAAACCGCGCCACTTTCTCACAAATCTGTCATTGAGAGGAGGTGCATCATCTTGTTGGAAGTATATTTGTTGTCTAATATTCAACGGAATCTCTTCTAGTAAGTCATACAAATGGCTTTCGAGAAAGTCCCTGCAACTATTTGCGTTCATACTATTATTAAGTTCTTGCAACTCCAATAAATAATCTTTCACAAATCCTTGCCTAAATATTGATAGAAAATCGATGCTCGAATCTTATCCTTCTCTTATTATATGGATTGTTCAATGAATAATGATAAGTTTCGAAATTTTGTAATGCCGTCTCTCGTAAAAACAACTTCATGGACATGAAACAGACAAAACAAAATAGGAACTATCATTTATTCTTTTAATAAGCCATGACAAAAACAATGTAAATGTTGCTCGGCATCTACATAATGAAGAACTTGAACACCTATATAGTGGGTGTTGAAGTTTTCAACGTACAGTTTTACAAACAAAACTTTTTGAAAATTCTAACTGCACTGAAACTCGAAACGGACTTGTAGTAGGATTGCCTAAAACTGCGTCAATTACAGCTTCCTCACGATCTGCAACATTTTGTACTTCCCGGTGTCGGCCTGTATCAAAACTTCTTTTTTTTTATTTTCCGGATTCACATAGCAAATATACTGTGATGACGAATTCTACGGTTAGGATACGCTTCTGCATAAAGGCAACAAGCATGTAAGGAATTTCCATTTGCCCGGCCATACATAAAGTGCATGCCTGTCATTTCTGCATTTGTAAAAATAACCATTTTTGTTGTATTAACTTAGTATTGAATCCCAACGTACTCCGCAATCAAACACATCACACAACGAAAGGCAAATTATCCCGTAAACCACTCTCAAAATGTTAAAATAGTCCAAACCATTTGCTATCTGTCAAAGCAACAATGGAAACATTCGGAAATTGACAGCAGCCAACTAGTTTTTGCTAATAATGGGTGTAGTAAAACTGCCTCTTCCAGACGTGCAATACTTGACATTAAATTTTTTAACGTCGAAACAGTTAATTTTATCAAAAAAATATAAGAGAGAAAAAAGTTTCTAAATCGTTAAGGAAGTTTTTTGAAAGTATAGTTAAAAAAACTGAAAGGGGTAGTTTATTTCAACCCTTTCCAATTATTTTCAAAAAGTGAAAAAATATGCCACAAGTGTCTTTTGATGATGGTAACACTTCCACAAAATTTTACCACGCCATTTCCACGCTTTTCGTTTCCGAGAAAAACAATAAAAACACTCTTTTTCCGCCATCTTAGCAACGCGATATCTCCTTAATAGTTGACTTGTGACCCAACATTTATATAACAAACTACCTTTTATTTTCAACAAGGAATCACCCCCTGAAATTTTTCGCCTTTGTTTTGAAACGCCCTGTAGATAAGATAATAGATGATCATAATATTTTATCTAGAAGTTTCATGTAAATAAAATAATCTATATAATGCACAACACTGCCTCAGAGCAGTTAGTTTCACACAACATTGTCATTACCTAATAAAAATCTGTATAAAAAAATTACTCTTCATAATACCAACTTAAACACAGTTTACTTGAAGACTATACGGGACACTCCTGTATATTATAACATGTAGTAGATATTTAACAGAAAAAGTACTCCTCTGAACGGACTGCAGCCTTGGGTACCTACATAAATATAATATTTTATCTCTGAAAACCCTGCTTTTACGTTAAATGGTTCTCTCAAATAAGATTCTTTGCCAAATACGGCACACAAAGCTTCGCCTCTATGGGAATAACTTAAAATATGGTTAGGCTATTTCATTTCTATACAAAGATTCGTCGTCCGTTTCATAAATATGTAACCAGGACTCGGACCTTCTCCCATTTAAAATCTATTTATCAAAATCAAGTGTAAGTAAGCAAAAATTCCGTTCTGTGGGGACACTTAATGCGGAGAGCTTTTAAAGGATTTCTTTTTCATCGGTCGTCCTGATGGATATGTAATGGGTGATACTTATCCACAACGAATTTTTTTGACATTATGGGTTCATGTTTTTATTTCAGTGCTTAGTAAAATTGAAAAAAAATATTCATTTGGGTGAAAGCTCTCAAATTTTGATTAATTATTACGAAACTTGATGAGATAATTCTACAGCACTCATATTTTTTGTAATTTAAGTTCGCATGGAATTAAAAATAATATAATACATATTTAGAGTATAAGTTATACCACATATTCCTTGGACCAAAATAATGGAAATTTTCTTATGCCATTATTCATTCGCTCCATTTTCAAAATACAGACAGAATTAGAATTTTAAAATAGCTATTTATGTAATCAGTTATGAAAAGTCGTCGATATTGCACATATATTCGTTACATAAAATCATGTTTCATACCGTTATTACATACAAGATTTTTTCTAATTTTGACGAAAAATGGGAAATAAAAGTTTTTAATTTTGATGTTTTACAAGTATAATTTAAATAACAATTATCTAGTAGCTCAGTGTTAGTTTAAATTTTCTTGTCATTTGGCTTGATATTTAATAGACGCTGATCTATTCTGTGACGCTGACCGTTACTATTACCATTTATTAGAAAAAATTTATGATTTACATTCAGATTCTGACGATATACCGAGCGACATCGAATAAGAGGCAGGAAATACGGTATGTTCGCTGATTCCTGAAAAATCCAAAGCGGTATATAACTCGACTTATGAAAAATTGAGAAATGGCGTGAACAGAAGAAAGTAAAACACACACACAATTTAACGGAGGTGGATTTAATGGCTAAGGTAACTAATAATTGCTTCATTTAGTTATGAGTTTATTAATATGCATATTTTGCATTATTTGCTTTAGGTTGTGGGAATAGCTGGTGCATGTCGGAAGTCAGAATTAACATTTTTACGTGTTGAAGATGTTACAGATGAGGAGACGTATTTTCGATTAAATATTCTGTTTCAGAAGATCTTCGGTCACTTTAGGTGGAGATTCTGGGACCAATATTTTAAAAATAAAACAACACGGCAGCTGGAAGTCAAATTCAGTAGCAGAAGGATATGTTGAAAATTCTATAGAAAAGAAAAAATCAATTTTCGGTAATATTCCTCGTACCAATAACATATCACGAAATATTACTGCAAGTTCAACAAACAAGATTTCTTTTGGAATTAGTTTCACTAACTGTACGAACTGCGTTGTGAATATTTATAATTAAATAATAATAATTAATAATTAATTAATAAAATAAAATTACTGACTTAAGTACGTAAGTTACTTTATCATTTCTCTGTTGTATTTTGTTTAATTCTTTTTGCAATTAGTGATATAACGAACTTTTCTCCAACACGATTTTAGAAAGTACACGTTCCACAACTAAAAATTAGATTGAAATACATGTCATTCCAGCATACTGTGTTAGAATGACATTCTACCGCACTGTGTTAGAATGTTATTCTAACATACTGTGATGGAATATATACAAATAGGCAACTTTTTTGTATGATTTCTAAAATCTTGTTGGAGAAAGTATAGTCTAAAACACGTTTATAATGGCATATTCCACACTCGCGAACCGTAGTCGTCGCCATCGGATCGGACTACAAACTTTTCTCTCGTGTGGAATATATGCCATTCTACAACTTATTGTAGAATATAAGTACTATTAGTAACCAGTTGAATAATGGTTTTCATTATGTAACTAGTTACATAAAGTAGAATGTTTTGATACTTGTTTCGATAACAAAAGATGTTACTTTATATGTCAAAATTAGAAAATAGTTATTTATGCAAGTCGAGTGCAATAAACACTTTTTGTACGTGTTGCAAACAATATTTTTTCTACGTTCATGCAAAAACCAAAAAATGTAATTTAGATGACACTAAGACCCCTTTTATGCACGCGTTTTTCTCCTCTCAACGCGGAGTTGACAAAAACGCCGCGTTTCAAGATACCATGAACAGAGTTACTACGTTTATGCATTTAACGCGGGTTTATTTGCTCTCGCGTTTCCAATTCTGTCGCGATGGTTTTACAGAACGCTTGGCGTACGCGCTCCGAAAAAACACGAAAATATATCGGCGTTTTTATACAAAGCGCTCTTTGTCGCAAGTCCAGTGGTTCTGTCTGCCAAAAATAGATAATTTTTAATTTTATAGAATGGAGGAATACTTTATGAATTGAAAAAATAATGTAGCATTAAAATCTATAATACAGTTCTCTTATCAACCAAAAAAAATAGTCTTATGTAGTAATAGTAATAATGAACGATCAACATAATAAATTTTACCTAAATAACATTAAATAAACTAATTAATTAATTACTACTAATTTAACAAACGTTCTACTTGCCCACCCTCCTTAACACATGTACGTGCCCTTTTAAGTAACGAAAACCTTATCTTTTGAAAGATATTCTTATTTTGTTTTAATTAGCAAATATTCATTCAGTAAGTATTACAATTTGCTAAGTTGCCAAGGCATTGTAATAATAGGTATATCCACAAAATTTCAGTTTCACTTGAAAATGATAGTGAATGCAAGATTTATGGGAATTACAAATTGGCGTTTTTCTCCAAAAAGGAGCATTTAAACAAAAAATTACAAAAGATGTAAAATGATCAGAAAATTCTACGTCTGATATTTCAAAAAAGCTGCATAGGCGTACTTAGAAATAAGGAGGATAATGGGTAATGCATCCCTCAGTTACCTCCATTCGCCCTTCAATTGTATTCACCAAAATTACATGATAAGTATGCCGTAATAAGATAAAATTACGTGCAAAATTTCAAGTGTGTATCTTAAAAAACAATGGGATTATTGTCAAAAATTGTTTTTTAAAAGGTAACTTTAACTAGATGTATATTGAAATAGGGACCCCAAAAATGGCATAAGGAAAGTCGCATTATTTTTGTCCAAAGAATATGTGGTTAATGGTATGGTCTTCTATTTTGGGAAACCCTGTATAATTAATTCATCAAAAGATGATTGTGACATACGAAAGTAGGGGGTCATCCATAAATTACGTCACATGTTAATGGGGGGGTATTGCCGGAATGTGACATAGTGTGACAAGGGGCAGGGAGGGTCAAAAACTTTGTGACATCACATGTTAAAATTCAAAATCCATAACGCGAAATTTATATGTGAATAAAAATTTTTAAAAATTTACAAAGTCCAAAATCCATGGACACAAGATGATTAATTTTGTTTTGTATCTTTAATTAACATAATTACCTAGTCGTTTATTGCTTTCTAACTAGTCGTTTGTTTTTTATTTTATAATATGTTGATTTTATTAAAGATTATATAATAAAATTAAGAAAAAATAAAAATAAATGTTTTTTTATTTTAAAACACACATACATTTGAAAAATGTGTGATGTCACATCAGAGAGGTAAGTCCTAAAATTCGTGTGACGTAATTTATGGATGGCCCCTAATTAAAAAATTTTTTTGTAAATCTCCATATAAAATGCACTTTGTTGAATTCTATTTCTATTAATTGGATGTACTGCCCAACGCCTCTTACGTCTTCTATTACATATTTTTTTATAGCACAAATACAATATACATGGATCCATTTTCATGTATCTACTTCACTAACTACTGTGTGGCATGAAACTGGCGACAACTGATAGAATACGCGTGCATAAAATGGAGCAGAAATATGCCGCGTTTTCTCAATTTCGCGTTGAGTGGAGAAAACGCGTGCATAAAAGGGGTCTAAGTCTGGGAAAATGATGTCGATTTGAAGGATTATGTTTGCAATGATGACAAAACGCTGTAGTAGAATGACAAATGAATGCAATAAACATTGTATTGCACTAGTGCAACAAAGAACCAGTTTTTCCACTAAATATAGTTCAATAAGCTTTTGTGTTTGCATGAACGTAGAAAATAGTTATTTATGAAACAAGTGAAAAATATAAATGTTTATTGCACGCGACGTGAAATGGTCCAACGAGGCCGTCAGACCGAGTAGAACAACAAGTCGAGTGCAATAAGCACTTTTTGTACAAGTTGCATACAATATTTTTTCTACGTTCATGCAAAAACCAAAAAATGTTATTTAGATGACACTAAGTCTAGAAAAATATGACGTCGATTTGAACGTTTATGTTTCTCATGATGACAAAACGCTGTAGTAGAATGATAGATGAATGCAATTAACATTTTATTGAACCACTTTTTCCACTAAATATAGTTCAATAACGTATTGTTTTTTGTATGAACGTAGAAAAACAATATTAATTAATAAATACTAAGGCTGAAATGCATACTTTGTTGACTCGCTGAGACTTTATTTTCATATATTTTTGGGACTGTATATTATCTGTTGTCGTTTATTGGGTATTTCTGAAAATAAATGTAGAAGAAAACGTTATCTTTGTTTGTAAAATGCATTTGTTACCGGAGGTAAGGAGATGCGAATGGGGAACTTGGGAGATGATATTGCATTCATAATATATTCAGGAAATTCAACAATGAACCTCTAGTCCCTAAGAGCCAGATATATTTCAACTGTAAATAACACTTTTTGAAGCCATGGCTGTTTGTCTGAATCATGAAATAAAAGTTTAAAGATGGTAAATGTAAATAAATTAATATACTTCTGCCCATAAAACTATTATTCAATATCCAAACAAACTTGATTGATTGATGCAAGGACTTTTATTTTGATGTACTCATTCCTCATTTCTAACCTTCCTCATTAAAATCATAAATGGAAAGTAATATTGTTTGATAAATCGTTGTGTCCACGGATATATTATGGTACATATAGTGTCTTTTGAAAATAGATGAGGAAAATGAAACAGTGGAGTCTTCAGTCGATTTTAGAGATGGTGTTTTATATAAAATATAAATATTCTTAATCTCCACTAACAAGTTACAGTCCTTCATAAGTGTAATAATTTGGCTCTAAAAATGGCAACTTTTCCATCTATGTGGACTAAAACTAAGATCTGCCATATCTTCAAAAAGGCGATATAAGTTTGGTTGAGAACTACAAAAGTTGTTTGAAGTTATTATAATATACTTCCCTTTCATGTTAAATTACGAATTTCTTAGTGCCAACATGGATTATTGGTCAATAGTTCTACATTAACTAATTTTCTTGTGTTACTTATTTTATTTCTAATACGTTGGATAGCAGTGAACAGGTTGACGTTACCTACACAGATATGTCAAAGGCTTTTAATAGGCTGGGTCAAGGTATTCTCCTTCGTAAGCTGTCTAATTTCGTTTTGTCTATAAACTTCTTAAAATTCTTTTAGACCTTACCTCTCTAAGAGATTTCTAAGCATACAATATCGTGGTTTTACTTAAGTTGAAATCATTGCTAAATCTAGGTTACCTCAGGGTTCAGTTCTTGGTCCTCTACTGTTCCATATGTTCATTAATGATATCTGTGACAGTTTTCGAGCCAATGTTCTTTTATATGCGGATGATTCCGAACTGTATACATGTGTTTCATTTACAGATGGTTAGTTTTCCCTTCAAAAAGTTTTAACTGTAGTTAACGGTTGCCTCCGAAACAGGTTGCCTTTGAAAATTTCTCAATGTTTCATTATTACTTACATGTACAACATTGATTCTGAGACTGTCGCTCGTTGCACTGAATTTAAATACTTGACTTAGTTACTTTTGGCGCTAAATTAATCTTTGTTCCTCATATTAATAATATTATATCTCTTGCGAATACAAATTTTGCTTTCATTATAAGAAATCTTAATTATTTCAGAAAGGCTTTTACTATGTCTATATTGTAGAATGCGTTTGTCAGGTTAAAACTTGAGTGTGCGAATTTATTTAGAATCTTGTATGTTACTCATCCTCAACATCTGGAAACAGTTCAGAGGAGATTTCTTAAATATCCATCTTTCAGACTTGACAATGTTTACCATGCCAGATGTATTCCTCAATCTGGCCTATTGAGTAGATACAACTAAAATGATCTGACATTTCGACGTACTTACTTTTCCCTGTTATTTTTCTTTAAGTTAGTTAATGATGATCTTGACTTTTCTGATATTCTTAGCAATATAGCATTTAATATGCCTTCATTCTATTCAGGCACCTATACGGTATTATCTTTATCATTGCCATATAGCAAGTTAGGAAACATTCGCCAACTTATTTCATATATCTAATTTATAGGCAGTATCAGGAATATTATATGTAACTTATTATAACTTTATTTTTTCGTTTTGTGACTTCTAAAATACAGATTATGCTTTTTTACTCTTTAAGACAGAATCTGTGAGGATACAAATGTCTTTTTCCCTGTATATTTTCGAGTACTACTTTTGACGTCCTCAATGCAGCAAATTTAATTTAGTTCTTAATCTTAACTTCGCTCCAGAACAGACGGGTTCGATATATCTCTCGAAATCTGTTACTGAAAATAAATAACTTCGACTGACATCGAACACTCACGGACTACTCCTGTCAACATTAATTATTATCAGAGCGACTACAGAGGAAAAACAATATATTATTTAAGTTCTGCTCTGTCTTCCTTCCCTTCCAATCATTTATTTATGTCTCTTGTTCTTTAAAAAATGTGGATCCGCAGCAGCAGGCCTCAATGAAAATATAAAGTAAGTTAATATTAGGCTCTAGCATTACAAAGGTTGCCCCTCTCAACAAAGACTCAAAGCTTTAAAAAATATATATTCCGTGAAAATTAGTTCGAGCTTCTAATTATGAGAAAGTAATTAAGAAACTCATGTACTGCGTTGAGATTGCTCTGACAGGAAAAAGTAGATTAGTGAATATTTTTCTGCGTGAGTTTGTTTATTCACGTTTATTCACGTCATGTTTATTTGTTTGAGTGAAATATAAAGAGAATAGGAAAAACCACTATCAATTATGAAATAAAATGATTATGATAAGCATAAAAATAAAATTAAACATAGATAAATTTGGAACAAATAAGATATATTCCTAAAGAAAATATTCAGGATGATTCAATCATAATATCATTAATTTTAAGAGAAGATAGGGAAAATGAGTATAATATGAATAATTTTCCAAACATTATTTAAAATCACTTTTGAGACTGTCACTGATTCAGCTCCCAGTTCAACTTAGTGTTGGCTTAACGTAACGTTGCCAAATTGAAATATTTTCCTAGTTCCTACTTATTGTAATTTTAAAATATGGAGAATGATATAAATTATTTTTTTAACAGCATGCAATTAAAATATTAAGTTTCAGTTTTGAAACTGATTAATATTGTTACAAAACTCCAACTCCTAGGTAAATTATTAAGAGAGACTGAAAAGTTTGTCGTAATACTGATAGTAATACAGAAAACCCTCGTGATGTCAATAAAAAACAGTTCGACACACATTCAGTGATAAAGAATCCGGCAATCCGAATTTTGATCTACCGTATTTAGGCCAATCACCTTGTGTAATAAATCATGAGTATTTACTATTTAACAGTGTAGTCATTACTTCCATAATAAATGCTCAAACTCAGTAATCACGTGGTGACATTGGGTCAGTTGTAATTGGCACACTTGGCACAGCTAAAAAGTTGGCAGTTCAAATTCCCGTATGCCAGCCCGAACTGCATCTCAAGCAGCGTGGCCTCTTTCTTCTCCTTCAGTCAGTCTATTTTCCATCAGTTGCCATGTTAGCGTAGGATGGCGCGTTTCGTGTTTGTTGTTTTCTTTTTGTGGCGCCAGTGTAGTTTATAATTATTAATTAAATTTACTATTTATCTAAATAAACACGCAATATAAATTGGGTGAAACTAAATTCCACAAATGTTCCTACCAGGAATAATAATTAATAGTGAAAGAGCGCGGTGGTCCCCATAAAGGCATGATCATGAGGAAACAGGAATAAAGGATCTGATTCTAATCCATTTAGGAGAGAAAGTAATAAAAACAGGAAAATTGTAAAAATCATAATCAAATTAATTATTTGAGAATATTAACGTACAAGCTCAACTTGATTCGCCTTCCAAAAACGTAATGAAGGGGTAACAAAAGATAGGTACGCTTGATCTAAACTCATTTACTTACTGTATAGAATTTTGCGGAGTTTTTGAACTTGCACGAGGGCATGATGAATCCAAAAATTCTCAAAATCTTTGTATTTTTTGCAGATTAGTGAATTTTAGGTCAGAATTTGACAAAACGCTCAATACTTAGAAAAATGCAAAAATTTTGAAAAGCACCTCATAAAATATACAAAATGATATTTTAGATTGAATACTAGAAGTTTGTCAGTAGAAAATGACATATCATTTCAGTACTGAATTTTAATGAACATGCTGTTATTATGTATGTGATCCGACAACATGGCAACTGGGTTTCGCTTTAACACTCGAACGCAATATCACAACATTTGTATCGTACCAGACGCGCTGTATACCCGATTGCTGTGGGTTCATTTGCTTATCTTTTGAGAGGTCAAACAAATTTTTTCCTAAGATTTTCTATAATTATAAAGCCTTTCGAATACATGGTTAAAATTAATGACATTATAAATCAATCATCTTGTAGAACACTTAATAATACCTACATGGAACAAAACATGTAAACAAGGAATAAAAGTCATTTTAAAATTTATTATTATTATTACTATTTTTAATCAAATAAGATACAAGAAATGATATCTCTAGCAGTGGACACATACCTACATATATATTGCATTTTGTATTGGAGATTTTCTAATATTTTTTCGATGAGTAAATAAGAAAAACAAATCCCGTTGAGGAAATGCCATTCTAGGAAAGTGGAAATCAAATATACCTAATACTCGACTACAGTCAATCTCAGTGTGGAATAATTTAAATAAAAACTCATGCAACATTAAGTCTCTTTTAGTGAATCAAGTTGAGAGCTGCCAAATAAAACCGCTTGACGAAAACTATTGGGAGGATATTCACCATAACTTTGAAACGTAGCAAGTTTCAAAAAACGACGCTGAACCTTTTAAAAATTGTCATACCGTAAAACATATTATGTTTAGGAATTTAATTAAATTTAAGTTTGAAAATTGTTAGTATTTATTAGTTAGTATTTAGATGTTAAAATAAAATTTGTTGTAAAATGTTAACACCTAGATCACAAAACCATTCTATCTGAGAAAAGCATTATTAGTAAGTGCGTAACCAAATGTTTTTCATTCATATTTTGTTTAGTCTAAATGACAATAGCTAGATTTTATTATTCTATTTAATTTAATTATTCATTAATTATAAACAAGTTTAAGGTTTTCCGTTAATTTATCTGATATATCATTTATAAATAGACTAAATAATAGGGGAGCAAGGATAGACTCCTGAGGACCTCCAAAAGTAATTACTATTTGTGAAGATTTATGACCACGAGACATTAGACATTGAAATCTGTTAGATGCACAGAAAAACAAAAAAGCAAAATTTACATTGTTTGTTCACCTCCATAATTAATATTTTCAATGCATAATTATAGCTTATAGAACCCGGCTTTGATTAGCCAACCTAGCCAATTCGTGTTACCATGTATATAAGAGACATGTTTAAATGCGATTCGTTCTATTAACATTTGGGTGAAGGTATTTTGCAGTGGGATCTTTGACTATTACATTCTGTTTAAAAAATATTGTAAAACAATGGTTATTTAAAGAACATGCATTCTTCCTTATTGCTTTATTCTACCAAGTTTGTTAAAAAGGGTTATGCAACTGTTACATTTTTATAAAGATGTGTCGACGTTAATGGAGTACAAGTTGAAAAACGCTCCCAACTTTTCAAATTAACTTAGAAAATCTGTAAGTAAAAAGAAACTCTCGTGCAAAGTTTCTAATTAAACTAAGAAACCATCTAGACTGCCAGATCGAGCCTGAAATAGTTTCATTAGTTAAAATTAGGAATTTAATATTGGCCAACTAAAGAAAAGTTTTATAATTTAACTTTCGCAATAGTTTTTATTTCATTACTATATGGCCAAGTCAAAGTTCATCTTTCATTAAAAGTGTTGCAAAGGATAAAATTGTGCTGCATATTTTACTTTATAATGAAATCTAAATGATTTACTGACATTACAAAAAAACCGCTTAATTTCGTTAAATAAAAGTGTAAAAGATTTACTGCTAAGTAAACCATTACCTCCTTTTATTGGCTCCTCAAACAGGATTATTCTCATTTAAGTTTCTAATTAATTTGCTCACATAATAAGCGTTTGTTTTCATTAAGCATGTTTAATACATAAAACCAGTGTCAACTTTAACATAATTTATGGTGATTTGCTGAGTACCGTGTAATCTATAATTACCTACAACTAAATGAAACAGTTTATACTTTATGTCGCGTTTCAAAAGTCATTGCTATTATTAAATAATGACTAAGTATAATTTTCCCATCTTTAATATCTTAATAATAGTTATTTATACTACAAGTGGGATATAGGCATTATTATACATAAGTTAGACATTTGTAATTTCACGAATGTAATAAAAATGGCGTTATCCCACGTGTGCTATATAAAATTTTATCTTGAACTGCCACAAAATGTATCTACAACTACCGCAAATGGAGAAAAATTCTAAAATCAGAGCCTGTTTGTAAGTTTTGATTCAAAATCAAGAAGCAAAGGCATTGCTATGATAATATGTCAAACTTCCTGTCAAACTTGTTATAAACAAAATTGAATTTTCGTTTTTACATTTTCTTGTGAAAATAGTGGTGTTGATTGTAATAATGAGTGATTCAAAAACATAAAAATTGCCTCTGAGATTGAAAAAACTACTGTAACTGCACTGCAGTAGCTTCACTGTTACCAGATAAATCGAAAATCGAGATAAAGTACGAACAATTTTATAAACGAGTCACTGATTGGTATGCATCTAAGAATATAAAATATGAAGCAAAAAAGCATTTTTTGAAGAATTATCCAAGAAGTACAAATCATCTAGTATTTAGGTGTTCTATTGTATGCTGCAGTCTACATAAGTAAATTCAACAATTTAATTGCTTTTCTGAAAAATCAATCAGTGGGATACAAACCAAAAAACTCAAGAATATTAACGAAAGAGAATGTTTTAGAACATTTTACAAGATGCCGATGACACAAAATTCTTGCTAACAAAGGAGAAAGAACAAGAATTCAGACATTGCTATTTGAAATTCATAAAAGCATAATTTAAGGTTGCCTTAATTGGAGGTGCATTCAGAGCATAGACCTTATAAATCATGGACGCGCCCAAAACCGTTTTCTGCCTATACAAATCGTTGATGCTCAGATGTGTACGACAGAGATAGAGCTAGTCCGGGCAAAAACGCACAGACCATTGGCCAAAAAAAACAAAAACCGTAAATGACAGACGTATGACATTTACGATGACAGACCGACTCCACCATAGTTTATGAGTCTTTAAAAACTATTGCCAATAAACACACTAAACACAACTAAATCACAAAAGGCACACAAATCGTTAACAATATTAACAGGAAAGGTTTTGTCAGGTTATGTTAGATATTTTTCTGTCATAGAACATCTGTATTTGCCCGGACTAGCTTCATCCCTCTTGTACACATCAGGACACCGGACCTCTCTTTCTAGGGTCGGTCCATGATTTATAAGGTCTATGATTCACAGTATACGAGTTAACTAATTTGCTGTTAGAAAACGTAATGAAGGAAACACTTTTCATATTTTCATACCGAATACGAAAACCAAAGTTTCCCGAGAATTATTTATCACTGCCGGTGAAATAAAAAATGTAAATATGGTCCAAGTAATACGAAAATACCTCGCTCTGCGTCCTAATCATGTCGATCATGGAAGATTTTTTATTGGTTACAAAGATGGTAAATAGTCCATTGAAAAGTTACATTTGGGATTGCATTTTTTAGAGAACGCAATTTTATTATTTAGATGTGAGGGGGGGGGTCAAAAAAAGCTTAACTTGAAGTTTGTGGGGTCACAACCCTCGAGGTTTGGCCGCCATCTTGAAAAAGGGGGTGAAATTGTTTTTAGCATTTATCAGGTAAACTATTGGTCATACAAAAATTTTGTAAAAACATTTTTTATTGCAAATTGAATCCTCTACAATTTTAGTCCAGTAACTTTTTGTTGTAAAATCAAAAATAACAAAGATATTAAAGAAAAACAATCAAAATTTTTGGACAAATTTTCTTTTGGACGCCATAATTTATTTATTTCTTATTTAAAAAAATAACATCAGACCATTTTTGTAGAGAGGTTTTCAACGAAGAATTTTTATTATATACCTTTTTTATTATATTCATTCGTTTGGGTTTTACAGCGCTGTGAAGTGAACACTAATTTTCCCTACATTTATATCAATGATATGGCATAGTTTTTAATTATTTTTATAATAATGTTTTTTGTTATAGACATTTCAATATTGTTATGCTCTGATGTATTTTTTTTAAATAAAAAATTAATCAGAATTTTGATTGTTTTTCTTTAATATCTTTGTTATTTTTCATTTTAAATCAATAAGTTACTAGACTAAAATTGTAGAGGATTCAATTTGCAATAAAAAATGTTTTTAAAACATTTTTGTATTACCAATAATTTACCTGATAAATGCTAAAAACAATTTCACCCCCCTTTCCAAGATGGCGGCCAAACCTCGAGGGTTGTGATATTTACTAAAAACAATTTCACCCCCTTTTCCAAGACGGCAGCCAAATCTCTAGGGTTGTGACCCCACAAACTTCAAGTTAAGCTTTTTTTGACACCTCTCTCAAATTCAAACAATAAAATTGCGTCCTCTAAAAAATGCACGCTAAGGCCAAAATAATGTAACATTTCAATGAACTAAAATGCATGAAGCCCCTGTTGGTATAAATACTTTTAGTGTAATGCCAAACGAAATTGCTTTTTTTCTCACTTTATCACAGCTTCAACAATATATAAAACACTGACGATCATCTACTTCACTTCTAGTGAACACAGGAGCTGTCCTTCTAACTATAAAAGGGCTATATTGATACGTCTCTTGACAACAAGAAAAAAATTGCCACAAAAGTTCTTGGAGGAGAGATTACCGTCATTGAAGCTACTTTAAGTGCTTACAAAGAAAATTTAAGCATTGTTGATACAAATACAGACCAGCTGCATTCACCTGGTATTAATTTTACGAATTGCCAAAGTTATGTTGTTAATAAGTAATTCAATTTAATTTAACTTAAATTATCTATTGTCAAATTGATAAACCTGTTGGTTCTTAATAAAAATAACCATTAAGCAGTGATCTCTTTTTTTAATATTTCACTAGTGGAGTAATATGTCACATTACTCCACTACTCCATTATTCAACTGAAACAGTGCCAAATAAATGCCGTAATGAGGCTGTTATAAAGTAGATAAATCTAATTATACAATGTGTAATATATTGAAACCAAATAGCGCGTCTGGATTTAATCGTATATCTGCCACCATCTATAAAGGGTAGTTCAATTACTGAACATTTAAAATGTATATTTAATAACTCATAATATATTATTGAACAAAATTGTGTTCTTATAGAGTTGATCATCATGAACTGAATTTAATTTAATGATGCGATAACTCTTCAAAGTTCTCCAAGGTTCAAATCTGAGGCCCTTACGTTTCTTATATTTTCTAAATGATTTACCAGATCTAAATCATCAGTTGTTATATATAGTGTAGCGTAATGCAGAAAAAATAAATACTGGGAATATTCGAAATAAAAAATCTTATATCAAAAAGGTCTATATTTACGTTTTACCAAGAAAGTTGAAATTATATTTTGTAGTGGAAAAATAAATCCGTATGAACTTGGCCAAAATATTACTGTTTGGTAACTATGAACTTAGCGCTTGCCTAATATATTCAAAGGTCGATTCAGTGTTGTCAGATGGTATAATTTTACGAATAAAACGAATAAATAAAGAGGTAAGAGGTTTTCATACATTAATTAGTTTTGAACTGGATTTACGAAAATTTAGGCTAGTTAATAAAAACTTGATATAACCTTACCAACATATCACAATTATTTTTATTATCTCTTCAGAGCTTGACTAGAATCAATAAAAAATAATTGCGAAAAGTCTGCAATGCATGTAACTAAATAAATGGTATTATTAAATACGTAAATGCATAAACAATATTTACCTCGCTCAAAATTGCCCAATTGTCGCTTTCACTGTGCACGTTGAGACGCAAAGAATGAACTTTGCCTATGCTTTCGTCTGGTACACCTGTGGCTACTCCTGTGTTGTCGAATTTACCTGCAACAAATAACATCCTGAAAATACAGAAGCGGACATACATCTATCTTTCAGTAAATAGAACACTTCATAATAATAGTAGTAATTTAAGGTATTTTGCAAACACGGAATTCCAGGAAACAACTACTCTGCGGGCTAATGCCCCGACCAGCATTGAATTACACCTGGAAAACCTATAGCAACAGCTAGAGTCATTCGTCAGACGCCCATGGCATGGAGTAGCGAACGGCCGATAGATGTAGTTAGTTCTACACCGCGTATTCATGGTCCCTTCTGTCGGGTTAGACAGACGAAAGCAGCTAGGATTATTCGTCGGATACCTCTCCTATGGCATACTGATGAGAGCTAATAAGCTCGAAACCGGTATATGTCTGGTGGGCGTCTGACGAATGACTCTAGCTGTTGCTATAGGTTTTCCAGGTGTAATTCAATGCTGGTCGGGGCATTAGCCCGCAGAGTAGTTGTTTCCTGGAATTCCGTATTTGCAAAATATCGTTTCTCGCCGATCGCGATAAAGGTCGACAGCTTTCAATGGTGTCTACTGCATGTAGAACGCTTCGTGCCTGTGACATTTTCAGTCCGGCATGGAGTAGTAAACGGCCGATAGATGTAGTTAGTTCTACACCGCGTAATTTAAGGTAGTCTGAACTTATTTTATGGTTATGCGAGTGAAGTTAAAAGAATTTCTAAATACAGTGTCTCCATCAAATAGCTTATTTTAAATGGAACATGATATTTTTTATTCATTTTTCAGATTTTGCGTGAAATTTTAAGTCAACTTTATTGAATATAGACCCAACAGATCTTGAGTTATTTGGCTTGCTACATCTTTTTTTGTTTTGTTTTGATGATTAAATATAAATTATAAGTTTAACTAAGGTAATTAGTGATTTAAAAAGTAATTTTGTGGGAGTAATGCTGATATAAGATATTCGGAATGATTACATGTTTCTCTAAATTAGACAGGGTGCTGAAAAATGTGCGACCAATACTGACAAAAAAGCAAACTTCAAAAACTCGCTTATTTTAAATGGATCACCCGTACTTTATTTTACGATCTGCTTCTATATTTTATTTTATTCCATCTGTATAACAAGATAGTAAAATTAAACACAATTTTTTAATTTAAAGTAAGTGAGTTACTGAGATTTGAACTTCGATGCCGGCCACTTTGCACTACTATGCTAATCTAGAGAAAGCCGGGCGTATTATGGATATTGTGTCCTGTTTCAGTATTAATTTTTTAAATCGCTAGTTACCTGAATTAGGCTGTATAATTTACAGTCATGATAAAACAAAAAAATGAAAAAAACATATAGTATATTTAACAAAGTTGACAAAATTACAGATAGAATCTGAAAATGAAATATAAAAAATATAATGTTCCATTTAAAATAAGCGAGTTGATGTTTACTTCCGGCAGAACCGGAACCGCCTCGTCACTATAAATATTTTACTTCAATAGTTAAGCAGTACTGAAAACCTAAAAAACAAAAATTAGATATCTATAATTTGCGGTTTTCGAGATACACGCTCATTGTGAGACACCCTGTATATTATGTATGATTATTATGACTGGTTTACTTAGGTAGTATTATTAATATGCACCAACGTTTAAGTACGTTTGTATCTACTATAAATATTAAATGTCTAATTCAAATCTACATTACAATACATCTACAGTAAAACAATAAACGCTTGTGGAACAATTTCTAAAGTCTAATCAGATACCTAATTCAATACTTTCTACATTTCAAATTTAATGTCATAATCAATATCAGTAATAATTAAATACATATGTTTTGATTATGTAATATTACATAGTACAACTTGTATAGTTTCTTATATTACTTATATTATGTAAATATAAATACAATTGGATACATAATAATTAACTTGAGAAATAATTCGACCTGTATTTTTGGAGGCTCTATACCCCTTTTAAAATCGTTTTCTTTAGCAAATAAACGGATCTTAACTGATTTCTTAAAATTCCGTTAGTTATTAAAATTCCTGCGAAAATAATATAACACTACTTGACATCTGTTATTCAGACTGTTTGAATTATTCTCGCAGGCTTTTTTCTCATTCATTAATTTTCAAAATTGCCAATAGCAGTATTACAACTTTAGCGACGGTTTCTATTCAGGGTTAGTTACTCTTAAAAAAGAGTATTTTTTTGTACATAGTGAAGGTGCGTTTCGAATCTGCTCCGAAAAAAATTAATTTGGTAAAACGAGGACCTATATCAGTCATGTTCAGATAGACTATCTACATTTAGTATCTTGATTGGTCATTATATGATCAATTGTATAAACAAGTTTTTCAAACTGAGCTCAATTAAAAAATTTGAAAACTATGTTAGAATCTCAACTCTGAGTTCGACTAAGATATCTTGAAATTAGTTTTAAAATAACTTCCGTAATAATAATTCTCGGCTTGCATCAGTCTTCTTATAAAGAAATCAAGTTTCTAGGATGTTTTAATTCATATTTTTATACGAATAAACTATGGTTTAAAACATAAACTGAATCAAATAAATAGGCATAGGCAGAAGCGAACGAATTATTTAATTAGTTTAATAATATGATAATTTATAACTCAAGTTTCTAAATTTGGAACTAAGAAAGTGCATTTTGAGTTAAATCCTGTTAAAGTAACCGCTTACGTTCTAATTAAATCAGCCGATGAGAGATACGAGGCAGATAAAGATGTAACGGAAGTCATTTGGTTGCACTTAGAGGAACAGTCGAGTTGACTTGCACATAACGTGGCCTTAGGGTCGCAGTACTTCTCGCCGTAAAATGATAAAATTTGTGGTCCTTCTAGGTAGGGTTCTAAAATTATGTATTGTAGAAAACACAATTTTAAGAATACGCTGCCCTTGGCGATAATGGCGATATCTTCTAAAAAATGGCGAAGGCGCCAATGGTACCACATAGAATGGTAAATTTTACGGAAGTACACTATAGTACCTACTTATGAGTATGTATACTCTGTACTCATAACTACTACAGTACATTATAGCAATACTGAACAGCTGGAGCTCTTTAAAGTTGGGCCTAAAATATTGTTATTTGCAAATATTTTCTCAACCCCTTAACAGATTTTAATTACTTAAAGCTTAAAGCTCAAGCGTATACACGAGTTTAGAAAAAATATGGACAAAATATTTTGAAAAAACATCTATATAACATTACACATAATTACTGCCCTTTATGGTGTTTCACGAGACTATTATATAGAGTGTTCTAGAAGATCACACTTTGGCAGATGATAACTAGGTTAATACCAAACATTTTTATATGAGCCCAGCTACTATCTGCCAAATTTTGTCATAGATTTTGTCCAATATCCTGTATTGATAATATTCGGACGGAGTATCTACAATCCCATACCGATTTCCATTAAAATTGACTTAGGAGTTCGAGAGATATTTGCAAATCATACAATTTTAGGTGCAATTCCAAAAGACCGCAGAATCCCGAAAATAAGAATTCGAGAAAACAATAAAATTCAAATCAAACTAAACAGATTATGTACCACCTAGCTAGTAAGGATAGTTCATATAATGTTTTTCTCATTAAAGTTGCATTTTCGAATACAGGGTATTAAAGTTGCTACTCTGAACACAGTTTTTCTTAATTTAAATCGATTAAAAATAAATATATGAAAATTTGTAAGCGAATTAATATGAACTGTGTATTGAGAGAAACGTGTAACCTCATTATTCTCAATAGCAGTGGCATAGGTGAGAGTAGTTTGAGGAGTAAAATTGAAGAGAAAATATGTTAAAAGTCAAAATTTTTGAAATATGTTAAGGGCTTTGCAAATCCCAAAAATCTATACTACAATAGTTTTAAATAGATGATGCGCATTCTTTGAAGAAACAGTTCTCTGCTTACAGCTTCAGCGACAGAAATAGATTTAAAAATATTTTCAAATATAAAGTTATTTAGGACATTTAGTATAATTCGACAAAATAAATTTTAATTATATGCTTGTAACAGTTATGACGTTTCTTATACACTTTATGTCTCAAGAATTATTTTTGATTATGACTGATTGATTTGACTTGATATCCAAAAATTATTTTCGGTTTTTTTATTAAAACGCCACGTCCTACCGACTTCGGATGACAGAGCCTTTTCTGGGTAAAATTGAATGCTCTTTCACAGTTTTCATTCGCAAAATTTTAACTCGGATATACTTTTTTTACAAAAAAAAAAAAAAAAAATAATGATAGATACCCGTTTATCTACACAACTGGAACTAATATTCGATAATTTTCAGTCTCGAATTATGTGCTCTTAAATAGATCGCCGTAACAAGACGGTTTTATTTGTTAACGGTTTTTTGTTACAAAATAAAAAATAAATAAAATTCAACTTTTTGTATATAGAAATGAAGCATTTTAGGACCCATATTTATAGGAACATTTAGTCTCAAATATCTCTAAATACTATTGACGTCCTGCTATTTAAAAGTTAGACACCTTGTATATTTTACTTCACTATTAGTATGGTAGACGAGAGATGAACAAATAAAATGTATTGCAAATTTAAAAGTGATTTAAGTCATACGAAAATATCGTAACAGGAAAAGAATAATTCTTTTCAGAATCACCGTGCGATTTCGGCTGGTTTAAATCCTAAAAGTTATGATAATTTGGCTCTGGCTTCCCAACGCGTGAAAAATAAAGGATAACTCATTCAGAAATATTTCACAACCAACAATTTCCCCTTTCTAAACGAATTCTCGCTAAACAGCGCGCCGTTAGTCGCATTATATTTGAATTTAATTTCACGAAACGCTCCCAAACGGTCGGTCCCACATGCAGACCCGGCTGTTGAAGAAATAAAGAGGACAGTCGGTTTGTTTTAGATTATATTTTAGCTGATAATTTTTTTATCTTTCCCGAAACACCCGGAGCTGCTTCAGCGGCACGGAATTTAAAACAATGAATGTTTAATGACTGACCTGTGAAATATATTCATGTCGCATAATTAGTATAGAAGATTCTAGAATATGTTTGACGAGGTGAATGTGTTCAATAATTTTGGGTTTATATGTTATCATATCCGTGTACCACAGAGGTAGACAGTGCTAAGGGCGACGTGTTCTTGAAATAATGTTTTCTGCAGATAATTTTAGACATTTAAGAACTGAATAAAATAGAGCGTTTTAAATTCAGAGAAGATTTGTGGAAACATATTATCGTTCTAAGAAACGATCATCATTTATTAAACAGAGTAAATTTAAATTTTTGGTAAAGTGGAAATTTATGTTTAAGAGAAAATGATTCCCATTTTAAACAAATTCATTAGTTTTAATTTTATTTTTTATTACTAACTCAAATTTTACAGACAGAGCCTACTACTGACTTTTTGATTTCTTCTAATAAACACTATTTAAATCTTGATTTAATAAAAGCATTTTTGCTTGAAAACCTTTAAGTTTTTTAAAATTTGACAAGAGGAAAAGAGCGTTTTAAATTAAATTCTGCGTGGGATATTTTCATTCTATTTACATTCGATCAATGGAACAGAAAGAATAATTTTAGGAACGACTCACCCTGAACAGTAGTTTTAATTTACTTAAACTCTAAACATCTAAACTTCTAAATATTTGGCCTCTCTTTGAAGGCATGTAACTGCGCCTGTGTGCAATTTTGTATACAGAGTGTCCCAAAATAGAAGGCCATACCATTAGCCACATATTCTTTGGACAAAAATAATGCGACTTTTCTTATGCCATTTTTTATTTGGGCGCCTCTGTTTCAATATACAGGGTGTTAAAGTTAAAATTTAGAAAACTATTTTTGTTAATAATCCCATTGTTTTGTAAGACACACTTGAAATTTTGCACGTACTTTTCATGCAATTTTGGTGAAAAAAGTTGAAGGGTGAATGGAGGTAACTGAGAGATGCAGTACCCTTTATCCCCTGCAATTATTTCTAAGTACGCCTATGCAACTTTTTCTTGAAATGTCAAACGTAGAATTTTCTCATGATCTTTTGTAATTTTTTGTTTAAATGCTCAATTTGTAGTGCCCATAAATCTATCATTCACTATCATTTTCAAGTAAAACTGTTTTGTGGACATACTTATTATTGCAATCTTAGAAAACAATGGGATTATTAACAAAAATAGTTTTTTAAAATGTAACTTTAACACTCTGTATAATGAAATAAAGGCGTCCAAATAAAAAATGGCATAAGGAAAGTCGCATTATTTGTGTCCAAAGAATATGTGGTTAATGGCATGGCCTTCTATTTTGGGACATCCTGTATAGATATTGTAACTTCTAAATTAGGTTATCGTAGAAATACGTCACGTAGACAAACAATCTTTATTGTCACTCTTGATAATACAAGAAATATCTTTCAAACCAATTTCACAACTGTCGACGTTTGTCACTCGCGTTTGGCTGCTCAATATAAACTGACTGTGACGGCGGAATTGATCCGCTTATATAGATTTCTAAAGTTTTTGCGATCTCGAGAACGTGTCGAGAAACAAATAGAATATAGCCTGGAATATTCCGGAAAACGTCAAAATAAAGGTATTACAAAAATTATAAATTCGAATGCAAACAGGAACATAATTAACAAACTAAAAAGGTAGGTGAGGTTCCGTAACATTGCCCCCCTCTTAGAACTGATCGTCCCGATCAGGTTACTTCATTGTCCGCATGGCCTTCTTGATAAGGTGTCAAAAGATCGATGTGGACAATCTTCATCTTGGCTTGGGGATTCCTCTGGATCCTGTAGACTACGGCATTCAATCGTGACACTACGGTATTCCCACAATTTCTGCAGCTTCGGAGATTTACCGTTGCTTCTTTTTGGGATATACAGCCACACTTTCTCACATTCTTGAAACCCACTGCTGTTGGCACGCAAGTCGTCTCTGGTTTTCATTCTGTTGCTTTCTATTTTTAGCTTCTCTCTTACTTCCTCATGCACCATCCTGATTCGATCTTTCAGATGGCTGAGATAATCATCAACGTTTTCCTGGTCTCATGAATTGCCGCTCGGTAAACCAGTAAAAATGGAGGAAGGCAGGTATCCCAGTTGGTCTGTTTCTCGTTGACGGCCGTTCTCAGGAAGTTCTCGATGGTGCGATTGAATATTTCCACCATTCCATCTGATTGCGGGTGAAGAGGTGTAGTTCTGGTTTTGTGAATACCTAGCAGCTCACAAACGTTCTGAAACACTTCAGACTCGAAATTTCGTCCTTGGTCGGAACGGATCTCTCTGGGCATATCCAATTTTCGAATAAAACTTCAACTACGGTGATTGTTTCTTGATTAGGTAAGGGATATATTTCTGGCCATTTACTGAAGTAGTCCATCACTACCAAAATATAACGATTTCCACTGCTGCCACGAGGAAATGGTCCAGCTATGTCAATAGCTATTCTCTCGATCTCGAGAACATGTCGAGAAACAAATAGAATATAGCCTGCAATATTCCGGAAAATGGCAAAATAAAGGTATTAGAAAAATTATAAATTCGAACGCAAACAGGAACATAATTAACAAACTACAGTATTTTACGACCCCCTACATATAATAATTGATCTTTGTTGGTTGTTATATCGAACACCCTATATATAATTTCATTTAAACTAACGAATATGATGATAACTACGTGAATATTTTAATTGAAATGATCATACTCGATTATACAGGGTGTCAAATTTTCAGGAAAAAATTGTCACTACAAACATTCAGCAGCGGAAAAGACGGAAACTTGAGGATCGTGGATGTGGTGGAACGTAGACCTTTATACACTCTAAGTAGACATGATAATTCTATATTTAGTTGTAAATTTGGTACAGATGGAGAATATTTTGCTTCTGCAGGTGCTGATAAGTGTATTATGGTTTGGAAAACAAATTTTATAACTGATGAAAACTAAAATAGGACTTTATAGTACATAAGCTTACTACCCATATCAAAGTTGTAACATACATTAGAATATACGAGGCATTTGAAAAGTAAGGACCACTTGTTTACAAACAAAACTAACGAGGAAATGAAAATTGTATAAATTGTTATAATAGTTATGCTATTTTTCTAGTCTAGTAACGATCCATTTCGAGAATTATCCTGTATATGCTCTTTGTTAATATTTAAAATTTAGACTTAGGATTGGTTGTAATTAAAATGCGTTTAGAGCACACTACACCCGCATTATTTTGAACATTCAAACTTCACTTCTGTATAGTAGGATGTGTAAATACGCATTCACGTAGACTACACTTCATAAAGTACTAAAGCGAACGGTATATGGGGGCTTTAATCGAGATTAAAAGCTGTGAATGTGTACCGTAAAAAGGGAATAAAAGTTCTGATTATGGCGCAGCCCTCATTATTTGATGTTTACGTTCGGCCAACGCTTTTCAGCATTTCATATTTGTGCGCTAATTGCGGACGGGTTTTTGAATCAATGAATGAAAGCGACAAGAGGCAATGGAATTTTCAAAGCAGACTGGAATTATAAAATAATGATCATGGACATAACAACCTTCAAAACTGTACGAATTAGTAATCAATCAACAAGCCTCTGTTTTACTATGGTCTAATTAATTTAATTGTTTTACAACCGCTCTATCAAAATCAAATTACAGGGTGTCATCGAGGGCTGGGTTTTTTGCTGACACGTGTGTGTTACAGAAGTTGTTTACTCTGCTGCGAATAAACTTCGTTTCATCGGCGACTGAAAATACACTTCGAAAAGTTTGGGTATACGTCTGCTGTGCCGTTAATGAATGGTTTTGACAGTTGCTACGTAAGTAGTAGTATTTAATTATTTATATGTTATATATTTATACAAATAATATTTAATTATTTATATGAGGTGGTACACGCAAGCTTTAATATTTCTTAATGCAATGTTATTACATATTCATTTTATTTAAAATTATTTTATATAAAGCTGTTAACAGACCTTTTAGGCCCATAGCAGCGTAATTCTCATCCACTACATTCGGTTCTTCGCCTTTCTTTTCCAATCCGTTACATTTTTCACCCTTAGATCTATTGCCACTGCCTCTCTCCATCGCTTCCTCTTTTTTTCTTATAGTTTGGTTTATTCCCTACAATTTATTTAACCGTCCTTTTATCTTCCATACGTTCTTGATGCCCTAGCTACTACTCTCTTCTGGATTTTACAACTTCGTCTATTTTTGGTGCCTGGGTTGCATATATTTCCTCATTATTTCTCCTTACATAGCCTTCCTCCTTCTTCTTGCCCCTAGAATTCTTCTTAAGATCTTCCTTTCTCACCTTAAAAGATTTTCTCTTTACTTCTTATTGAGGATCCAGGTTTCACTATCATACAGGGCTGTCGGCCCCAAAATTGTTTTATACATTTTAAATTTTGCTCCTCTCGACAAATTTTTTGATTTCATTAAGTTGTCTGTTGTCGAAATTCTGTTTGCTTTTATTATTCTCCTAGTAGGTAATTTAAAGAGAGTCTCCAGTTTACTTATTATCCTGTAAATACTGATAAAATAGAAAATTTAATTCTCAAACAAAAACCTCATACAATGGGTCCTGATCAAATTTCTGGTAAAATGCTTCAATTATCTTTAAGATGGGTGTCAGCACCGTTAACGCATATTATTAATTCATCTTTAGAAATAGGCCAGTTGCCACCTCAATGGAAAATTTGTTCTGTTAGACCAATTCCAAAAAAGAAAAACCCTGAACAGTACAAAGATCTTCGTCCCATTAGCATGCTTTCTGTTCCATTAAAAACCACTGAATCTGTTTTATATGAACAACTTTCCTGTTACTGCGTAAATTCTATTATTCTTTCAAATCAGTCGGGATTTCAGAAAGGACTTAGTACGTCAACACTGTTGGCTAATGCAACTGATGAAATTTTGAGAGCCATTGACAACTCTCAAGTTTCCTGTCTTACTTTATTGGACATGACTAAGGCCTTTGATTCTATTGACATTAATTGTCTAATTGCTAAGTTGCATTATTATGGTATTAATGGAAATATTCTTTATTGGTTTTGTAATTTTTTGCAGGGTAGAGAACAATTTACCATGATAAATACATGATCTTCTATATTGACGTCTCAATGTCGAGCAGTGTGCTCAGGTGTCCTCCAGCGTTCTATTTTAGGACCTCTTCTATTTAATATATTCACTGCTGATTTGTCTAAACTTTGAATTAATTCTAAAGCTTCTTCATAGTTTTCGGCCATCTGAATTATATATTGCAGGAGAAGCTATAAATAACGACTTAAAACACATTTATGATTGGACTCAACAAAATACTCTGTTAGTGAATCCCATTAAAAGTCAGAATATTCTTTTTGGGACATCTTGTCAATTAAGACATGTAGATATAGATGAAAAAAGTATTAAAAATAATAACGATAACATCCCTTTTTGTAATGTAGTAAAGAATCTTGGTGTGTTTTTTGACTCCACTTCAAGCTTTTCTAATCATGTAACAAATATTTGCCGGAAAGCATATTCTTGCCTAAAACTGCTGCATTCCTTTAAAAAAGATTTAGATTTGCATACCAAGATCTTGCTTATTGAAACTATGGTTCTTTCTCATTTACATTATGCAGACGTTGTTTATGGTTCATGTATAAGTCAAGCTGACAAACATCGTTCACAAAGAGTTCAGAACTCTTGCGTCAGATATTTTACTACTGTTCCACAATATAGTTATATTTCTCCTTATCTGCGCAATTATAATTTGTCTGAAAGAAGATTCATTCATATTGTTAGCTTCATTTTGAATGTATTGAATAGCAATAGGCCTGCATATCTATATAATAAAATTAACTGGAGATCAGAAATTCACTCAAGAGATTTGAGGTAGGTCGAGAAAAAAATTTGTATTCCTTCTCATAAGAGCGAAAAATTTAAATGTTCTTTTTCTTATATGGCTTCATACATTCTTAATAATCTGCCGGCTCACTATCACAATCTCTCGGTAATGACTATAAAAAATAAGTTAAAATTGAACATACTTTCCTCTACCATTGAACATTTCAATATTCAATTGTTTTAAACTGAATTTGACATTTATTAATTTATTATTTTGTTTGTATCCTTGATGGGGGTGTTGTAAATCAAATTGTTGACACACCTTCCTTTTGTGAAAACTCTTTTGTACTTTTTTTACAATAAATATTTTATTATTATTTTATTATTAATTTCTAGCTCCTCCAAATACACATATTCTTGAACTTCTTCAAACTCCATCTCTCCATCCTGCGTTCTTAATTTGAAATTGGTATCTTTTTATTTGTTATCCTATTCTCAAAAGCTTAATTTTCTCTTGATTTATCTGCAATCCCACTGTACGTGCTTCCTCCACAAGTTTTCTAGTTACTTCTTATAATTTCCTACTATATCTGGCAATAATGGTCACGTCATCTGCATAACTTACTACCTTTTCAGTCTGGCACCATTTTTCGCATCTCGTATAATAACGAAGAAAAAGAGGGGAGGGGCAATCGCTCGTGATCACCTTGTATGAACTAATGCAAGTTAAAGTGAAAACACCACTCTGTGTATCTTTAACTTTATGTAGATAATTGAACTGAACGATATACCTACCTATTCTTTAAATTTTATGCAACTTTATATTATCAAAACTAACAGATAAACAACATTTGTGAAACTTTTTCAAAATTAACATTAAATAATAGATAAATAAAATAGCACTTATTGCATGTCTGTACTTAATAAGTAGACTGCGATACACTCATGCTAACTAAATAATGGCAATACGGAGACCTTATCTTTTAATTATATCCTTCATTTAATATTTTATTTTATTGAAGGTTATATTATGTAGTTCAACAAAGAGATTTTTATCATAATTCTGTTTTATGTTTACGAGTATGTCCGATAAAACTAATCATAGCAATATACATATCCAACCTACTTATGTCTGGTGTCGCGTTGCATATAGCAATTTGTTCATACCTTCATATTTTACATAAAACGTAATAATTATTTTGTAATTATTGCTGCTTAACTCAGCTTGACATATTCTTCCTTTGCACTGTACAACATACCGTAAAAATATGTAATGACAATTGCTTTACCTTGCTGAAGTTGTTAGTCCCAGTTTCTTAAATGAAAGTTACATCTTCAGATATATTTAAGTAGATAAATAACTAAGCTGTTTAGGATATAAACTAATATAAACTTTTCTTTATAAAATGATCTATTAGAATGCTTCTCAGAACATTTTTTAAATATTATACTTATCCCTGTATCTACCAATTACTCCAGTCTGGATAACAGCAACCCTCTATACGAAAACATTAATCCCAGGTACAGCAAAATACCAATAAAAGTGTGCTGTTTTACAGCCTTTCAGCTAAATTAATATTGACAGGATAATTAAACCGTTTTATAGCTCTAAAAGCTCCTTTAAGTGAGCTCTTAGGGCCGTATTTTAATTAGGAAATCACTGCAAAACTCCATTTAGTTTTTACAGTCATTGCTAAGGATGACATTAAAAAATATTTTACAGTTTTTCTTATTCGTTTGTCCTGATTCTAATGTAATGTAATGAGGGATTTTGCGGAGATGGTACCATGAAAATGATTCGTGTTTCATTGAATTGGAGAAAAGTTCCTATTTTTCTGCAACTAATGTTAAAATTGCCCTGCATTTCTCTTTTCTTTATTATCTATTATTTGAGAATACAAATACTAATATTAGAATTAGCATTTCCAGAAATATGCATGAGAACGAAAGTATCCTTCTTTGCTCCAACCAGGATACCGATGTATTGGTGACAAAAGTCTAACATTGACGACATTTAGTATGCATTCTGATGCAGCAGTCTTGCTCACCACTCAATATATTGTTACGAAAGCTCACCTACCCTTTTAGCTGGTTAATTATGTTCCTGTTTTCGTTAGAATTTATAATTGAAGCTCACCTACCTCGTTAGTTTGTAAATTACGTTTCTGTTTATGTTAGAATTTATAATTTTTGTGATGCCTTTATTTTGACGTTTTCCAGAATATTCCAGGCTATATTCTATTTGTTTCTCGACACGTTCTGGAGACCTCAGTAACTTCGAGAACCCTAAAAACCTATATAAGCAGACCATTTTCGGCCGCTGGAGTCAGTTTATATTGAGCAGCCAAACGCGAGTGACAAACGTCAAAGTAAAGCGTTGACAGTTGTGAAATTGATTTGAAAGATATTTCTTGTATTATCAATTTATTTTTTATATTTTATTTATTGTATTATTTTGTGGTTGCGTGGAAGAGCGATAAATCGAACGCCGCCAATGCTCTATTTCTCTTTTGTACTAATTATTATGTGTGTAATAAAGGCATTTATTATTATTATTATCAAGAGTGACAATAAAGATTGTTTGTCTACGTGACGTGTTTCAACGATAACCTAACTTCGAGGTTACATTAGTGTCAGAAGTAGGACGTTCCACAAAGAAGACATTTGGAGTAGACAAGTGAATGCCGGTAACGAGATCGAGAGCAACAGAAATGGAGGAAACATTGAAACAGTTAATGGGAATGATGCAAGATATGAAGAAGAGTCAAGAAGATATGAAAAAGAGTCAAGAAGATATGAAGAACAGCCAAGACGAAATGAAGGAAGATTTAAAGAAAGAAATGAAGTGTAGCCAGGATGAAATGATGGAAGACTTGAAAACAGGAACATAATTAACCAGCTAAAAAGGTAGGTGAGCTTTTGTAACAATATGTCTCTGCCACGGAAAAAGACTGCCAACCACTTAACTGCATTACTCTTACCAAGTCTGCGCCTGAATTTGCAACTATCGTAGCTGTAGAACGGCGGACGCAATGTCCAGTATACATTTCTAGAGTTGGCAGTTTTAAAAATGCTAGTCTTCTATGGAATTTTATAAACGATGTGTATTGTTCACTTGGTCTAGTGACAATATAGTCTAAGAGCCAGTAGCCGGCAACCTATAAGTAAATGATTATACCTGAAATTTTGCACAGTGAGTCTCTTATACCTATCACTCATTAGGTGATGACTCGCTAAGCCCGGCGAGGCCGACCCAACTGTTACTCAGGTGCGAGAGGTATGAAAATTTAACCAACTTCGTTATTAAATTAACACAGCTGCCGTTTGAAAATTTTAAAATTTCAGATCTAACAGGCATTTATTTTTATTATTTATTATATTTAGCACCTTTTTATATTTAAATAATATAAGTAACAAATAACCTCTATTTCTGGCACAGGTTCTAAGATTTGGTGATGTCGATTACAATGCTTGACATTTCTGACAGTTTTTTAACGTCAAAACTCAGATTTAATCAAATACTTTTTAAATTTATAATTTTTTCCAATTTCACAAGTGTCTGCTATGACCTTAGAAGCACGGTAATTGTCTGCCTTTGTTATTTTTATATAGTAATAATTGCATATTTTAAAATTTTCAAACGGCAGCTTTGTTCATTTAATAACGAAGTTGGTTATATTTTCATACTTCTCGCACCTGAGTAACTCTTGAGTCGGCCTCGCCGGGCTTAGCGAGTCCCCACATCATGAGTGATAGGTATAAGAGACTCACTGTGCAAAATTTCAGGTATAATCATTTACTTATAGGTTGCCGGCCACTGGCTCTTAGACTAATAGTTCATATACAAAGTGCAAAGAATGCCCTTACTTGAGAATTTAAAAGATAAGAATATCCTACTTGTGCATATGAAAAGGTGGCAACCCTAGTGAACAATTGAAAAAAATCAAATAAATAATTCGTTACTCATATAACTGATAACCGAGTGATTTCGGTTATTGCAATAACCGAATAATCAGTTATTTTTCACTCGAGTGATCCCAACACTATTTATAATACTCAAATTGCGGTCAACCGGACATTATAATACCGGCCCTAAATATAGTGGTCGTGGATAAAATACGTAATACTCCGTGTGCTATTTTAGATGAGAGGTAGTGAAAATTTGCACTTCTAATCTAATCGATAAAATATGCACCCAAGTGGATGCAGAGTTCAATCCACTTTACGAAGTACCTACTGAAGCGAACCGTGTACGGGTGCTTTAATAAGAATTAAAAAGCTTCGAATTAGTGTGCATGCGATAAACTGGGGGTGAAATATTCAGATTACCATAAAGCTTTCATTATTTGGTGTTTACGTTTCGGCGGCCCTTTTTGCGTTACATTATTTGTTTGAGTAAATTGCAGATTTCCAGCATAGTAATGAAAATAACTGCGCGTTTTGTAGTCTAGAGTTTAATCCACTCTTGGTGTTCACTGCAGATGTAGGTAGAACGTAATTAATAAATCCCATTTTAGTGAAACTTATTACTATGCTAAAATATTTAAAAGGAAAGAAATGGGGTTTATGGAAAAATATTACAGGATTTTTTAATGGGAAGAAAAATGCAAGTGAAGAGAATTTACTACCTAGGCGTAGATGTCCGTGAAATGATACAGTATAACTAAATGTAGACGTATAATATGTTCAGAAAGTCCCTATACATGTGTTTAGTGGAAGGAATTTGTTATTAATTAGTGAAGATCCCAACTAACATTTAGGCCTAATAGACTACTACACAAGAAAAATAATCCTAAATTAATCAAGATTTACTACTTTCCTCCATAAAAATAGTCTTCAATGTTACAAAATGAAATATATGTCAATTTATATAGTTCGAAATTACATATTGTTTACCTATTCTATGTTTTCAAATGCTAATATTCCAATAACGTGTAAGACGAAGTTATAATTTACTTAATTTCGCCCTGAAATATGTCTTCAATATCCAAGGATATTTTAAATTATTACAATAGGTAAATATTTACATATTTATTACGAAATTGTAAAAGTTATTTTGTCTTCAACTAGTAATTAAAAATAAGGTAATAACTAGTTATTTTGCCCTATTAAATCCTTCAATTGGTTAAATTCTATTTTTAATACAATATAAACCTATTTTCAATTTTGTTGATAACTTCTAAACAATATTTGACCATTTGAATTAACCTAATAGAAATATTGTTTTATATTATGGTACAAATTTACTTGTTAATAATACTTAGACGTAACTGTGTCTTAGAAAGGTATTTTAGGGAACTTCTTGGGCTTCTTGTTATATGTATGTATTCCGCCAGATCTTCATGTAATAGCGCCTAGAAATTGTTTTGTGTTTTGGCGATCTGCAGTGAAAACCAACCCCCACACGATATTACAGAGTTGTAAAAAACGAATTTAAACCAACACTGCATATTATGTAAATCAATCTAATGATAATATATCGATAAACACTTCATATAATATAAGTATTCTTATGACTGTTGTCGTGTCAGATGAATTCAGTAGCAAGTAAATTGAAATTCGAATTGATTTCCGTTCGAAAATATTTATTTTGTATTTGTTATTACGCATACATAATATTATTGGCTTTAAATTGAATTTTCAATCACAATCCAAGGGCAGAATTTTTGTTTGTAGGTACCTAGCAATAATTTAATTGGTAATAAATTACCATAAAATATCTTCAATTGGAGGAAATTTCAACCATTATGTTAACATTTTCCTGTGACGTCAACATTGGCGTAGGCAATCTGCCTATAGGTTAAAACTTACAGACAAATTGACTTCAAAGTTGATTTTATTTGAGCAGCCATGTTGTAATAAACACTAAATGTTTTGATCATTATTTCTAATTGATTACTCATTAAAATTATGTTAATAGAGATAATATTAGTTGATACATTTATGACGAAAGATTATTAAACACATTTTATCCCGAAGTACATTCAGTTTTTATTTTAGGTTATTCTTCAGTATAGTAATATTATTAAAAATAATAGTAAAAATGTATATTTATAAGGCGCGTTATTTTTATGAAAGTTTGGTCATGACATTATACAAAAAAAATTTCTGGGTTGTACAATTTGATGAGTGGAAACCAAAAATACAGACTTTAATATATTAAAATCTAAATATGTATAAATATGATATCCTCCTATTTTTTTCCCATATATTTTCAGGTATTAACAATATTGTGTGAAACTAACTACTCCTAATGAAACGCAGAAATAAGTGAGATCTTAATTATTGTGGTTGAATTTCGAGTTCCCACTCCAGAGGTTAGTAACTATATTAAATTTTTTAGATAATTATTGAATAGAGTTTTGTCTGTGGATGTTCATTAGCATACCTAGATGTTTGGTATCAGAGAACATACATATGACTTCATTGATAGGAATTGTAGGAGATTTGATACATATTAGCTTAAAATACCTTTCTTAAACAGAAAAAAATGATATCCTCCTACTCTACTTGCTTAGTAGCCTCACTTATAGTCTCTCTTTTTCTTCCTATCCCTGTTCGCTATTAGAATGCATAAAATCAAACATTTAATGTTGTCTCTCTCTGGCAAAAGTATGTCATATAAAGGGCATAATTAGGGTATATTTTGGTAATAATGTATTTTATATTTTGAAGTTTTAACATAAAATTGGCCCGAATCTGTTTTAGGTCCAATTATTTTATTTGAATAAAATTCTTGCCGCCCCATTTACCTTCCATATTAATTTTTCCCCACATAAGGAAAAAGGCCAACTAATATATTTAAACCTTCCTTATACGGAATTGGTCATGAACATTTTTTTACCAATTCAGAGGTCAAGTTAACGTAATTTTAAATTTAATTGTTTATCGGGATAAGTGTAGAGAAAAGTTACAGTTACATACAGGGTTAACTTTGACTTTGTACTCATATTTTAAGAGGGGATAAAGAAATGCATAAATAAGTATTTTCTACAAAACTGCTAAAAGTGGGCTTTTTAATTGTTATTTTTGATGTTAAAAATGTCATTTTTTGACACGCGTGTTAAAAGTAAATCAAACAGCACTGGTTGCTACGAACATTTTGGTTCATAAACATTGCGATCTGTGTGGTATTTTTTGATTTCTTATTTTTATTGAGTTTAAAGTTCTTCCAATTGTTTTGTAGAAAAATTGGTGTATGATATACGTGTTAAAAGTGATTTTATTTTGTATTTAACACGTATATCATAAATAGCTATTCTGCAACAAGTGCAAAAAGTAAGTGTTTATTGCACGCGACGCAAAATTGTCCAACAAGGCCGTCAGGTCGAGTAGGACAACACGTCGAGTGCAATAAGCACTTTTTGTACAAGTTGCATACAATATTTTTTCTACGTTCATGCAAAAACCAAAAAATGTTATTTAGATGACACTAAGTCTAGAAAAATATGACGTCGATTTGTACGTTTATATTTGTCATGATGACAAAACGCTGTAGTAGAATGACAGATGAATGCAATAAACATTTTATTGCACTAATGCAATAAAGAACCACTTTTTCCACTAAATATAGTTCAATAAAGTATTGTTTTATGAATGAACGTAGAAAAAATAATTAACATATTAAGTTCTATTAAACAAAATGTCAATCTATACGTAAACGTCAAAAAATATTAACTTATAATATCACAAGAGCTTTAAAAATTTCCAGGAATAATGTATGCTCATGTGGTATCCGGTAAGAAAATTTAACACTCCAGGTATAAATCAAACCTATTTTAAATATATTTGACTCGGCCAAGGTATTGTTGTTGTTGACATATGTTGATTTGTCATTTTTATTTAAACAGTTCTGTCTCAGTAATTGTCAATTACTAGTTCGAAGCGTATGTAAGTTGAGTTTAATAAGTGTATAGTGAAATGACGCGACTTGACAAAGAAAATCAACAAGTTTTAGAAAAAAATTCAAAACCTATTATCAGATGACACTAGAAAATCATAAGCAAGTGTATGGAAACAATTTGTTGAATTTTGCAGGTATGTCTACCATATTTCGTTAAATAAAAAATTACCAACTTTAGTTACATCAAATGTTAAACTCAATCTATCGTTGTTTTGCAATTTTAGGTTACTAAAGGTGGTAGAAATATATTTTATATAAGTAACACGACGCAATTTCGAAGAAATTCATATGTAGGTATATCCACCATATTTCGTATATAGATGAATAGAAAATTCCACTTAATGATCGCCTCTCCACGAAAACATTTCTGGAAAATTTTTCCGGTTGCCATGGTAACGAGTCAAAATAAAGGTATCTTATTGGCTTTAAAGTAGATGTGTGAAATTTTCAGTGTAATCACATGCAGCTTATTTGAAGGAGAAATAAAATTTTCGGAAACTTTTTGAAGTGTCATGGTAATGCAACAAAATACATGCTACTAATTGGTTATAAAATATTAAAGTGGAATTTTCCAATAAAAATGATCTTTTGGGCAGCACTGGAAAGAATATTCAATCTTTATTTCATAAAATAGGTATTTACAAAATTGGACACTTTTCCAATTGCATTTGCCACATGATGCAGCATATGATTTTTAAGATTTATTTTTCTGTTAGCAATATAAAATCATTAAAATTGTATCCAGATATAGATAAGTGCCTATAAGATTTCTGATGATATTTATATTGACTTAAAATCTTAGCTATAACTTACCGAATATAATAAACGTGAATATAGATATTTATCATAACACTTGCAATTCCAAAGGCCTGTTCCCATATAATTTCATTATTATTTCAACTGGTAAGATACACAACAACACACTACTTCGTCGATGACCGCAATAAACGATGGGGACCGAAAACCTCTCAATGGCGGATTTCCCGTTTCAAAATTTATAAAACCACCAGCACTCCATGATACTTTCGAGATGTGAATGCTTGTCTTCGGCTGCAGAAGCACCAAACGAATGAGAATGTCGAAAATAGAATAAGGAAAATGATGTCGTAAATATATCAGGACGGCCGCCAAAAAAATATATATCCAAAAATAAATTACAAGGTTCAGTTCGGTATACTAGGCGTTTAGTAAGAATATTCTGTGCGACATGAAGGTTGACTCCGAGTTGATGTTCGAATGTTTGATGTACATAAACGCCTACTACTATTCGGTGTTCGCCACGTGCGAATCTATCATGGCTATCGCGAAGTACATAACCCCACAGAGGGATACTCCTAACATTGGACAAGACGCTGCGGTGTGTTTCACTAGACTGTTCGTGGAGATACTGAAACTGGTGGTGTTCAATAGGTATAAGGACACGAGAAAAAGTAAGTGCAGTGGAATCCTACAGGTTACTACCAAATACCTTTTAATTGTCACACTTTTATGAGTAACTTGTGTAAATATAACTGAAGCAGATGAGATTTGCTGCAGCAACATTGTAAGGTTATGTTGACACACTAACGATCGTCCAGCCAACATTGCAACACAAGTTTGATTTTCAATACATTTTTTCTATAATTACCTTGTAGCATTTAAAAATGCTACTTAGTGTTTAATTAATACATTTTTAAAAAATCATACTAAAACTATTTCTCACGACATTTAGATATTGCTGGTTGTCTAAGTAATTTTTCCTTTGTGGTCTGTGTGAGGTGCTGCCCTCAGTTTAATTTATTCAAATAAATAGAAAGCAAAAGAAAAAGATAAAGAAACGTTAGAACTGATTAAGGCGAGCTAGCGAGACTAAAATTAACATAGGTGAGAGCACACAAAAATTTAAATAAAAGTGGTGATCAAAATAGTTATACTGGATCAATTTTCACCTTTGTATTATTTTGTTAAGTGCAAAGTCTCAACCTATAAATTACTTCCAATTTCACATATAAGGCCGTACAACATCTTAGGTAAGCAGCATGGCTCTATTCTGGTTCATCAGTTAATTCCGTACTTTCCCATTTTTAGGCCTTTTCACTTTCCTTCTTAAAATAATTGCTGTTAAATTTATATGCTAAAATTTGGGCAATATCAGACAAATACCGTTTGTCTTTTGAATACTGTTCCGGTTCTGAATAAGGACGAGTTAACAAGTCGAAGCCACCAGAGATCTGATTATTTTTTTTGGAAAACCATTGGATTCTGGTAAACCAAACTACGTTACTTGGATTTACATCATCCCATTATTAAAGTACGCCAAGCTGTCGCCATCTTGTTCCACCAACGATCAAAGGAAATCCAGCTAAGCCATATTTATTTATCTATTTAAAAGTTATTAATTGAACCTAATTTTGCCTCAAATTATTATCCATCTATATTTTAATTTAGTAATATAAATGTACGCAAGCGTATACGTATACCTATGCAAAGAGTAGACACAAAAACTGTCACATTTTATTCAAGAGTCAATGTTTTAATCAAATTATTTAAATTCATGGTTTAATATCCTTTGTCCCGTTGATAAAATTTAGTTAATTCTATATATTTGATGTCTGTGTGTTTTGTGTGTGTCCTAGTTGGTAATATAGGTCTCAAAAATCGTTGTCTTTAATTTTTTTTAATATAGCATAGTAATTGCAATTTATTAGTTAGAGTAATTACATTTTTTTTCAACTTTAAATTTCCAAGATAAACTAATTGGCTAAGCAAGTAGAATTTATGTAACTACCGTAATCCACGACCTTAACGCTCCTGTACTAAGCAAAAGCTAGCTAGCGCACTTACGTTGCCATAAGATAAAAAAATGGTACAACCTGAATGACAATAATAAATAATAACACATGTGAAAAGTTGCTCACATATCATTCCAGACTACTATTTTATTGAAATTGAAAATAGAGAGTGACATTTGCCAAACAACCATTTTCGGGCAATTGTTATTTTTGATTCGTCTAGGGTTCCAAAATGTTTACATTATTTAAGAATTGTTAATTAATTTTAAGAACAAAATTTTCTACAATGGTTTATTCAAAGCACAGATTAAATCTTGCCGATCTTTATGAAAATTTGCACATCGCCAAATGTTAGTATTTTTTATATTTTGCTGTATTTTCAGCGAAAAAGGCACTTTACCTGAAACCAAAACAGCTTTTACTCGGTACACTGAATATTTTAAATAGGATTGTAATGAAAACGATTACACCTAACGACTTCAATAAGGTGTATCTTTTACAGATAAAAAAGATAGGAGAAATGATTGTTACAACAGTCAGATGAAAACACTGTGCCGCAAACAAATTATGTCATTTAAAAAAGCATGATGTCATAAGTACCTACAAAATTTAATTTTCTCGCCCCCAAACAATCCCGAACTGCAAAGTGTATGCAAATATTTATATCTTTTAAAAAGTTATTTACAAATACCGAAAAAATCGAAATAAAATTTTAACTTTGACACCCTGTATCTTTTTAACCATCAAATGTTGGACTAAGGTGACTTTGGCAACATCATTTTATTTCGGGTCAACCTGGATATTAAATATAAAACCTAATAAAGAATTATACAGGTTGAACCGACAACGAGCAGATGCATGTTGGGGGTCTCAAATTATTGCAATTTAACCAAATATACCTATATATAATATACAAAGTTGCACACAGGCGGAGCTTCAGGCTTTCAAAGTGGGACTAATTCATATCATGGGGGATCATATTAAAAATAATAATAGTAATATTTCTGAATTACCTAATTATCTTGAAATAACCAATTTTGATACATGATTTAGGAGGAATAGTCGAAAAAGTCATGGTGAAACAACTACGTAGCTTCATTGATATTAATAATATTTTATCTCTTGAGCAATCGAGTTTTCGCCCAGGCTTTAATTGTACCACAGCGCTACTGAATATTACTGATGACATAATTAAGGCCACAGATGTAGATTTGATGACGGTATTGGTGCACCCTGACTTTAGCAAGGCTTTTGACACGGTTAATCATGTAGTGTTGTTGGCCTTGCTAAAGTCAATTGGACTGGACGAACAGTTGCAGACTGGAAGACGTAGTCAGGTTGTTAAGCTAGGAAGTGCTATTTCTCAGAGAAGACGATTATACTGAGGGGTACCTCAAGGTTCTATTCTGAGACCAGTACTGTTCAATTTATATACAGGCTCTTTTCCAATTTTTTTTAAATATTCTAAAAAATTTACATGTATGCAGATGACACGCAAATTTATTATTCTTAAAAAATGAGTATGAATTAGCCAAAAAGCGTCTAAACGAGGATCTAAAGATTTTATGTACAATATCAGGGCAACACAATCTGTTGCTGAATCCTATAAAATCTGCTATGCTAATTTTTGGTAACAGGAATATATGAAACACGCTTAGGGATACTTTTAATCTAGATATAGGTGGGCAACAAATAACAGCTTCAGAAACAGCAAAAAATCTAGATGTTATTTTAGACAGTACTCTCAGATACCGTAAACAAGTTCCTAAATATATTCAGAGGAATATGGAGCTTTAAGATGTTTGTATCCCCATACAGGATATTTAAATGCTGTCACTAAAAATATGTGTATAGTGTTGCTTATGCTTGAAACTGTTATATTGTTTGTTTTATGTTGCGTTTGAATATAAAATATTGTTTCTCTAGGTTTGAATAAGGGTTAAGTGGTAGAGCACAATTTTGTGAACTTTCCCTTGTGGTTTTCTTTACCTGTATACACATATTTTTTTATTATACCGTGCAAAATGTTTTTTTTTCTTTGGATAATGAAAATAAAGATATTTATTGTTATTATTATTGTTTATTATTGATCTTCTTTGACTATGAGTTCAAGTAAATTGAAACACTAAAAACTGTTCATTGTGGGTGAGTAACTCCTAAAATTATAGCAAACTTTTTTTTTCATTGATCGAATTTAAAAGAAAGGATAATATCCCGCGCAGAAAATAATTTAAAACACTTTTTACAAGAAAAAGTGTATGAATTGAAATAATATGATAATAGTCTTTATTATAAGAAATAAAAAAGTTAGTAGAAGACTTTGTCTTTAAACTTTGATTGATTTTGCTTTTGCAACAAGAACTTGGGAGAACAACTTTTGGATGTGACCGAGACAAATTTTAAAATAAGTACTAGACGCCTAAAAAGCGAATTAGTATTCATAAAATATTACATAAACATTTATTGTACATAATAGATATGTATAAGTGCTAACGTGTGACTTGTAAGAAGTATGTTGTGAAACGGAAAATGGTCAAGAAAATTTCAGCGAAAATTGAAGCAGCTAATAAAGCCACTTTCGAGTTGTTGCCTGGTAGATCAAAGCAACAGTACGACAATTAACTGTGGATGGTGTCAGTAAAGCAGCGGAGGGTAATATAGAAGACTCATTACAAAACAAGAAGAGCATCGCTGGCCACATATATATGTTGAAAACTTCAGCAGATAACATTGTTCCATACCTTTATACAAATTTCATAAAAATAATTACCACCGTAGCTACTAAAAAGATTGGTAATCTAATTGTAGTTTTGTAGTTTCTCTAACTATACATTTAATAAGTAAATAAATATTTCCTTGATTTAAAATTTCTTAATTGTTTTCTATTTTTGCGCTAGTGTTAAAAGTAAATTACTTTTAATAGTGGTGCCTTAAAATATCATTTTAAACGCTGACATCACGCGTTAAAAAATACTTTTATTGACGTTGGTAGAAAAAATCAATTAATGTGTATTAGCGTTATTTTAATTATTCAAATTCGCTAAAGTATTCTGTCAACATGCAATGTTGCTGCAGTAAATCCCAACTGATACAGTTGTGCAAAATGACACGATTATTTTTATTATAATATAACACGTTTAACTATAATTTTAAAAATTACATATTCTAATTATTATAGTAATTAAAGTCACTTCAAATAATACATTTATGAAGATTTGGTTGATTGAAGATTGGTCCGTCAGTGGTCGCGCGGTTTAAGGCGTCAGTACTTGAATCGAGGTGACTAGATCGGAGTTGGTTCGCGCCCAGCTGCCGGTAGACCGTATATAAGCTATATTCGTGGAGAGGATTGGCACCCTCTCTGCGGGTATGGTAGGGTGGAAGAATGTTGGTTTGGTCAATGTGAGAGATTGATACCGGTTGACATTTGACTACCCCCCTAATTAATGAGGTTTTCCAGGTTTCCCTCATTCCTGCACTGAATGGTGGTTAGGGCCTACCAACGTAAGTCGTTCCTGGGTGCAAATGCGGCCTGCTTAATAATAATATGCCGCCCCCTCTCCCGCACAAGTCTCCGACTTCTGGGCTAATCCCTGTGATTAGAATGAGGAGTAGAGATATTATTATTATTTAACAAATATTTCATTAATTTTTGATATTTCATTGTTCTGTTCAAAATAAGATGTTGACGTTTAAAATATGACTTCCAAATTGAAGATTTATGTTTAAGTGACGACTAATCGCTACTATTTACCTCTGCTGGTTCTACAAACATGGCCGCAGAATTCATACATAATAAAAGTAAATTACTACTAAAAATAATTTTGTATCTTATTTCCTTAACTGTAATTTTCATCATTTTTTCAGAGTTGGTTACCGCGTTCGCTGTTCTAATGACTTTCATAACGATAGCTACGATCCTCTACACGTTGCTCGTCCAAGATCCGGCCATCAAGTTGGAAAAAGTGTTATCATCATTGACGATAATGTTAACTGTGTGTGAAGTTATATTTGGCACGTTATTTTTAATGTCTTGTTATAAACGAGTTGAATATTATTAAAGTCATTGAAGTGTTGTAGATTGTTTTTTGTACCCATCGCATAATGTATGAATACTTAAAGCTTACGGTGAGCGCTCTATCAAACGATATATAAGGTCTGTTCCAACAACCGTCGAGAACTGATGGTTCAGAACCGTGAGAAATGTTTGACCAACACCATCTTACGTCACATTCACCGAGAGTACATTAACAACTGAACTGACTGACTAATTCTGAACGGTTCGGAATCGATTCTTGCTGTGTTGGAACAAACCCATAGTTTTCGCTCTTAACGGATAATGATAAAAATGTGCGGTTTTTTTTAATTGACTATAAATATTATTTTATGTCGACGCTGTGTTCTGAAATTTTGAAAAAGCGTAAAATAATTTTTTTTTAATTAATTTTACATATTTTAAAAATTTCAAAACACAGCGTCGACGTAAAATAATATTTGTAGTCTATTAAAAAAACCGCATATTTTTATCATTTTTCGTTGAGGAGTTACCGAGTGAAAACTATATCCCTTTCGATCGAGCGCTCACCGTAAGCCTTAAGGTCGCCGTATTTCTCGCCGCAAAATAGCCAAATTTGTTGTATTTTTTAGGTACTGAAATCTCGAAAAATAAAACACGTAGAGCAAAAGTAATATCAAAAATAAAATTATTGATGTTTTGTTTATACACTTTTACTATTTAAACTCTTCTCAAATAATTTAATAACTTTTAAAATGCATTTGTATGACACACATTATTTCGCTATTCTAACCCCACATTTTAACAATTATTTTCACATACTTATAAACAAAAGTGAACAATCTTATATGCACATCTATGTAAGTTTATGTTATAACAATGTTTACATCTATAGTTGAATTTAAAAAAACACGTATTTTGAAAGATTTCAGTACCTAAAAGTGTTGGATAGATCGCTTTCTGATGTTATATATTGATTTTACTTCGGTACCTTTGAATATTCGCAGGTGGCATGAAATAACATTCTTGTTATTTACTAAACTCTATATTATTCAGTTATTAAATTTCTAAAATTACTTGTATTTGTCGAAAACACTATTTCAAGAATACGGCGCCCTTAAGGTAAAATAATCTGGGCAAAATTAGGTTTGGCATCTAATATTGCTTACAGTTTAAAGATTCAATTAAAATGCGAACAATTGAACATATAAACAGCACAACCCACAAATTATAAAAACAAATTGTTCAAGCTATGATAAAAAATGTAAAAAAATATTTGAATGAAATTGACGGTTTGGGAAAAATGCACAGAGCACATACCTACATAGTTTATAGTTTGTAGAGAAATATGAAATTTTCTATGACATTGGCGCATTCACCATTTCTTGTAAGGTTATCGTTAAGAGCCCTCTATTCTTGAAATACTGTTTTATACAAATAAATAGTTTTAAAAATTGAATGACTTTTAGATTCTAGAAACAGAAATCTAAGAAAATACTTATTTTAAGTACTTAACTGTAGATATAAATATTCTTATAATATAACCTTACAGTACTAAATACAAAATTGTTCACTTTTATTTATGGTATGGTTATAGTATGTGAACATAACTGTTAAAATATGGGATAACAACAAATGCTTGTCTTACAAATGCTTTTATAATTTACTGTTTTATTTGAGCAAAATTTATACCTTAATATTGAATAAACAGAATATCTTTTGTTCTCCAGGTTTTATTTTTAGAAAATTCTGTACCAAGAAATATAAATTTGAGCAACAATTTAAATGCCAACCAGTATTACATAATAAAAAATATAGTAAATTAACTGATTCCATAGATTTAGAAGGTATGAAGATAAATTTTGTTCACAACTATCCAATTTTGATATTAAATACCTAGGTATATCATTTAAATATAATGATGTGATAATTAATTTGAATGTAGTTTGTGGAGATATTTAGATAATTATCAAAGAGAAAAATGAACTTAAATTAATAAATTGAAAATAATATAAAAAAACTGTATTTATATATTTTTCAAAAAATACATCTACTGGGGTAATATAATTATAAAACAATAAAAACACAAAAAAAAACAAATTTCCATAAAAATCTGTTTACGGTACTATTCGGGTTTATTTTTATAACACCCATCGCTATAAAAAATAACAACAATAGTAGAAATGTTAAAACAAAACTGAGAAAATAAATACATACCAAATGAATACAAGAAATTCTGACTAAGTATGATGTAGAACCAATTTTAATTATTAAGGATAAAACAGATAATTAAAAGCGTTTAATTGTTTCAGGAATAAAAAGAATAATTATTGTAATAGTTTTCATAGTTCTAAACAGAATGAAATAATGGATTTCTGAAAATGTTATACGCTAAGCGACGAGTACAAGGAATGCCGATAAGAATTTTTTTATTTTATTTTATTTTTTATACAAAAAGTGTCGGGTTAAAAAATAGAGAAATATACAAGTAAGTATGAAAAGTCAATTAGGAATTTTATATAGGTGGTGCAAAAATCTGCAATAAATTATGGAAACTAATTATTAATTAAGTCAGAGTATACATGGCAATGACCGTCAATATCAGTATTATTATTAATAGAATTAACGTTTCCGAAACGTACGTAAACAGATTTTTTGGAAATTTGTTTTTTTTTTGCGTTTTTATTGTTTCGACCCAGGAAGTGTATTTTTTGAAAAATAAAAAAAAATTGCAAAAAGTTAATTATGAAAATCATATGGGTAAAATACTGCAGTTGTATCTGCATAGTAGAGCTGTTTCTCATATCATCAATAAGTACTTTATAAAAAAAATTATAAAAAAATAATTTATTATGTACGTTTATTATGCATTAACAATTCTAGAAAAAAATATTTTTTAATTGAATATACTCTGCTACTGCCTCTCTGCATCAATATCCATGTGAGGAACTGACACTTAGCTATTGTGTAATACATATGATTTCTGCTACGACTATTCACAGTGTTTTACATTGGTTTTACATATATTTTATTATATTTTCTTATGCATGACAATAAAACAAGTACTTGGAACATTGCTTCTTGTTTACAAAATATGCAAACGTCCCAAAAGTTTATAATAATGTATTCCGAATGTGAAGAAGTTCCTCAAGATATTCTGGAAGAAGCAAACGGGGTTTCGTCAAATCTATTACCGTTTAAGTCTCGTGAAAAATATGAAAAAACTACCAGCTATCTAAATGTTGGATGGAGACTAGGCAAATAAGAACAATATGTGAAGAAGTGGTCCTATTTCACTTTTCCAAAAAATGCGCCGATTTGAAGCCTTCAACATTATGAAGCAATTACAGCATGTTGCAATCTACACTCCAAATTAAAGACAATATCGACATTAAGTTCCCTAAATTAGCAGCTTTCTTAAAAAGAAAATCTGCTGAATATAAAGCCAAGAAAGCCAATACTTTTTCAAGGGAGGATATCAACAAGTTTATTGAAGAATCTCCAGATGAAACTTATTACATTTGAAGGTAAGGTTGATCGTTATTGTTGAATAATAAACAAAAACGTAACGCAGCATTTTTTATTAGAAAGTATATAAATAATGACAATTAAGTGACATTTTGGGCTATTGTCATAAGTGCATTTTTCCTTTTTCGGGTCGTGCTTATATTTGGAATTGCTGCCGTAGCGGTGAATTAGTTAATATGGTACTTGAGGATATCAGTGATAAAGGCGATATTTTGGTGATGCAAGTACCTGACTGAAAAACTATCAAAAGGACATTGGATCTTGGATATGTATAGAAGATATATGTAGGTACTCTAGGTCCCCTAATACATGTCTTTCTAGATTTTTGGTAACTTATGCTAAAGGGGAATGTACAAATCAGATAATTGGTAAAAACAGAATTGACAAAATTTTATACAGAATAAACAATATTTTTAAATTTGGATGAATCGAAAGGCTATACTGGACACAGTTTCCACCGTACTTCAGCTACGTTACTAGTCAATGCTGGAAGTGATATTCCCACTCTAAAAATACATGGGGGATGGCGAACGAACGCAGTAGCAGAAGGGTACTTAGATGATTGTATTTCTAAAAAATGTGAAGTAGCCACCCAAATAATTACGGGAGAAAGTACTACTTCAAGTACCAAAGAAACGTCTTATTTTTTAAAATGTTGTTTCTACCACAAGTAGTTACTTCATCAACGACCACGAATTTGAAACAATTACAAACAAGAACTCATCTCCACCAGCAGAGTCAATATTTCATTATGGGGAATTTCCATTAGTAATTTAACTAATTGTACCATACATTTTAACAATATTTAGTTATTGGTGTTAATTGAAACCTCAATTTAAACTGTTTTAAATTTTTATAAATAAAAATAAGTAATACCAAATCTGAAAGAAAATCATTATTATACATTTTTAGGAAGTTTGTGTATCAATAAAAGAAGTCAACACTACTTTCTTACAGCTATTTAAAGTTTCTACTTGTTTGCCTCCCGAGGGAAATGAGAGAGTAAAATAGTATTTTCCATGTAGGGAGTAGAAAAAAATAGTATCCTAATTAATGGTTTTTTTATTTATATTATTTTGTTTTACTATTTTTCTCCAATTGGTTATTTAGGTAAATGTTTTTCATATAGTGATGTGAGACAATGAATTCTGAAATTAAATTCGTAAAACAAATTTATAAAATTAAAAATATCTCCTTAGCAGTTGAGCTTAGCTATTTTCAAGTATACCAGTTTACCTGAATGTATAATGTACTTGTAATGTTAACATATTTATAACAACTACTGCTAATTTTCCTACATACTTAAATTTAATTTGCAAATTTACATTTTATATGCAGCGGTTTACTTATTTTGTATCTCTTAATGTATTGAATAAATAAATAAATAAACATAAATAAAGATATCCTAGTGTTATAGCTACACCCTGTGTAATAATAAAATATATTTCCGGTTATAAATAAACATAAAGTAACAGTATGTAGCGGAAACCACTGCACCGTTGTATTATTAATATCAAACAAGTAGTATTGTAACGTTTCAATACCAATTAATTGTTGTAAGAAACGTAAAAGCGGCATATTATGATCTGGATTAAGTGTTTGACTGGATAAGCTGCTATCTTGGGAATTGGCGAGCAAGGCCAATTATAACTGTAGCGGATCCTCTAGTTACGCAACGTAAGTAAAAATGAAAATGTATGGATATTTATCGTTTTTTCAACCAACGTTAACTGTTTCAATAAATGTATTCCGTTTGCCGCTTTATTACATCCACCGGATCTCAATTAGTGGGCATGAATCACTGATAATCGGAGTTTAATTCAATTTATGAATTATTTAAGAAACCTTTGATTAGCAACTTCTGGAAAATAATATAATGGATAATGTTGACGTATAGCGTGATATAGAGTGATTTAAAAGTACTTTGGCAAACTTGACTAGCAAAAATTCTTATAAACAATGATTTTTTATAAACAAAATAATTTTTAAATCTTAATTGTAAAACTATACAGTGTGGCGTTTTTAAGAAAAATATAAAATACAAATTCCTGGAAATATACCGAATAAAGACACTATAAGACTTTCATCTTATATCAAAAAATCATATATTCACGTTTTGCCAAGAAAATTGAACACAATTTTGTAGTGGAAAAATAAATCTTGGTACGGCCCTGACCAAAATTTGACAGCTACGAACCCAGCCGTTACCTATCAAAATTCCGAGTCAGTGTTGCCAGATGGTAGACGGATTACTTAAATTAAATGTTCGAATTGTCAAAAGTGTACATTAATAAACCACGTAATTTAGAAGAACTTCAAAATCGCATTCGGGACGAAATACGCAGAATTACCCCAGAAATCATTCATAATGTGCAAGAAGAATTTCTTCACAGACTTGCGCATTGTCAAGAAGTTGGTGGATGGCAATTCGAACATTTAATTTAAGTATAACATTTAATCAATTGTATTTTATTTTACATGCCTCAGAATTGTTACTTTTTTATGAATAAAATTTACGTTTTCTAACATTCAATCGTCATTTACTCGAAAACTTTCATATGTAAGAGGGCAAAATTTTAGTACTGTCTGATAGAGAATTAAACGATCTTTCAGAATCAAGGAAAAAAATATGGTGTTGCCATTTAAAAAAAAATCGATGACGTCATTACTCGAAAACAAATGACATTTGAAAATCGCATTTTACGCTAAAATATGTATTTTTTAAATTAAAAATCGACCTGTTCGAGGATTTTTCCCAAAAAATAATTGTTTCGTTTTTATTGAATTTATTCCATACTTTTGGCGCATACTATATTACAATTATTATTTTTATTGTTTCCTCGGGGTTAGACCAGAGTCAATAAAAATTAATTGTGAAAGATCGGCAAGGTTAAAAATTAAACTAACAGCCCGGGGCTGCTGACGAGTGACTTTAGCTGTTTGTTATAGGTTTTCCAGGTGTAATACCATGTTGGTCTGGGCATTAGCCCGCAGAATAGTTGTTTGCTAGAATTCCATATTTACAATAATAATCTCATCAGACTGTCAGTGGTTGCTATGAGAACAGCGTAATTAAGTAAACAATTTAGGTACACTGATTTATTATTTATTTATTATTTGAGATGGAAAAGCTCACATTAACTCCACCAGAAGTTATTGAATCAGCAAAGCAAATAGTGTAATTTATTACCAGAAAAATCGAAGAAGATATATCAGCAAACTTATAAAAAATGTATTGTTTACCGGGATGAGAATAGCATTATCTCTTTTTCAGAAAATGTGCTATTGGTATATTTTTCTGAATTAAGCAACAGTATGAAATCTTCTTCATTATGGTCAATATATGCTATGCTCAGATTTATATCATGCTAAAAAGTGACTTGTTTTAGAAAATGAACAAATTAAAAAAAATTGTAATGGAGGTCCCTGATGATACGTATTTAGGTACAAATTATAAACACAATATTTTGTAAATGAAGTAGGTATATTGACTATTATTATTTTAGGTGGCAATGATTTTCGTTATATATGTAGCGTGTCGATGTATAGAATTACTTCAAATAAAAAGTGGAGATATTGGAGATATTATGAGAAATAGATTGCTGATCACTCCCAACTACAAAAAAAAAAAAGATTGGAATTAGAGTATCGTAATACCTAAACAGATAGTAACACATTTTGTTAATTCAAATGGTGAAATATAATACCAATTAATAAGAATTCATATATTTGGGAAAATGTTAAAACAACTTGTTGCGTTTCTCAAATTAAAGGATGCTCCCGAAAATGCCGAACATTTTTTCCGTAGAACTTCCGTTACATTATTAATAAATTCAGGAGGTGACCACAATTTTAAAAATGCATGGTGGATGGAAATCTTCAACGGTACACTTCAATCTATATAGACATAACAAACAGGACAACAGATATCCCTTACAGGCTGTTGTAATTTTACTATAAATATTTACAATAAATGCAATTTCTTTCGTTAAAAAATTTTAGTTTTTAATTTAGCGGCACTAAAAATGATTTTATTACCTAGGCAGTGAATGTGACACTTGTCACTTAAACTACGACTTTAATTTCGATTGGCAAAAATAGTATATCATTATATTAGAATTAAATGTGACACAAGTAGGTAAGTAGGATATATCTATGTAGTAATAGTTACACCATATTGCTAATTGTGTTCATTTGTGATTATTTGTGGTTCAATTTGCTGCAAAAATTTTAATCTAAGGATTAATGATATAGTTTTGTGACGATTGGAGGAAAATATCTTTAGATGTTTGGGGGAAATTTTTATTTTTACTTTTACTATTTCAACCCTGTATATTAAAACTAGTTTCAGAAAAGAAACTTCGAATGATTAGCTGTTAAAGCCGGAGGCACATTGCTCTGATGCCACGCCACGCCATGTGATACAACGTCAAAAGGATCTGACACCGTGTATTCATATATATTTTTATATATTGTGTGCACATTTCTCTGGCGCTACACCAAGCCATCAAACCATCCGAAGTGTCGCAAATCGCCTCTTGTTAATACCGGGGCACATTGCTCTGATGCCACGCCATGTGATACAACGTCAAAATTTTGTTATTTTAAAGATTTGCAGGCATGAATGTCTGTCTCTGCAGTATAAAACGTAAGCGCTATAGAGAACAAATTATGAGAGGAGAAGCTTAGGAACCAATTACATAGCAAATGTCTTTCACAGCACATTGCTAATGAAACAATATACATTTTAACGACTCTTGTTAAATTGATTAGGGTACCTACTTAAATGTATTCATCCTCGACTCACAATTTGAGTTTGACCTTCGTCACCACACCATGTCACGTGGCAAGGCGTGGCGTGGCGTGGCATCAGAGCAATGTGCCTCTAGCTTTAGATTTTCATCACGTCGCCGTCGAGTGGTGTAACATGGTTTCGCGTGGTAGCAGTGTACACGTGAATATGATGTCACATGTATAAAATGATCAAAATATTGACAAAATATTGCTGTTTTTTTCAAAGATTTGCCAGCATGAATGTGTCTATAGTATAAAACGCAAGCAATATATAGAATAAATTATGAGAGCTTAGGAACAACTTACACAGGAAATGTTTCTCACAGTACATTGTCAATTAAACAATATAAATTTTAACGACTGTTACTAAATGGATTAGGGTACTTAAATGTATTCATCCTCGACTCACAATTTGAGTTTGCACATAGAGTACATACCACACCACGTCATGTGGCATGGTGTGGAGTGACGTGTCATCAGATGTGTCTCCGGCTTAATACCTACTTCGCTTCTTTGTAATGTTATAGGTGCGTACCAGATGACTATGTTTGATAATTAAAAGTATTCACTTTTTCATTATTTGCATTACCGATTCTGCTGCTTATCCAAAACAACTGAATAACATTACGAAGTTTTATCATCAAACTTTTTTGTTTTCCACATAATGTAAATCTTGAGATGAGTTCTCACAGAAATTTGAATCCATCTTAATACGGTGGGAAAAGTATTTATGTACAAAAGGGTTGAGAAAGGAATTATAAAGTTTGTATAGCTGCGTAGAGGATAGCCTGAAATTATATTAAACGAGTTTTCTTGAGATCTTTCGCATTTCCGGCCAAAAATTAGTTCAAGTTATTTATATCATTAAATACTTCCTCGTTTAAGTATTTTAATAAAATGTAAACTCGTAAACTGCGTCACACAGGCAGAAGAGGTTTTGTCAGTTTTAATTAATTACATGTTTAACAAATTGTTGGTTTTGCTGAAGTCTGACAAAATATACAAGGCAACACATTATGCATTACATTAAAACTCTAGAGAAAAGGAGTTATAAGTTGATTCCTGAAAATTTAACTGTTGTTTTCAAACTTGTAACAAAATTAATTTCAAGGTCATGACATCTCTGGTTATAACGGAAGTAGCTATCTTACAAACTATACAAACATTTTTAAAAATTCTTAAATCTGTTAGCGTTTGTGAATATTAAACCGCAATAATTAAACTCGGTATTAATTCTTTATAAAACTTCAGCATGTGAGACTCAGATTCTAGTGATAGTGAAAATTCTGAAATAGAATATGAGGCGGAAACTGTCTTATGCACATTGATTCCTCAGAAACCGAAGAAATTGTACCAAAAACTTGATATTTGATGTGCCGTAAAAATATGTATGTAATATTTCGGAGAGTTATTCTAGTGCAGTTGTCCCAGTTATCTTCAAAATGTGCATCCTCTACATTATGGAGTAATTATGCCATGCTGTGAACTACAATTTATTTGAATAAAAATATGGATGTTAGTAAATATAGTCGAAAGTAATCCAAGTGGTTATAGACCCAGAGAATCCTTAGAATATTCTCCAAGGAAAAATTCATCAAAGAAGCATATGATGAAAAGTACTTATTCCAAAAAGTTGTCTTGATTGTTGATAGGTATATTTGGAGCCTGTATAAGAGAAGAATTAACTTATTTACGTACGAAGAACATTGAGGATGCTAAGCCGTCCATTAAAGTAACTATTCCCAATACCAAAACTAATGTTCCTAGATTATTTACAATACCAGGGAGATATAGAAGGAATACATTCTTTGAAAATTTTCCGTAAATATGCAAGTCTACGTCCATCTACCATTGATCACAACCGATTTTTCATCACGTACAGGAATTCAAAATGTACTGCACAAGCAGTGGATATAAATAACATAGGTTCAATTCCTAACAAGTTTGTCGATCTTATTAGATTACCCAATGTTAATGTGTGTACTGGGCACTGCTTTACACGATGTTCTGCAACCTTCCTTGTATATGTAGGAGCCAACATATCGAGGCTCAAGAGACACGGAGGTTGGCGTTCGACTGTGACCGAGGAGTACATAGAAAATTTCTTACAAAATAAGCAGGCGATAGCAAGGGAAGCTCTTGGGAAGAAAGAAACTACACTTTCATTCCAAAAATTCAGTGCACCAGAAACACTGGGATGCAGGTGTTATACTCTTCCAATATTGAAGTTATACGAAGTGAAGAAACAATATAATTTCACCTAATGTCCAATTATCCGATGTGAAAGATTATGGCATTAATATTTATAATAAATAAATAATTTAAAATTCAGTTATTTTATTTTACTTTTACGCACATGTGCGTAAAAAGATTGTTTTAAGCACATGCGCCTAAAAGACTGTAATTTCGATACTAAAATGACAATGCCATTATTATGCAACGATTTTACGTAAAAATACACTTATGTGCGTATTTTTGTATAAAGTGAATTTAGTTCAAAAGGGAGCTGTTTACTGAAATTATGTAAGAATATATTTTGGAAGTAAAAAAATGGCTTAATCTAAAAAAAATATTTGTTGTAATATAGTCAGTGGCGCAACATAGTTTTTTTTATAAAAAAGTTTATCATAGTGTAGATTCCACGTCATCGGCTTTTCCTGGACCTTTTGCTAGATCTACATTGGGTAATAGCTATTAATAGTGAAATCCACTACATCATATTTCAAAATAATCCATCCATTTGAGAGATGAAAAAACAAACATTTTTTATTCCTAAATTTCAACACCTTCTATCTTTGCAAGGGTCCATGTTAGAACAAAAAGTTATTTCAATATAAACTTTGCTTTGACGAGAAGAATCTTCAGCAAACTTTACACCTACTTCTGGCTCTTCTTCGATAATATACACCAAACAAATATTCTTTAAACAAATCTGGTACACGTATACATTGTAAAATGCACTGGAGGCGTATATTCATATAACAATCTCATTAAAACTAACTTTTGTTTGCTTTGTTTCCATTGTTCGCGCACCACATCGTTGGCAAGAGAGAACGTGGATGCTTAAATAACGTTTTGTCTACGTACATAAAGCTTTATTAGAATCAGATTACTCGCTTCATTAGAATTAATTGCAACAGAATCGTCTGGAACTTGGAAAACAAGAGGATGCGTACGACACAATACAGCCCAACTCTAAGGAAGTGCCACCGTATTATTCTGCCTGGAGGGTATTCAGCACGATATGCATTTGAGATAGACTGTGTAATAAATTGTACTGTAAGGCTTGTACTTGGTGTATATTGCTGTTTAGTAAGTCACGATTTGATTTAATGCATCTATATTTAAATCTAGATATAAGTAAATTTGTAAATCACACACCGTCAAATATAATGTATGTTAGGCGATTTCTGATTTTTAGTTGTGGTAAACTGAAAATGATAATTTGAACACTGAAGAAAATTGACCATTTAAATATTTTTGGTATCTAGCTATATCATGATTTTTTCTTGTTAGTGTAGTAATATCTTATACCAAGCATAATAACAGGTATTTATAAATGCTAAAGTGACATATTATTTTAGAAAAGTTTGGCACATGACCCCAAACTGTTCCATCTCTTCTAACAAAATAAAATCACTTTTAGCATATTATTTTTTCTACAAATATTATTGAAAGTACAAATAAACGCAGTTCTTACGTTATTCATTTTATAAAATATTATCTTGAAATTCTTGTCTATGAAGTTTATTGTTGCTAAGATAATATCAAATCTCGTGACATACTTACTGTCATTAAGAAAATGAATTTCTCTCGGCAGAAGTCGAAGAAGCTGCTAATAAAGCCACTTTCAAGTTATTGCCTAGTAAGTCAAAGCAACAGTACGAGTTTTCGTATAATCGTTTCTTGAGATGGTATGATCTGAAAAATATCAATGGTAAGTTTCTATGAAAAAGTGCGGGCATACTTTGAAGAAAAGACCAAAATATGAAAATCGTCAATGCTTTGGTCAAATTATTCCATGTGTGTTTTGCCTAGATTCAACGTAAATTAGCATATCATGCAGCTGCTTATGGTTCCTATAAATTGTCCCATTTTTGTTTATGTACGCTCACAAAAGTCAAAGAAAAACTAGAGAAAAATGAAACACACTACCTATACGCACCACTATGACTAATATTACTTTTAGGTTATCAGCAGCAGTCTGATACTGCAACGTTGTCGAACGTTACAGTTTTAACGAGTTTCTCGGAAACTTCAATGGTTCATTAATACTGATCCAAAAGTCAAATTATTAACAAATTATTTCTTATTTAAAGTAAAAAAGAAGTATCTCTTGGTATTGCTATATTGCTATCCATTCTAAGATAAATGCCTAGGCAAGACAAATTTTTGCTAGGGTAAAAAATTGCAGCAGTTGCTGTAATAAGAAGGTATGATGAATAATAAATCAAAAGTTAAAAAAATAATTTTAGTTGTGATAGCACGTAATGCATATTTAATACAGATATTTTGCTAGGGATAGTCAATTTCTACTACTGACAATATCCTTCGGTGAAGGAAAGTGTAAATTTCTAACTAAAATTACATCTATCCTGAAACATCGTTACATGCAATATCGTGGCCTCACTTGAACGAGTGGTATAGTGGAGAGATCCATTAAAAACACTATCTGCAAAGAGGAAATATGAAGCTAAGGGGTAATAATTTATTTATTGTCAGTAACAAATTAGACTTCTAATAAGATAGAGATAAATGAAATAGTCAAAATTTGCTACTTATTCCAAAGTGGTAAAAATAATCCGTGGAAAATAAATTAGACACAGATTTAGTGTTCACCTTAAGAGCTGAAAAATCTTTTAAAAGAAACTGACTAAAATTTTTGTTGGACAAAATAAAACTTTAGTAAACATAAATTTTGTAGCCAATAAAGAGACCTTTGTAGAAGAAATTTGTTTTTATATTAAACAATAAATTCACTTTTTATACCTCTAATTTACAGTGCAAAGGATCAGTCGCGATCCTTATGCTTTTACATTTTATAATAACGTTTTATTACTACATGGTCATTCCATTAAACTAAGTTATCTATTCCATCACCAAATATTTCTGGGTCATTTAATTACCTTTTTGGTTACCCTCCTAAATTTCATACTGATTCATGAATAAGCGAGCCAGGGAGGATAGTAGTGACTTTCACACTATAGCTCATAGCCTTATTCTGCTGCTATCTGTATCTTTTTTTGCATATCAGATTTAAATTGTTTCATCTTCCTCGCACTATAGTCTGCTTGCAGTTCCGTGTCATTGTAGAATCCCAAATCAATTTCTATTATATATTCTTTTCTTTATCTTATGTTTTGTGATAGATAGTAGCATTGATTCCTAGAAGTACACATGTTTTGGTGTCTATATTTTACCAAATATATTGTTGCTTTAGTTCGACTTTCTGTCAGTCTGGTATTCCAGACTATTATTATTATTCCATCTGCCTACCAACGTAAGTTTCTGGGCGCAAATGCAGCCTGTTTATTAATAATATGCTGCCCCCTCTCCCGCACAAGACTTCTGGGCTAATCCTCGTGATTACAATGAGGGGTAGAGATATTATTATTATTATATCTCAGTCTGACCTCATTAATCCTGGCACTTTTTTATATTAGTTGGATTTAATCATGCTAGCATATCCATCCGTTCTTTATACAAAACTATATGTCGGAATGTCAAATACTTATTAGAAAACTCTTTTCGCATTTATACACGGTTCATAAAACTTCTGAACAAAAATAAATTACGTTATTATCCCCAATGTGGTCTTTGCTTAATAATAATTCTTGATTCACTACTAAATGGCATACGTTGCAATATTATAGGAATCGGATCTACAAAGGAATTGAATTCATTCTATATGGAACTACGAACGTAAGTAGCCATTGTTTCGTAAGCGGTATCTGCTGAATCAGCAGGACGTATTTGTTCCATTATTTAGACGTCCTGAATTTTTATTTCCAGAAAACTTGTCTACCCCAGATACTGATGTCGTGCTGGGAGACATTTAGAAATGTATTACACGTAAATTGGATGTTTCTCGAGTCTCGTAGGAGGTGTTACATTATTTGTATTAATAATTTAGAGGATCAGGCGTGCCACTTGTTTAGTGGCAAATGAATTGATACGAATGAAAAGAAGTTATGTACTTTTACTCTATTTTTTTGTACGGTAAATTTATTATTCTTTATGATTTCTTAAAGTATGCAAATGGGATGGAAATATATCGAATAGAGATGTGTGATATATGACGCTTGAGATGCAGCCGAGAGTTACATTTCTTCGAGATGATTAAAGGCTGGTTAATTTCCCGAATGTAATTTAACGTTTTATCCACAACCACCGACTAAATCGGTCAATTAGGAGAGTGAAAGCCGTGTGAGGGTAGATGAATTATGGTTTTAACAAATCTATTTTAATCAAGAATATTGATTGTCAGCTGAATACTAGAAAGTCGTTTTTATGACATGCGTTTGGTTATTTGCCACCAAGAGTGAAAACATTTGTAGAATCGACACAAAATAAGTGAGAATGCTGAGAATTTCTTCATTTCGGCTGAAATCCAGTAAGGAGCCCAAGAAGCAACATTACGTATGTTACCAGCGAAAAGAAAAAGTGTGTATGAGAAGGAATTGATGAAATCGATAACTGGCGGAAAAAGAGGCATAGAGGAAGAAGCAATAACAGAAGAGATGCCACTATGCTACTTTTTCAATGTGGAGAAACGGTTTGCTACCTCTTCGATATGGACAAGATATTCTATGCTAAAATCAATCTTGAAAGTGAAATTTCGAAGTATGATAAACTTACTTCATATTTGAAAGTAGAATAAAGAAATTATAAAACCAAAGAAGACAAAGATACTAAAGAGAAACGAATCGAAACATTTTTGAAAAAAGCACCGGATGAGTAATAAAGGGTGTTTTTTTTTAGAGGTTTGTTATTCCATTTGGCAACACTGCTTCTACCGGCGGTCAATTTGACAGGCGACGGCTGATTTGTGTTCAGTATGTTTTGCCATTTCATCATTAATAGACTTACGCCAGAACAACGCTTGCAAATTGTGCAAATTTATTTTGAAAATCGTGGTTCAGTTCGCAAAACTTATCGAGCGCTACGTCGATTTTACGATGGACATAATCGTCCATCTAAGCAAGTTATTCGAATAACCATGGAGCGTTTTCGCACCACATTTACCTTAATTGATAATGCGCATCCCCAAAGACGTCGTACAGTGCGCATCGAATAAGTTGTTGCTGCTGTGGAGCGTAGTGTTCAAGACGATCCCAATGAGTCTATTCTTCATCGTGCACAACAACTGGAGCTGTGTCCATCCACCTTATGGAAGATCTTGCGAAAAGATCTTGGTCTACGAGTTTACAAGATCCAACTTGTGCAAGAGCTAAAGCCGCGTGAACATCATGTGCGTCGTACGTTTGGCGAATGAGCCGAAAAACAGATTGTTCTTGGTCCTTATCTCGCCCAAAAACTTTTGTTTAGCGATGAGGCTCATTTTTGGCTTAATGGCTACGTAAATAAGCAAAATTGCCGGATTTGGAGTGACAAACATCCAGAAGACTTTATTCAGACGCCGTTACATCCAGAGAAACTCACTGTGTGGTGTGCTTTATGGGCTGGTGGAATCATTGGCCCATATTTCTTCAAAGATGATGCCGGCCAGTATGTTACAGTGAATGGAGAACGCTATAGATCCATGATTAGGGACTTTTTTGTTCCCCAGTTGAATGGCATTAATGTGGAAACACTTTGGTTCCAACAAGACGGCGCAACATGCCACACTGCGCGCGGCATTCTCAATTTATTGCGGGAAATATTCGATGACCGCATAATTTCGCGTAATGAACCTGTGAATTTGCCTCCACGGTCCTGTGATATCACGCCTCTGGATTATTTTTTTTTGGGGATATGTGAAGTCGCTAGTCTACACTGATAAACCAGCGATGTTGGACCATTTGGAAGCCAACATTCGCCGCGTTATTACCGATATACGGCCCCTGCTGATTGAAAAAGTGGTCGAAAATTGGACTTCCAGATTGCGCTTCATTCGAGCCAGCCGCGGCGCCCATATGCCCGAAGTCATATTTAAGCACTAATGGCATTAAATTATCTGTCCAATAAAGCCAATACCTAAGCTATTACCATGATTTTGATATTTTTTTATTCAATTTTAAAGTTCTATACCTCTAAAAAAAACACCCTTGATTTATAATTTAAGGTAGAAAATACATGATTTTAATATTTCGATTTATACACTGAGCGCTTTAGTTTGAACTCTTTAGAGGTTGCAAAGATCATGGGAGTTGCACGTGCTTGTCGATGCAATGAATTAACCTTTTTGGATATCACCCATGTCCAAGACAAAGACACTTACTTATACGTATTCATTCCGAATACGAAAACAAATATTTCGAGAAGCTTCACGGGCATGGAAATGTGTCGAAAATACATAACTCTGCGCCCTAAAAATGTAAGTGAAAGATTTTTTTTGCGATACATGGCTGGAAAATGTATTACACAACATATAAGCATCACATGATAGTTGGAAATCGACTAGGTAGCGGAAAGTTATATTGAAGATTCACTGTCCAGCAAAGCGGCAATTGCTGAAAAAATCCAGGTCCTATCTGGCGAAGTTGTAGGCCACTCCAGTCCCTCAGAAACTCCTTATCTAGTAAATTTAAACAGTACCGATCAAAATGACAAGATTGTTCTTGAGATAAATGTTAATGTTAATATTAACAATAACTCTAAATAAAATGCTATAAAATCGAACCGTGGTAGTATGAATTCTAATCCACTAGTGTGTTAACAGGTCTTTAATTCATGGGAAATAGACGTATTAAACCTTCTAAATATAGTGGCCATGGATAAAAAAATATAATTCTATATTTCAAGGTATCCAGTTTTCATGTTAAACCCGGCCGTACTTTTACATCATAACGTCGACATTAGCAAATATTAAAGATTAATAACATACTTAAAAATAAAAAATGATTACAAATCAAAGAAGTCAAGCAAATTGACACTTTTCTGAGAGATGCTCCAGATGAAATATTTTTAATATTCAACGTAAGTCGTCATCTTCAAATGCAAAATCACAAACCTAGAAAAAATATAGATGGCTCCAGTGGAATATTGCCGACGACCGCTAATTCATGGCAGCCTTAGAAAGTCCAGATTCACTGAAACCTGCTTTTTACGCAGATTTACGTTGATGACACTGTAATCTGAAGCTGATTATGTTTTTGTAGATTATTGTAATTGTGTGCAAACAACGAACTCCCTTTGTCCATCGAGCAGAGTATGGAGAATTAGTGTTTAAAATTTTGCGTCTTTATAAAAAATTACTAACTTTATTTTGTAATATAGCCATCATATTTGCAGTAGCACCAACATAAAGTAAGTAAAGTATTTGTTTTCTGGACCTTAGGTCCCTAGAAAACGCGGCAAATGACACGTGACCTATTTCATGGACTGGCGCCGTCTATATTTTTTCTAGGTTTGTGTTTAAAATAAAATGAACTTATATTATTTTTTTTTAATTAAGTGACACTGATTTTTGGCATATGTGGAGCTTAGAGCAATAGATGATACTTAGGACTTAGATACAACTTTCCTAATAACTATAAAACTATCCAAAACTAATATACTGCGCATATTTAATATAACTAATAATGAAAACAGGTCAAAATATTTGGATATGTAGGTACCTACAAAAGATTTGCTTCAACCGGATACTTATTACATAACAATAATAAATGTTCCGAGCTACTGGTTGAGAAAAATACGTTGGGTCAGATTCCGTACAAAATACCAAACTATCTTAAATTACCAAACCCAAAGGACATTGTTTCGGTGTTCTTTACTTTATTAGCCAACGCTGAACCAGATATAACTCATAGAAATCAACCACTGTTGCTGAAGGCTATATTAAAAATTCAGTGTCCAACAAAGTGGAAACAGCAAAAATAATTATTGGCACTAATATGCCTTTAACTAGTAGGTGCTCTGGATCTTCTGCAGAATTTTCCAAAAATACTAGTGTCACTGAAGTTGTAAAAAGTAGTCACTCAGAACAAATAGAAAATGTGAACAGGACAAATTCTGTCCTAATATTTTTATAAGTAATTCCGTTAATTGTATTGTAAACATAAAAAAGTAATTCACAATTATATTAATATGATTAAATTGTAATTTATTCTTTTTATAGTTCTTTATATATATTTTTTTATAAAATGTGGTATACAAATAGAGACACAACATATAAAATGCAATGCCCGCCAGTGAATAAAAGTTCCTTCAAAATAGATAGTGTAAATAAAAATTGTTTTAATTCTACTAAATTAGTATAAAATAGGAAAATATAAAAGAAAAACAAGTAACACGTTCTCAAACTGTAATTACTTATAATTTGTCCGCAAATACAAATACAAGTAATTCGGAAATCAAAACACTCTCATAGAAAAAATTAGTTAAACAAGCTCATTAATCATTATGGTATTATCTAATTTACTTAAGGCTGTAATGTTCGCAATTTTACAAAGCCGTTTTTAGACGTCCACGCGCTTTCATATTTTTCCTCAATGGAAATTCGTATTAAGATGGAGCAAGTTTTAATCAACTAATAAAAGTCTATTTTACTAGACAGCAGAGCCATATTTAAAAAAAAATAGATCTGAACAATATTTCGGTCGCAATATTGCCCACATTTAGGACTGCGGTGAGACGTTGTTAGGCACTATTATAAAAAAACAAAGCTGTAGGCTAGTAAATCAAGTCTTCATATAACAGACAATTGCTTCAGATTTAAATTTTTTGCTTTTATATTCATGAAATCTGTCCGCCAAGAAGACATGTTTTGCTAAATGTCTGCATACAATTGCCTAACTTACAGGGGCACAAAGTTAAATTTGCCGATGAAGGTGCTGATGGGCGGAGCCTGATAAAAGCTACACTGTTTGGCCGAACATTATACCCTTAACCATGCAAAGCAGTCTTGTATCTTGGGCCTGCAGATAGAAGACTGCTGATATCAATTTTAAACGTATTTTTTCATAATGCACCATTTTAAATCCAGTAAACAGACACCACCAGATAATACTTTTGACAGCATTCCCGTTTCCGCTCGACAACAGCAATATTGGTCGTATCGGAGCGCCGCTGTTGCTACCGAGGCAAAATATAATATCTGTTACGTGACTCACCCACAACAATATAGCCGTCACTTGTCACGTTCAAAGAATTGCTGTACTGATTGGATTCCATCGGCAGCACTTCGACGGTCGTGTTGTAGAATTTATCGGAGGGATGTTCCGCGTTGCCGCTTTTGAAGTAGAACCTGCAATGAAAAAGATAATGTGAAATATACAAGGCGTTAGCGGAATGACGTTATTCAAATAAGTATAAAAGTTACTGTGATTTAAATCTAATACTATGTAGAACATGTATGTCCTGTGAATAAGTGCTAAGTCTTGAGTAATGTTATGGCTCAAGTTGCAATTGAATCGAATGAATTTTAAACCCAGATGATATATTGTCAATTTTCAGGATTACACAAATGTTTTATAGCTGATTTTCTGTTGTTACACAATGATTATTGATTATTCGTATATTGTAACTATTAACGCATTGAGAAAAATCCTCCAAGTAAACTACGATGTTACAAAAAATAGTTACTGTAAATGTCTGTATGGTCAAATAAAAAAATATATTAACGTCATAAGACACGTTTTCTTCAACTGACACAACAGAATTAGCGAGTAATCTAATTAATTGAGAAAAAATAAAATAAAACTGTTATCTTTTGGTATAACCTCATGACCTCCAAGTCATGCAATCCAATTAATTGAGCAAAAATAAAACTGTTATCTAATGACGTTTCAATTATCCAGCAAAAATTACTTGGCATGTGCAAATATTAAATGGAAATATTTAACAAATTAGTTATTTTCATATCACATGACTGGTATAATTTTTATTTTATTCTGTATATAATTCACAAATTTGAAAGCGATCAGTATCAGTTGAAACTCTGTTTTCTTCGATTACTACTCGCTATTATTTCATCATGAGGATGGCAACAACACCCAGCACAATTATTGTGGTCTTTACTCAGGACCCAATACACTTTCCAGCTAAGGTTGGTTTAGTGGTAATGAGGCAATTACTTCAGTAAGTATTCCTTACATTTCTTATAATTTTATTTTACTGACTGGTTTTTATTTGAATTAATTTCAGTGTTGCTTTTAATTTCTCGCTTCTTATTTCCATTAATTCCTCTGTCTACAACATTTTTTTAACAAGTTTGATTTTACAAAATGTTTCTATTTACAGATATGGTGTAAAAGATATGTTTATACGAGGAGAGAAAATATTTATATCGTTGAGTTATTCTCCTCGAGCGATTACTCTAAAGAGAAAATTCGGTAATTTACCGGTAAAGTATATGCGGACGAAACTCGAAAAGGACGGAGATTTCAAGATATTGGAAAACGTCGTCAGAAAATATAAGTTTAATCTCGTCAATGACCAGTTGGAGGATGTGGAGAGAGTGTCTATAGAAGCACCTGGGTATAGTGGTAAGAAACGAAAACTATTTTTAGAAGCACCAACGATTAAAAATTCTACCAATGATGATGATGATGATGATGTCGAAGAAGGTGTATCTGCTACTCCTCCTCCTCCTCCTCCTCCTCCTCCTCCTCCTCCTCCTCCTCCTCCTCCAACAAGAAGAAACGAAAATGAATTATCAGATATATTGTCACAGGCCCTTGAATAAAAACAAACTTTTTACACAATTTGTATTTTTATTTTTAAATCTTCTTTGACATTTATTATCATTATATTACCCTTCTAAATCACCATTGTAATAATTTATGTATATTAAAATATAAAACAATTTAGTTGGAAAATCTGGTTTATTATTTTTTATTTAACATTCACAATATTCTAAATACATATAAAACATATCTTTTCTCTATTTGAAAGTTCTATAAAGTTTTGTGTGAAATCATAAAAAGTACATTCTAAATTATGAAAAATAATGTATCTGCAAATCCAATGGTTGTTGTATTAACGGTAAATTCCTTCCATCCGTTTCCTTGAGTAGCAGGGAAATAGAATGCAGGATACTCCATCAAGACCAGATTGTTTTCAGATTTCTCAAACAAATAAAAGGTTCCACCTTCTACCGCAACAGTATAATTTTCAACTTTTACAGCATCTCGTAAATAAATTGGATTATCGATAGTCACATTTAATTTAATGGGAAAATTATAATTCTCAATATTCATATCATCTTGTACAAACAGAATTGTACAAACGCTGCAATTTATTGCATACAAAAGTAAGATGAGTAGTAAAAACATTTTTTTTTCTTTAAGTTTAGAGTTGTTTGCCAAACTAATGTTTGTCAATATATATAAGTTGCTCAAAGAAACATCACTTTTACACATTTTTTAATCTTTCCCCCTCTTAAAATTTTAAAAATAAAACAACACATTTTTTAAGTACTTTTTATTTATAATATTATTTCTGTCATAACATATATTTAATATAATAGCATTTTCATAAGCACAAGCTAGATCGTTAGAAAGATGATTTTTACAATGGTAATGGTAGTTTTTAATATTTCTCCAATCACAAGACAACCATCCATAAATTTGTTTTCTTAAGGTTTTAAAACTTGGACAATTTAGTTCTCCTCTACATTAATTATATGGTGTTGAAAATTAATTTACATAGAACATTTTCTTTGCTCAGACCTTTAACGATTAGGTACATATTCCTCACCGCCAATGTTTTTTATAAAGTCACTTAGATCTTCTAAATCCAGATCGGAATCCACTCGATATCCATTATCCCAACTTACTTCATGTACGTGTCTAGTTTTCCAATCAACACATTTTCGAAATCCCCTATCAAAGAAGGAGATACAATTTTATGATCCGTACACCCACTTTCCATATTTAAAATAGCTATTTCTCTAATATAAAAATCACTATTTTTATACTGAAATCCATAAAAGTCGATCACAAACATGTTTTAAAGCGATTCGGACAACACTAGTTAGAGGATTATACTTCACTAAACGATCGTGTAGTAGTAAGCAGTAAGCGGATGTGTTGCCAGGAATATTCTTATTCTTCTCGAATTCAATTCTTATATCCACTGCCCCTCCTTTTATTACATCAGCATTTTGACGACTGCAATCGATAACAACTGGAGGAGCTAATTGTAGATAATTTTCTGGTGACAACTGACAAACAAGGTTCACCTTGATTTTTATAAAAATACGATTGCTGAAACTCTGTGTACATTTCGTATAAAATGGACCATTGTTTGTTGTCAAAGTTGAGGTTTAACTTATCATAAGTATAAATTTTAGAATTAAGATAAAGTTTAATGTTTGTTAGATTACAATGATCAAACTAACTCATAAATCTTGCTGGTATATTTTTCTATTGGTTTGAAATCCGAAAACGATATATCAAGGATTTTCCAATTGCACACTCGTTTTTACTACCCATGAATGTCTCATGGTTTCTTGTATTAGGGGATATTCTTGTACGTATCCATAATTTACCTTTTTGAACAACTTTTTTAAGTAACATTTTGCTGTATTTTTGTACTGAATATTTCGAATAGGATTATTTCAAAATTGGTTACTCCTACCGACTTCACCAAGGTATACCTTTTTCAAATAAAACAGCTAGGAGAATCGATTGTTTCAATAGTCAGAAGGATACACTAAGCTGCAAAAAAGTTCTGCTATTTAAAAGAAACATGGTATGCCATAAGTGGCGCCCTCTACTAATGACTTCAAAATTAGAAACAAATTTAAATTTCTCGCCCGTAAAAAATCCCCGATTAACAGATTTTTTGTAAGTATTTGGATTTCTTAAGAAGTTATTTACAAATACCGAAAATAAAATTGACTTTGATCTGTGGTCTCATATTATTACTATACACATGACAAATTTGTATAACAATCACATAAGTTTGATAATATTTTAGTACCCCACGAATTGCGTGCAACGTTTTATCTACAACTGTTGTGATTAAAAATAATAATAATTAGTATTATTTATACATAATTCATATTATAGTTCCACATAATGTAAAAATCAATTAATAGATTTTATTGATTTATATCTCGTAATTATTGTGAAAGTGTAAATGTGAGTTCAAGCTATGATTTACCATCGGATATTGAAAATGAAGCTTCCAGTGTTATTTCCAATCTCGTCCCAGATAAATCACGGGAGAAATACGAACAAGCTTTTGGTCGCTACGAAAAATGATACCTGCATAGATAATTAAGGATATTCAATATAACTAACGAGAAAGGATTAGGCAGTATATTTCCATGAACTAAGCAAAACAGAAACCTTCATCTCTTTGATGCTATTACTCAATAATAAGAACAGAAATTTCACTCAAGAAGAATATGGATATCAAATAGTACTTAAATTCGATTGCATTCTTGAAGCGAAAATCAGAAGGGTACAAACCTAAAAATATCTAAGCTATTAATAAAGAAGGAAATATCCAAACTTTAAATAAATGCTGACGATTATGAATTTCTGCTCATGAAGATAGCTATATTACAAATATGTTTTTTAGTAACAAAGTTTTATAACCAATATTTATTTTAGATTATTGTAGAACATGTGAAAAATTATATGTGAAAGTAAGAATATTCCCTTGAAAGCCGAAAATGTTCCTTCAGCATCCAAAGCAATTTCATCAACATCTAAAAATTATTATTTTATTTACGTTAAAAAATATGGGAAAAATATCGTTCATATGTCCTACTGGAATAAATACTTTAACCTGAATATCAGTTGCGAATGTGAAATATTCATTTAGAAAAATGGCAAAACTGTTTAAAGTGTAATTATATGGAAAATAATGAAAGCTGCCATCTACTAACATTATTATTTCATACTTCGCAAACGTTTTCTTTCTTCCACGTCCAGAATTCTTCCAGTAACTGGGAAAACTGTTTCGCATTACCATTTAAGCCCCTCCAATTATCCCCATTAAATTATAAAAATGAACCTAGCGTGAATAATTCCATCACGTTCATTTACTTACGTAAATTATAAAACCCAGTTTTTTCTTTCTCTCAGATTATGCCGCCCAAATATTAACTGACGGATTTGAATCAGCCGCCGCCGCCTAGTGTGGCAGATGTTGTAAACGAATAAGGAGAAAATGAAATATTTCCAAGTATAATAAGAACGAGACGAGTTTCGAAACGAAATAAGCCCGAATTTATATTTCTATTCATGAACATTTGTCTTTCTTTTCATAAAACAAGGAGGGTATTTTTAAAACCGACGATAAATACTCATATTTCTGCGGTTTTGAACGGACATGAAAACAAATAGAAAAAAGAAGCCAGTTATTTTGAATGACTTGAGATAAATCTTATCAGATCAGAGCGTTGAGTGAGAAATTATAGAAAGAGGCGCAACCTTATGGCGAAATGCGTATCCACTTTTGGGCCCGAGATAGTATTAGGTAATAGCAGCTCTTTGGTTCTAAGATTCGTCAATTTATCGACAACTTATTGTTCACGGAGGTTTCCTTTGCTTATTAAACCATCCATTGAAGCACACACAACACTCAAAATTGACTATCGTTAAGGCTGGGATTTTGAATACATATTTTTACCGTCTAACAGGGCTTCAAGCGAGGACACAGAACTCCAAGAAAATTGAAATAATTGGTTATTATTATATATCAACGTATTCACAATGGTTCCCGCTAGTGCGTGAGATAATTTTCATTGCTCATAAAATCACAAGAATAATTAAAATAAATGTTAAAGTACCTCAATTTTAGCCACACAGTTACTACGCCAATATGTCACAATTACGGCAAAATTATCACAGCCACAGCCACCAAATTACTTCACCCACTAGCCAGGACATATAGGACAACTTGTGTTTCACTTTCAGATTAATATTTATTGCTAATTTTACATTTTGTGTCCTCGAGTAAAATCATAACATATATCACGTACGTTAAAATGCACGATAAACTTCAGGGAACCGTGTGATTCGGGCCTATACGGTTTGTATACTGTCTCATAGGTCTGATTGATTCGCCGTTTCGCTCACTCAGGCTGTGCAATTCCTTTTCTATAAAATCCCCACCTTAACAACAGTTCTCGACAGACGGACAAATCTCGGGCCCAAAAAACCCTTACTGTAAAATACGGTGTAACATAACGGAACGTCAAACACGAAGGCCATTATTTCTTGTCCGACTTTAAAAACATTTTTTCCTATAGATATTTTCTATTAGGGCCTTTGTTTTCAAGATACAGGGTGTTAAACTTGTAGATCGAATACGCATTTTGCCATTAAGGTTGCGCCTCTATCCATAATTTCTCACTCAACGATCAGAGCAATATTATTTAATGGTGGCCATACACGATGCGGTTTACCTTAACGTCCAGTATTAATTGACGTAAAACTACCTTTGTTCCAGGAGATTATTATAGAAAATTATAAAAATTTAGCTAGTTCAAATGGATACTATATTGATATTAGTAACAAACTAGTAGAAAAGCAATGTAGATAATCAAAATTAGTACTCTTATAGTTAATAAGTATCGTTATGATCTTATAGTTAATAAGTATCAATATGAACACCATAATGAGACACGTCAAACACAAGTTTCATTAATAAAATTCATATCGAACGTGTAGGTATCATTCAAAATTTAATCTACGACAGTCCAAATAGATTTAATTGGCAGATTAGATTTATCTTAAAATATGAGAAACGTTTTCATAAATTGAAATTCAAAATTATTAGGTGCTCTTATTTGACGATGTCATGCAAACTACAGTTATTGATTGTTTTAAATTTGACTTTCATTATTGGCGTCCAATTTCGTGTCATACCTTCAGTTTTAGTAAAAAAAATATTAATATGAGCGATTTGGATTCCAAGATTGAAGACATTGTGCAAAGAGTTGCTGATTTCCTACTACCCGAAAAATCAAGATAAACGTATGAGCAAATTTATGCAAAACTTGAACATTGATGTCAAGGGAAAGGAATTAAGAATGGCAGCAACACATTTCAAATATCTTTCAAAACATAGCAAGCCTTCCTGTTCGTCTTTGGATATATTTCTCTGTTACTATGGCATTATTAAATTAAGCTATGGCTAAAATTTTGTTCCATTATCTTCTAATGATCGAAAGTTATTAGAGCAAAATAATTTTTTTTTAAATTTTTACCGCCCTGTAGCTTGGAAACGAAAACCCATAAAACATAACTTCATATGAAAAAATATTTTTACTAAAAATCCACCTTTTAATTTGTTATCAACGTTTATGTTACACCCTGTATAATATTTCAAAGGCTAAATTTAAATTAGACAAATAACTACTCGTGCTACAGGTCTATGAAATTTCTGATTGCTACATCTTAAAGCTTCTGGAAAAAGTATTCATCCAGTTGTTTTTATATACTTTAGGTATTTTTATATTGTGTGAAACTAACTAATCTGCGGACTAAAGCCCCGACCAGCGTTGAATTACACCCCACCATATCTACCAATACCTATATTCTTTATTATAGATAGATAGATAGATAGATTTTATTTCCAACAGGTAAAACCCAATAACAGGAAATGTTATGTTACAATATAAACAATAATTATTAGCTTTTGTAACATTTTTTACTGTATTAGAAAGGTATTTTAAGCTAATATAAATTAATTATCCTATAATTCCTATCAATGAAGTCATATGTATGCTCTCTGATGCCAAACATCTATGTATGCTAATGAACAATTCCACAGACAAAGCTTTATTCAACAATTGTCTAAAGTAAAATTTAATCCAACTAAATTTACTAAGCTAAACCAGCTTAGTAAATGTGAAAAAAAATCTAAATATAAAAATTATTATACCAATAAATTAATATTATTTTAAATTAAATAAAGTACCTGCCAATCAATTTTAAATTAAACATGACATTTACCTACTTATTTAATCAAAATAATTTTTAACCTTTTGTAAATGTTTTTTAAATATATATTTAGGGATTGACAATATTGTGTGAAATTGGTCGGAAAAAATATTAGTCGGGGCTTTAATACGCACGAGTAGTTAGTTTCGCACACTATTATTCATACCTAAAAATATAAAAAGAAAACGATTACATAAAGGGTAAAATTTTTAGAGTAGAACTTTGTCTGTGGAATTGTTTATTAGCATACTTAGATGTTTGGTAGCAGATAGCATATATATGACTTCATTGATAGAAATTCTAGAAGATTTGATTTAGTTATATTACGAGTACCTTCTATTTCTAATACAGTAAAAAATATCCGTCCTGTGTTGTGCAAACCGCATCCTTCTATATCTTGTGTTTTAGAGATACTCTGTTATTACAATAAATTTGGGACACCCTCTACATTAAAACTAATTTGGAAATTATTTTCAACACTCGGTAGCTTTATGTAACTTCTTGCGGAAATAGTTTCTTTACATTGAAAAAGACAAACGTGCAACTCTCCGCAAATTTTGAATTATAAGAAATAGTTAGAATATGCAGGTATTTGATGAAAAAAGTAAATCTGAACATAATTACCTTTTAATGGTTATCGGAGTGGTGAACTTAAATACCAGCTGATCTCCGGGTTGAGGAAGGAGGCCCCAGAAAAAGGTCTCCCCCAGATAGGCGCGCTCCAGGGTGTACTGCTTGTAGTGCTTGATGCCAGAAACGATCTCCGCCTCGGGGTTGCTGTGAGGAAAAAAGAGGGCAACTTTACCGAACTGCTTGTCCTGAAAATAGAAAAAGCTCCGTTGAAATATCTTGCGGCAAATTTCAAGCGAAGTGAAGGGTACTGTCTAAAAATAACTTTTAAAATTGGAAAATTATGGTTGTTGCTCTATTCTTCGTCAGCAGCTTATTATTATTATTTATTATTTATATAATGGGTATAAAATAATACCAGCTACTGAAGTTTTAATGCTACTATCTACGGATTAAAATAAAAGAAATTCTTATGAATAATATATCCCAAAATGCTTCTCAAAGGAGCTGCAGCATTTTGAAGGTTGGAAAAATACAAATGTTTTCATTTTTTTTTTTTTTTGTGAAGTGACATTTAAGGAAGTTGTATCTCAAAAATACCTAATTCATTTTAGGCGTTTCTTTAATTTCAAAAATATTTAGATGAATTGTGGTGTTCTTAGTGGCACTAGCATTTTCCAGTGTCTAAGTCTCTGGCTGATAAATCAGCATCTATATATCAAGATTAAAGTCAGACAAGTTCAGATATATAACGCATAGCAGAGGTACCTCTAGCGACCATTCGCTTTTCCATGTCGGGCTAAAAATACAGAGACAAGAAGCGTTCTACATCGCCGTAGGAACCACTGAAAGCTAGCGATCTCTATCGCGAAACGACGATAACGTTATGTTGTAAACACGGAATTCTAGGAAACAATTACTTTGTGGGCTTATGACCCGACCAGCATAGAATTACATCTCGAAAACTCTTATCAACAGCAAGTGGGTTGACTTTAGCTGTTGCTAGAGGTTTTCCAAGTGTAATTCATTACTGGTCGAGCCATTAGCTCGCAAAGTAGTTTTCTCCTGGAATTCCATGCCTGCACGTTCAGATAGGTATGTTAAATATGAGTTTCTTACATAACAACAATGTCATGTACCGCCAACGTAAAACTATAGTGACTTTAGAGTCTTTAAACCCTTTGTGTATTAAGGTTCTTAGATCCCATGAAAAATACTTCTGAAGATTAGAAGCTGCTCTGTGGTGTTTCCTTTTTTTGTTCTTAAGTTTGGGAAAAGGAAGAACTTCAAAAAACAATTTATTTTTCTCTACTAAACAAATAAATATTTTTGGTTCAAACCTGGTATGCAGTAGTCATAATAAAATGTTAATATTTTTGAAAATAACACTTCAAGTAAAACCAGTGGTATGGAATTTTATTCACCCTTGAACTTCCTAAGTTTCTACGCTAATAGTGGCAAATATTTTTTCAGTACTAATATTAAAATTTTATTCTAGTTTCTGCAAAAAGTTTTCTTGGGGAATCTACTGAAATACCATTATATTACAAAAATCTTACAAATATTATAGGATTAAGGAGGTATTGCTTGTTTCTAAATTTGTAACAATAATATTGTCAGATGTCATGTCAAATCAGTTTGTTTGTTGTGCGGTTAGAGCATATTGAAATTATAATTTGGTAAAGTACGATTTTCGGAGAAAGTTTATTTGGTTGAGGTGGTCCAGTTGTTTGGCCAGCTGGATCGCCGGAATTCAGCCCACTAAATTTTTTTCTTTAGAACTTTTTAAAGGAACAAGTGTATGCAGCTGTGGTGTATGATAGAGAAAATCGTGTTCTAAGAGCTTGGGGTCAAATAAAAAATAATATGCTAATTCGAACAATACGTTTCGAAGAAATCGATGCTATCGTTGCATTGACGAAAATGGATATTACCTCAAGCACCATTTAAATTAATTACATTTACAAACCGTTGTTTTTATTTACTGAATAAATTATTGACTACAATTTTTAAAATTCCATAGGACAATCTTATTATTAGAAACAGTCAATTTTAGTATTTTCACTGAAAAAATACTTTCCACTATTGGCGTAGAAGTTTAGGAGGTTCAAGGATGAAGAAGACTCCATACCTACGTAGATAAAAAAGTTAACTTCAAAATACTCACTTTTTATTAAGATTACTACACACTAATAAGTTTTAAAGAAAAATATGTCATGAAAAAGAACATAAAATATTTGTTTATACTGAACGCCTTATATCAGCAAAACTGAGTGTCATAGATAAAGAAAAATATTATAGGAAAGACCCCTACTATTTTTTCGTGGTCATTTCCCAAAGGAAAAATCGGGGGACTGTATAATTATTAGGGACTACTATACAGTTATACATAGGTACTTATACAGGAATAACTACCACCAAGATTACCACTAAATATAAATATTTTAACCACGTGCTCAGGCCTAAACACATTTTTAAAAATGATCGATGTTTAGACTATGGGACAAATTCCTCTTTTCCCCCGAAAAATCGGCGCCTATTAATCGTCTATGGTAACCGTCGTCCGAGATGGCTTAAATCTGTCAACTACCAAGTGGTAATATTTACAGCATTTAATGACCATTTGTAATAATAATAATAAATAATAATAATAATAATAATAATAATAATAATAATAATAATAATAATAATAATAATAATAATACCTATCAGGTCATAGCTAATCCGGTTAGCTGTGGCATTTTGCATTCGTTTTTCATTCTAAACTGCCAAAAGGAGTATTAATAGATAATAGAAAACTTTGAATGCACCCGCCGCTGTCTTTAATTATAAAAACTTGTCCGATAACCTAGAAAAATATACTGGTGAACTTTATTACAAGAAAATATCTATACCCGATACAAGTTTCTATTTGATTACTATAAAACGTTTAAAATTGAGAAAAATTTTCATTAAAAACTGAAGAAAAATAGAAAATCACAAACGAAAACACACAGTTTTAATTATAACAACAAATTGTTGGTGGTTGCCTAACTCTCTAAACGTCAAAGGTGCGTTCGCGGTTACCGCCCACCGGAGTCGGCAATGAATTGGGGTTTAATATGGTTTGAAAAAAATATATTTGGCCTTAAAAATAAGTTTGGAAATTTGTTGACGGGCGATTCCTTTAATTCATTTTTCTTTATATCTTCTTAAAAAATTTGTACTTAGTCATAGTTAACCCTGTATAGACTGTCCATTTTTCGATTTCCCAACAACAATTCAGATTTAATATTTAACAAACACCGTACCCGGTATGATAAAGTAAAATTACAAACATATATCTGTAAAGCTTTTGTGTTTTGATATTAAACTTCAGTCAACTCTCTCGTGTCTGTTATTTTTTTCTAAAGCGAGATCCTCGTTAAATTCATATACGAAGGAACCATCTAAACATCATCTTTATAGATAAAAAAGTTAAAGTCCATATATCGTCCAGAAAATAGTTTAGAACTGGAAATGTTTTACTGTGTCTCTAATTTTTTTTATCGTAAACATCTATAAATTTCTACCTATAAATCTCCGACCGATAAATAAGGGTTGTATATATCCGTTGTAAAACTTTATATTTCTTGTTTTCCTTTTTGGTTTATAAAAGATGATATCTGTTGACAACAAAAAGAAAATATGTTTTGTGTACCTGTAAGTATCTGTATGGTTATCAATTCTAACTAATATAGAACTGTCAGGAGAATATTTTTAACATGCAATCGTTTATCCAGATGTAGATATTATCAATGTTTCCAAGAATTTAAAAATAAAAATAACTAATAATATGTTTACTCCCGTCAGGAATAGATAGCTTAAGGGACTGGAGGTGGTATACTATTGCTTTGTAAAAGGATTATCAAATCAGTTCATTCTATACAAAAGTAAATTCAATTTACAAGTCTAGGGTTCCAATTCACTGTTAACTTACAATTAGTTTTTAGTAATGGAAACAAGGTGTGCTTTTCAGTTTAATCAACGTATGTAGGCATGTTGTTTTACTATATTTTGTATTCTCTAGATAAAGATGTTTTTATATTTAATCGATATAAATATGTAGAATTTAATGGTCAACTTACTAAGGAATTTACTTCAACATTCGGTGTGCCCAAAGGTTTTGTACTAGGACTCTTTTCCTTTAACAACTTTATCAATGATATTGTCGCTGAAATTTATGTCAATCGCCGACGATATGAGAAATATCTATATATGGTTATACAAAAGTAAATTCCATTTACAAGTCTAGGATACTAATTCACTGCTTTAGTTATGTTCATAAACTAATCGATTAAACTTAGTTATTTATTTCACGTAAACAAGCTGAGCTCTTCAGTATAATCAAGGTATGTAGGCTTGCTGTCTTGCTATATATAGTCTCTAGATCAATATATTTTTTGCTAATTATTTGAAAGGTTATCTCCCTGACTGCATATTTTACAAAGATTTTTTTTGTCATTGTATGAACCCATTGTGTATAGATCCTCAGACCGTCATTTTCTGTGACGGTTTCTAGATAACTGATTTACCGTGCCTTGGTAAATAACATCCTGTAATTCCAATGAGTTGATGTTTCTTGATCCCAAAAACAGGTTCAAAATCTGTAAAAGTTCCCAGAGATAATTTTACTAGGTTATGTGCTTCTTCATTGTCCCATATCCTTGCATGCTTTGGTACTCATTTGAGTGTTTAACCATTGTAAGAATTCAAGGTAACAAGACATCGGGGGTAACTCTAGATCACTTATGAAGTGATTTTGTCTTTGCTAAAACCTTTTCTCCAATTATATCCTCTTCTGATATTGTTTCGGTTGATTCTTAACACCAGGTCTCATAATTTTATATTAATTATATACCGGGTTAACTATGAATAAGTATAAAAATTTTAACCACGTTCGGAATTCTAGCTCCATCTTAAAAAAATGGGACAAAACTCTCTTTTCGCTCGGAAAATCGGCACATATGGCAAACATCGTTCAAGATGGCTTAGATATGTCAACTACTATGCGGTAATTTTTTACAGCGTTGTTAAATGTAGAATCAAGGAAAATAATCAATTTTATTAATAATAATGGCTATGTTGTTTCTGATAGATAGCAGTTAATCCGGTTAGATACAGTATTTTTCATTCGTTCTTCATTCTTTTATTGCACACTGCCTAAACTTCATTTGCACTCATTACAAGTCCAGAATCATCCACTGACAGAATACGCAGTCCGTGTTAAATAAAATACCAACTGATTTTTTAAGAAAATTGAAATTTAATGTAAGGAATACCTACTAATATAACACTCGGAAAACACTCGTGGCAGTCTTTAATTATAAAATATTGTACGATTGCTGTACCTCCATTGGATTTGCTCTCCACTTTAAAAAGAAAAGACTAACAGCATATAGCATCGTGCGAACCATGTTATAGAGAAATATCTATACCCGACATAAATTATTTTCTTTAATTACTATAAAACGTTAAACACTAAAAATTAGTCACTGAAACTGAACCAGAACTTTGCACTGCTAGCTGCATACTCTCAAACATCAAAGAACACCGGTAGAATATTATATTCTAAGGATCAAAGAAAGAATTTTTACAGAACACTGTACACAACTCGGGATGTTACAGTTTAAAATAGTACCTACTAATTATTTTGTACAAACATTGTCGATTAGTCTATAAATGATACTGCAGGAAACAACTACTCCGCGGGCTAATACCCCGACCGGCATTGAATTATACCTGCAGTATCTGTGTGAAACAGCCAAGAACCCTTGTCGGCCACTCCATCAGACATAGACCGGTTTCGGGCTTGTTAGCCCTCATCAGTATGCCATAGGTGAGATGACCGACAATTGAACTGGCTGTTCCTTCATATGTAGTTTCACATATAAATCGAGTGCAGGTGAGATGTAACTGGTCTGCTACTTCCTGCTCGACCTAAGCGGCTCGACTTGCAGAAAGCGACCTACAATATCGTAGGTACTTAACCGCAGACCTCTCGCCCCGGGCGATGCGCCATTAAATCTATAAATGATACTGCAGAAAACAACTACTCCGCGGGCTAATACCCCGACCGGCATTGAATTATACCTGCAGTATCTGTGTGAAACAGCCAAGAACCCTTGTCGGCCACTCCACCAGACACAGACCGGTTTCGGGCTTGTTAGACCGACAAGCCCAAGTCCATGGGCTCGATTAGTGTTAATATTGTTGCTATTATTAATATTAACAGAATTGAATTCCCCAACGACACTAAAATTTATCGGCGTGAAGTACACCTTGCACTAGTGGTTTAAAAATTGCGATTGCATCAGATTATCTCAAATATAAGATGTCGCATACGGTGATTAGTTTTAAATTATTTTTCAGTAGGTACTTGCTCTTTGCAAATACAGAGAAGACGAATAAATTGCTGATTTTTGGGGAGTATGACAAGTGCATATTATCATGTGGCAGCATAATACCAAACACATTCTCCGAGTACCTAGACAAAATATTATGCCGAATCTTCTTTGGACAACTGCTGAAATGTCTCGGCGGTAAACGTATGGCAGTCTTTTTATTTATTTGTATACATTTGCGTGTATTTTTTGCTACCCTTTGTGGTTTTTACCGACGGAAGAGAAACAAAGAGAACGTTTGAGGAATTTATGGTCTCCTGCAAACACTCAGCAAGTACAAACATTTCTGCAATGACAAGTTTTAATGTAAACGAGTAACAAAGTAGAAAATGATTCAACATTTTTGAAATCTCTACATATAAATATCAATACTGGAAATAAATATTATTATTACATTATGTAAATATCTTTTTTTCCGTTTCAAAACGGCGTAAATTGATACACGTAGCAATGCGGTGCCTGTCACTACCTTTCACATCTTAGACTTACGGAATATGCCTAACGTAAATCGGGGTTTAAATAATTTCGAAAAGAAATTGTTTTCGCATTATAAATAAGTTTGGATATTTTTTAATGGACTATTCCGTTAATTCTTATTTCTCTCTATCCCCTCTTAAAATATTTGTTCTTAGTCATAGTTAACCCTATACATATAGTTACATCTCCGTTAACATTATACAGGGTGGACCAGCTTCTTCGTGCCAAACTTTAAGGGTATGTTCTACGTCGAAAAATAACCGTAGTTTGCTATACAAACAATAGTCCAAAATTGCTTCGTTACGAAAATACAGGGTGTTGAAGTTTATTCTGAAAAACAGAAAAATACATTTTTTTTTAAACCGCTCGAGATAATTAAATTAAATTTGACAGGTGTCGATAGAAATGGAAGACTTAAGTTTTGCAATACAAAAGTTTCTTTTACTGTCACCAGTGGCGCGAGTAGCAGATAGTCAGTGGCTATTTTCCAACAAAAAATGATACGTCCCTGATTTTCCCAAAAATTAATGTTACTTTTGGATTTCTCGTTCAATTTGGTAGAAAAAAACTCTCTTGAATTTTTTTTGTACGATGCACCGTTTTCCTTTAAATGGATTATTATTTGTTAGCTGCATACCAGATACGCTTGCTGCAACCACCAGATAAACAAATTTACGACTAGTTGGCGTCGGTTTTTATGTCAACGTTTGACAAATCTTAAATAGACTTGTCTTCTGTGTAGTAGTATCAAAATGCCGTTTAGATTTTCAAATCAAGAAATAGCGGATATCTATTTTGTGTATGGATTTGCAAATGGAAACTCAAGGGCGGCCGCCAGAGAATACAGAAGAAGATATCCGCAGAGACCACATCCTAGTCGCAATGTGTTCACAAGAATTCATCAGCAATTAATGGAGAATGGTTTAGGAAATTTACATGGAGATCGAAATAATGCCAACCCAAACCCACAACAAAGAAGAATTTATCGACGGATATTAAACGAGTTTGACAGAAATCCAACAACAAGTTCCCGTATAGTTTCTCGTATTATCCGCACCTCTAAATCCAATGTACTTCGTACTCTCAGAAGGGATCACAGGCGTCCATATCACCTACAACCTGTTCAAGGCTTACATCCAGGAGATGAAGAGAAAAGAGTGACTTTTTGTCAGTGGGTCCTTCGCTCAGTTCAAGAAAACAGGGATTTTTTGAACAACATACTGTGGACTGACGAATTCTGCTTTCCCCGTCGCGGTATAGTTAACTTCCATAACCAACATGTGTGGTCACATGAAAATCCTCATGCCATTAGACCACGAAATTTTCAAGTTGAATTTAGCGAATAATGCAATAATACCACATCTAAATAATTTAAATAGATGTATTGTACGTAGGTGCGAGTTGTGCATTGAAAAAAATGGTTCCCATTTTGAACAATTTTTATAACTGTTTTTGTTAATAATTTTAATTAGTTTAGTTTTTGGTATTCATTGTGAAAATAAAGGTTGCTAATACACGGTGTATGCAATGTGTATGTAATGCAGCAAGTGTTCTAGTATGCAGCTAACAAATAATAACCCATTTGATGAAAAACAAAAGTTTTAAAGTAATTTATTATTTATTAAACGGTGCATCGTACAAAAAAAAGTCAAGAGAGTTTTTTTCTACCAAATTGAACGAGAAATCCAAAAATAACATTAATTTTTGGAAAAACCAGGGACGTACCATTTTTATGTTGGAAAATAGCCACTGACTATCGGCTACTCGCGCCACTGGTGACAGCAAAAGAGACTTTTGCATTGCAAAACTTAAGTCTTCCAATGTTATTGACACCTGTCAAATTTCATTTAATTATCTCGAGCGGTTTAAAAAAAATGTATTTTTCTGTTTTTCAGAACAAACTTCAACACCCTGTATTTTCGTAACGAAGCAATTTTGGACTATTGTTTGTATAGCAAACTACGGTTATTTTTCGACGTAGAACATAGCCTTAAAGTTTGGCACGAAAAAGCTGGTCCACCCTGTATAACCTTCAAAATTTAGATTTCTTTTTTATGTCTAGTTCTACTACCAGTGAAATGATGGCTAATGTCTATTATTCGGAATAGTTTTTAGAACAGATTTAGAAAAAATTGAATCTAGAATAGTATTAAGAACACCTACGGGTCTCGTCCACATCTTTGTATGAAACTAACTTGCTCCAATCAGTGGAGTTATACAAAGAGGGAAGATTTACTTAAATTGTATCTATCTAACAAATCGATTTTTGGAACAAAATAGTATTAATACCAATGGGTAGATTTATTTCAAGTGCCGGTTGATGTGGATCCTCGTTTAGAAGTCGGAAATCTGATCCAACAATAGATAAAGCTGATATTTCTAGAAATACAAATATAAGAAATAACATATTTCATCTTGTCTCAAGTTCAATTCATGACGAACATAAATGACGTAAAACAAGTCAAGTAGAATGATTTTTAAACGAAATAATGGTAGAACTCGCGAGAAATGGCTAAAATACAACTCTGTTGACACCCCATTGAATTTTAAGTACAGTGACGTTGGAGAAGCTCTCATATTCATCACTGCAATAAAAGCGAAAACTTTCCGACGTCAAGAGAGACGTTTCGTCAGATGAATATGTATTAACTCCCGAGCATGTGGGAACACAACCGCTTGCTTCAAGTACTTCACTCTAGACACACCCAGGAAGTTGCACTTAATGTTTAATAATTTATGTGTAGATTAAAATGTCGCACTAGAATGGAGTTTTAAACAAATAAAGTTTGTTATTTATGTCATGAGGCCCGTCTCTTTATTTCCAAGTTTTATGAGGGAGGCGTGAAATAAATTTCAGTTTGAGTTAAAATGTAAGATAGTAATAAAAGCGCTTTTTGTTACGGATCCAAGAGTATATGAATGTCTCTGAAAATTAGATCTACAATTCGTTGCATTCTTTAGTTTTATCTAATGTACTAAACGACTACTGAAAGTGTATCTATCTTATCATTTTACCGTAATTTGCAATTGAGTTTACTTTAGTTCTCGCATGGCCATACTTTGCATTATAATAATAATAATATCTCTACCCCTCATTCTAATCACAGGGATTAGCCCAGAAGTCGGAGACTTGTGCGGGAGAGGGGGCGGCATATTATTATTAAGCTGGCCGCATTTGCGCCCAGGAACGACTTACGTTGGTAGGCCCTAACCACTATTCAGTGCAGAAATGAGGAAAACCTGGAAAACCTCATTAATTAGGGGGGTAGTCAAATATCAACCAGCATCAATCTCTCACATTGACCCAAGCTAACATTATTCCACCCTACCATACCCACAGAGAGGGTGCCAATCCTCTCTATGAATATAGCTTATATACGGTCTACCGGCAGCTGGGCTCGAACCAACTCCGTCTAGTCACCTCGATTCAAGTACTAACGCCTTAAACCGCGCGACCACTGACCGATCCCGACCGAGCATTAATCCATAAGAACTCTATTGCAACTTGTTAAACTGTCAGATAGCCTTGATTCATTAGAGAATGTGATAACTTATTTGCTACCAGACTTTGACTTGATTCTCTTTGGTGGTGATCTAAATGTTGACTTTTACTTAACAGTTATGAAAAACCAAACTATGCAACTTGCTTAATAAATATGTATTACATCAATTGTTTAAGTCAACAACACGTGTTACTTCTTTAACTCAATCACTGATTGATCTTTTAGTTATATCTAATTTAAATTTACATATAAAATCTGAAGTTTTAAATATGGAGGGCATTTCGGATCATCGATTGGTTAATTGCTGCTTAAATATTAATAGCCCTAGACCTTTACCGACTTATAAAACCTATCGTGATTTCTCTCATTTCTGCGGTGATGATTTTGTTCGGGACCTACATTTGATTAATTTTGATTATATTTTTGAATTACAAAGTGTTGATCAAATGTTGGACTACTTCAATGGAAAACTTCTGTCTTTGTTTGATAAGCATGCGCCATATAAAACTGCGAGAATTTCCAAAGCCCCGGCCCCTTGGTTAACTGACAACCTCAGAAGTATGATGCGCTTTAGAGACAAAGCTTACTTGAAATATAAAAGAAACAGAACTGACGCTAATTGGGATGCATATAGAGACCTCAGAAATCTTGTCAACTCCGCAATTAAAGCAGAAAAGAGAGGATACTTACACCACAAATTTTCTACTGATCCTAAAACGTTTTGGAAGACCTTGAAATATTTAAATATTCATGACAATCATCCTACACATTGCGCCTCAACAATTGCCAATGCTCATGAATTTAATAATTTTTTATCAATGCCCTCCCTAAAGTAATTGTAAATGACAAAGTTGTCGAAAATTTGTATCTAAACAAATTTCAACCTAAGTTCTCACAATTCTGTTACCTTCGTCCAGTCTCTACTGCAAGGGTAAGCAATGCTATTAATTCATTAAAATCTAACGCCAAAGGTGCCGGTGATATTAACTTGAAAATGTTTGATTTAATTTCTGTTTACTTGATTGAACATATTACTTTTATTATCAATAAATGTATATCTTTGTCAGTGTTTCCTAAATGCTGGAAAGGTGCTATTGTTTTTCCCGTTCCCAAGAATTCTAATTTTTCTATCATCTCGCACTTTCGTCCCATCAGTATTCTCTGTACTTTTTCCAAAGTCCTTGAAAAATTATACATGAGCAACTTACCAGCTATCTAGAAAAGTTCAATGTATTACCTTCCACTCAATCAGGCTTCCGGGAACATCACAGTACTTCTACAGCCCTTTTACACGTGACTGATGAGCTTTACAGAGCTTGTGATGTTAATGAAGCTGCTTGTCTTGTCTTATTGGATTATAGTAAGGCCTTCGACATTATCCATCATGCTACCTTAGTTACTAAACTCAAATATTTTGGTCTTCATCATAGTGTCCTTACTCTCATCAATTCATATCTATCTGGGAGGCGACAAAAGTGGCCGTTGATGGGGTATTCTCTGATTTTTCTGATGTTGATAAGGGGGTGCCTCAGGGTAGTATTTTGGGTCCCCTATTGTTTTCTGTTTACACTGCTGACTTCTCCAATTTTATTAAATTTGCAGGCTCTCACCAATATGCTGATGATTTTCAGGTATTTTTAAATTTTCGATTGATAATTTGGCAACTTCCGTGGAAAGCATAAACACTGGTTTAAAATCCATTTCAGAGATTTCACAAGCGCATGGACTGATTTTGAATACATCTAAAACACAACTACTTGTTCTTGGTCATCATAAAAACGTCATCACTCAAAATCCCGCGTTCACTATTTTATTAAATGGTGTTGTACTTGTTCCTACTAATTCTTGTAAAAACCTTGAGGTTCTCTTCGATAGGGATCTCCGATTTTCCGAACATGTTAGCTCGTTAATTCAAAAATCGTTTATGAAGCTCCGTACTCTTTACTTTCACCGAGATTCGCTAAGTACCAACATTAAATTAAAATTATGTGACTCACTTATTCTTAGTAGTATCGCTTATTGTGATTCAGTTTACTGGCCGGCTATCATTAATAGGGACAAAGTAAGCCTTCAAAAGATCCAAAATGCTTGCATTAGATTTTCTTACGGTCTTAGAAAATATGATCACATTAGTTTTAAGCTCAATGAATCCAAATGGTTAAATCTCAATGAGCGTTATTATTTGCATATGTCTAGTCTAATTTATAAAATTAACATTCATAAAACCCCAAATATCTTTTAACAAGCTTTTAAAAATAGCGATGTACACAGTTGTTCTACTCGTCACAAAGATTTATACGTAGTTCCTAAACACCGCACCGCTTTATTTCAAAGATCTTTCTCTTATAATGCTGCTGTACTTTATAATGAAATACCTTCCAGTATTAAATCATCCAAAACTGTACATGCCTTTAGAGCGCAGGTCAAAGCCAGTCTATTTGCAAAACGCCCTCATTAATGTCTGTCTGTGCCTGAGTATTTAATATAAATATTATCTATTTTGTTAATTTGATGCAATCCTTTGATGGTTAGGTGGAAGAGCAACTTCGTTGAACCTCGCCATCCATAATATTTTTTTGTTGTATCTTTTCTTCTTTTGTAATAAAGTCATTTTATTATTATTATTATTATTATTATTATTATTATTATTATTATTATTATTATTATTATTATTAAACAATTTCTTTTTCCACCAATTGATGACTTGCATTTGAACAGCACGTGGTTTCAGCAAAACGGTGCAACCTGTCATACAGTACGCAAAACAATAACTGTTACATACTCAATGATCTGCCAGACAATTAACGCATAATGCGGAGGAGCACAGTCCTGTTCAAATCAAATCAAATGATCTTGATCATACTCTGGAACATGTCCAATAATATCAGTTAAGGCAGGGTCAATAGCGAATTCAAGCCTATACATTTAATTTGTCCCGGTTGCTGGTATGCACCTCATGAAAACTCTTGGGTTTGAATCTGACCAATAGCGGCAATTGTGACGATTTACCGTCCCGTTCAGGAAAAACTGCATTGATCAGAAAAACCGGTGTTAAAAGGGAACTGTGGATCGTATGCTAGTTAGATTGATCCCAGACACAGATGCCAGCTGCCTCGTACTTAATGTAGGATCAAGATGAACTTGTCCAAAAACTGCAATTTCACTGACCATCTGATCTAATACCACTAGAGTTTTTCCTTGGGGTTTTATAAAAGGAAAACTGTATGTCATTCTACCAGCAAAAATCAATTACCTCAAAGCATATATTCAACGTGTTATTAGGGAAGTATGTGTCAGTAAAAAAATCCAGTTTGTTACATATTAGGAATTTTATTCAAAAGCCTTTTGAAATATATATAACTGTTCTTTTTCATCACAATATTCTATGAGCAACGTAACTGACTCCTATCTTTCTTGATGTTTAATGAAGGTTTCATTCAATGAATGAAGATTTCATCATCATTTATCATATTTAATGAAGACTTTATCATCGTCTACAATATTCAATTTTAGATAGTTCTAACAGCCAATTAACTTTTGTTATTTGTCGAAATCATCCAATTATTCAAATATTTAACTGATAACACCATTCAGAGACATTTTCAATCATGACAACAGGATTGTTTAAGTTTGTCAGCTTCATATTCCAAAAAAATTTTAAAATGTCACGTTTTGGCAATGCGAATTTTGAAATTATAAACGCGCTAATAAAAGAAAAAAATCCAAAAAATACCAACGTTCGTGGAGAATATTTATGGAGTTTTACTGTGAACGAGCATACGAGTTAAATGAGTATAGAAGGGTAGAAGAATTGGTATTAAAAAATTTGGCGGCCAATATGAGAAAGACAAATGGGACAGACAAAAAGTAACAGTAAAGACTATGTGGAACGATTCGTGTAAACTTTTACAGGAACAGTAGGTACCGATTATAACGACTGTAATGCCTATGCGATTATGATTTAATAGCATAGTATTTAAGAAACTGCTAATAAATCCATGCAAAGACCAGTTCAGTTTCGTTAAGTTTGTTAGAAATAAACCGAATAATACTTCTCTGGGATGAAAAAACCCCCGAAGACATTATAAGTAAATTCTACAATATTGCTGCGGTAGAATTAGCGTAGTTTATTAGACAGCTTTCTGCCTTCCATTTTCTTTCAAATTTAGAAAATAACTATGGCTCTCCAACAAATTGCTTTGAATATAAATCGGTGTTCAGTGAAACTTGCCAAGGCAGTTCAAAAAGTTGTATAAAAGTATATATAGGTTGACTGCCAATAATGAAAGTCAGATTTTGAAAGAGGCGTACAGGCGTATCATTCGAACAGGTCAACAGGTGTTAACGAATTGGCAAAAAATGGTATGCAAGAAGAACATTAATTGCTGAAAATTACTGGTCATAACAATCCAAATCTCATACATAAACATAGACCAAGAACACCACAATAAGATCATAAATACTAGGCATGGTAATAGATTTTCTATAAATTTTAATAACTGTACTTTTATCAGCTGTACTTTTAATAAATATGCAGTGTGAAAGCAAAGTATGAAATAAATTCATTATTTCTAAAACAACGAAGTTTCATGAAATTTCCTCGGATCCGTCGATTTTGCTTTTTAAAAAGACTATTTTTTCTATACCAACGCATTTCCGACGTTCATTTGTTTTCGCGTGATGACGTCATCGGCTATTTTTTTAAATAGGACCCCTATATTTTTCCATAGGATTCTTGTAGAGCTTAACTTGCTGAATTCAAAAATATATAATTTCAACACTTTATTCCTTCAACTTTTCGAGAAAAAAACAATAACCGATCTAATAAACGAACTGATTAGATTTTGTTTAGCTGCCAGAAACAGTTTCTGAGGTGACTTGATTTAATTTGTTGTATCAAAAGATGTAATATTCTAACATGCAATCTAATGAAACAAAATAATAAATTAGGGGGTCAAATACAATTGAGGCAACCAGAATTTAATTAATTAATTAGTTACTTATTGTTAAATTGTTTTAAAAATAAAGAGTCCTTATTTTGTAATACTGCCGATGAATTCACTATATCCACTTCACTCTCACAACCAGCCCATCACAGAGACAAATGGGAATATTCACATTTTTTTCAAGCCGACTTTATTGGATCGGTGATTTTTTTTTTTTTCGGAAAGTTGAAGGAATAAAGTGTTGAAATTATACATTTTTGAATTCAGCAAGTTAAGCTCTACAAGAATCCGATGAAAAAATATAGGGGTTCTATTTAAAAAAATATCCGATGACGTCATCACGCGAAAACAAATGAACGTCGGAAATGCGTTGGTATAGAAAAAATAGTCTTTTTAAAAAGCAAAATCGACGGATCCGAGGAAATTTCATGAAACTTCGTTGTTTTAGAAATAATGAATTTATTCCATACTTTTCTTCCACACTGTATATAATTGTTCTTTTTCATCACAATATTCGATGATCAACGTAACTAATTCCTATCTTTCTTGATGTTTAATGAAGGTTTCATTCAATGAATGGAGATTTTATCATCGTTCTATAATATCCAATTTTTTGACAGTTCTATCAGCCATTTAAATTTTGTTACTTTTAAATCATCCAATTATTCCAACATTTAAATGAAAACATTTTCAACCATGGCATCAAGATTGATTAAATTTGAAAGCTTCATATTTCAAATAAATTTCAAAATGTCACGTTTTGGCTCTGCGAAATTTCAATCTATAAACGCGCTAATCAAAGAAAAAATTCCAAAAATACCATAAACGTATGTGGGGAATATTTATGGAGTTTTACTGTGAACGAGCATTCGAGTTAAATGAGCTTAGAAGAGTAGAAGAACTGGCATTGATATTAAAAAATTTAGCGGCCAATATGAGAAAGACAAATGAGACAGACAAAAAAATAACAGTGGAACGATTCGTGCAAACTTTTACAGGAACAGTAGATACCGATTATAATGACTGTAATGATTATAAGATTATAGATATTATTTTATAGCATAGTATTTAAGAAAGTGCTAATAAATCCATGCAAAAGTAAGACCAGTTCAGTTTTGTTAAGTTTGTTAGAAGTAAACCGAATAATACTGTTCTGTAATGAAAATACCCCTGAAGGTCTTATGAGTAAATTCTACCATATTACTGCGGTAGAATTAGCGTAGTTTATTAGACAGTTTCCTGTCTTGGATTATTTTCAAATTTAGAAAAATAACTATGGCTCTCCAACAAATTGCTTTGACTGTAAGCCGGTTTTCAGTCAAACTTGCCAAGGCAGTTGAAAAAATTGAACAAATAGTATATGGTTGACTCCCAATAATGAAAGTAAGACTATGAAAAAGGCGTACAGGCGTATCATTCGAACAGGTCAACAGATGTTAACGAATTGGCAAAAAATGGTAAACAAGAACAACAATTGCTGAAAATTACCGGTCATAACAATCCAAATCTCATACATAAACATTGACCAAGAACACCACAATAAGATCATAAATACTAGGCATGGTAATAGATTTTCTATAAATTTTAATAGCTGTACCTTTACCAGCTGTACTTTTAATAATTAAATACTTGTTTTGCTGTGTTGTGACTTATTTGATTTTTTTGTCAAAACATTTTCTGATCGAATATCCCTCTGACATTAACAAACGTCTCATGTATGTCAAATTTTTCAAGCACTTTGCTTGGTAACAACTCTCCGCCTTGAGTGTCGGGCGGGTACCCAGCAACGTGCGTTCAATTACCATAAAATTATCTCAAACATTGTCACTGTCCTAGATATATTATAGATGATAGTTCACTTCCAGGCAGGTTCCAGACCAATTAAAATTACGATGAGTATCTCTATCTTTTGAGCAAATATGGCTACACATGATGAATTAAAAGTGAATAGCACTTTATATAGGTACATCTTCATGAACTTTAGTTCCATTTGTTAAATTATATCCAACTCAATAAGTCTAGTCTCTTCTACAAACAAAAGTGTAAAGGATTTCATCTTCCATAACAGATTCAAGTAAGATTTGACTCGTTAGCATAAGAATACCCTATTAGTCCATCTAGTTCTGCTGAATTATTTATTTATCCAGTGATTATTATCCCCCAACAACTGGCAAAATAAACAAACGAGATATATTTCCATTCATTCGTTAAAGCAATTACGTTCCTGAGCAAATTAAAACACATTTTGTATTCGTCGTCGCTCGATAAGAAATAAAAATCTATGTAACAAGTTAATTCCTGCTATATATTAATTATACGCTTACAAGGCAAATGAAAATTCAACAGTATAACGTTGTAGCTTTAATCTCGATGCGAGGCAAGGCAAATACAGTAGTGGCATGGGAATCACAAATTAGAGCTTTCCTGAATGGCCAAGATAAATTGCATGAGAATGCTATGCTACTAAGTTAGGAGATAAGGTAAGCGTTAAGTGGTAATATTTAAAATAGAAATTTTAATAATTCCTCATTGAAAATGTTTTAGGAATAAACATATACTTACAAAATGTAAATTTTGGTATCTTTACATAGCAGAGCGTTTCCTACATAGAGTAGTGGTTCAGGTATTTCAGGTTTACGGGGTGACAATGAAGAGGAGAATGGTGAACCTTTAGATTTTGTTTATCGATGTTTAAGTGCACTATAACTTTTTCATGCTACATAGGGTAAGAGGTGAATATGCGTGTAGGAACGGTAAATCAATATACGGTTTTTAAGGCCAAAAATAGAATATTTATAACAAAAACTTGGTAGAATTGTGGCGGCTCACGGCTCACATATTTCTGTACACCCTGAATAAACTAAAATATTTCTTTCTGTATATATTCACTTCATATTTTCATTAGTTCTGTACTTACAGTTTAGTTCAAATTTTCGTTTTTTTTAAGAAATAATATGTTTATTGACTTTAGGTATTAAAATACAAAAATATACTTTCCTGAATGACCAATATGCCCCACAAGGTGGTCCAACCTACTCCGTTAATGGGGTAAATTGAGCAACTTGTTCTATACTTATTAGATGTGGATTTTCACAATTATCGTTACATTATTGCAAAATTCTTAACCATTATTATGAAGTCAAAAGTTCAACGGTTCCATTGAAATACTTGTCAGTAACAGAATACGAAAAACAATATTTTTTCAATATACTATATAATATCTTCGGGCGAGTCTGTCCCCACACAGCCTAGCCCGAGAACAACCAGGACAGGTAAATGAATTCCGGCTAATGCTAGGGATGTGCATTTTAACTCTGTTTCTGGCAGCTACCAGTTACCGAGGTCACGGCACAATAACTCGGAAAATCACCATATTGTATCGAATTACAGCAGTGGCCGTGAAAGCCTAAAAACCATTATTAAAAGAACACGTTTGCACCAATAGATCGGAGGGCTGGAGGCTGGACTTTTTTCAGAATTTCGGCCAGTTGCGTCAAATAAAAAAATTTATAAAAATAAATCATCCACAGAACATATTTTGACATCTATATAGTAGGTGCAGCAGAAAAAGTCGGCAGCGCATAGGGAACAACATATGTAATTGATTTAGTAAAGGACAGTTATCAGCTCGGCATAAAAACAGTCTGCGATACGCCTAAACCTCGACATCATAGTGCGTTATCTCTTTTACATTTAAACCTCACACAAGGTTACAAACTAAAAAATGAATGCTAAATAGCAATATTTAATAAATCATTTCAATGATCTATTCTAATAAAAAATGCTTGACTTGTGGAATTTCAGTCATAATTTTCTTTTCTTCTCCATCCCCATAATTCTGCACATAGAAAGGTCACACAAACAAAAGTCAATGTATTTTTAAGCTCTGTTTGTTTTATCCCAACGCAAACCAGATAGAATCCGTGATTCGATAGTTTAAAACAACATGCGAATGCATCGCATCGAAGCTAGCCGACGATTGTGTTTATTAGATAATAAAATTTTATAAAGGGTGCAGTTTACTGTTTTATATGTATAATATTATCGATGCTTGCGCTTTATCAACCAACACCGATGACTATAACTGAAAAATTCTGTTAATTAAAGAGAGAGATCATGTATATCTTAATATGCAGAATATCGTGACATATCGTGACGCCATGACTAAATTACTAAGCTTATTTTGGTTTCACCAGCAAAGTGTTCCATACCGTATAAAAATATCTACTAAACGATGACAAGCTGCAAATACAACTGGATGACCATTTAGGTTTATTGTTCTAGAATCATTCAAATGTGGATAAATAATCCCATGGCTATTTTCATTAGTAGCTGTAGCAGTACTTATTTATGTGAAACTTGAACCAGGGTAGAAAGCAGCATTATCCGCCGAAGTTTTGGTCAAAATTTGGCCCGCAATACTCATTTTATTTTGTAATGAATCTTCTGTATAACTCTCTGTTACTGTACCATCAACCGTGTATTAGTAAGATTAGCATCAGTCTACCAATAAACTAGTCGAAGATCGTCGGAAGTAATGTCTATCATAAATGTGTTTCTGAAAATTCTTGAAAGATTAATGTTCCCTGAACAAAGGGCTACAATACTTCAAATATAATGTATCAGTAATAACGAAAGTTCATTGCACATTAGTTTTTGTGTCTGGTATATACACAATTAGTGAAGTTCCCAAATCTTCGATATTATTGAACGTTAAATTGCACAGTTCTTCGCAACGACAATCTCCAAATACACCGAAAATTACGGCAACCTTCTGCGTGTCACATGTTTCATCCCGCGCTTCTGCGAAAAATTGTCTCAAAAAACGATTGTACGAAAACTCGTACTATTGCTTTAACTTACTAGGCAATAACTCGAAAATGGCTTTATTAGCAGCTTCTTTGATTTCCGCCGGAAGTAATTCATTTCCTTGATCACTTTCCATGTCACGAGATTTGAAGTTACTGGTCAACAAATGATCGAACGTCACCTTGCAACAAAAATGAAGAATTCTATTAATATAAATTAATGATACCTTTATTTCCTAAAAAACTATTTCATATTTCATATTTTCCAGTCAAATGTCGAAAAAATCGAAGCACATAAAAGTTATGGTAAATTTTTCCTCCTTCTTCTCAGGTTGAAAGGTATGTGATAAATACTTGAAAATTTTATTTATCGTGAACTGAGCACAGAAGTGGTTTGTAGGCTTTTACGACCGATGCTATTATTTGATATAAAGTGATTTTCCAGGTTGTTACGCCGTGATCTCGGAAACTGGTCGCTGCCAATAACAAAATTAAAATGCATATCCCTAGCTTTAGCCCGAACTCTTTGGCATATCCTTGTTATTCCCGGGCTAGGCTCTGAAAGGGCAGACCCGCTATCTGTATCCCAGTCTTGTAGCCGCCTCTGGAATTTGTTGCATTGTTTTCAAACGTTTCACTGCCCTTCACTCAAATTTAAGAAGACCTCAATTTTCACAATTCAAATAATACATACAGGGTGTTTTCTAACTGGACGGCCAAAATGAAATGCCATATGTAAGATTGAATTTTAAACAGAAAATAAAGAGTAACTTTTTTCATATCGGGCTTCGTTTAGGAGATATTCAGTTATAAAAATAATTGAGTAATTGATAAATGTGGATTCATTGTTAGAATTTGTTAAAGAAAAGTTTTAATTTTCCACAATCCTTTATTTAAATGTGATTATTTTTTACTACGAGTTATAAAAATATTTTATTAAAGTAAATAATAAAACAAACAACAAGCATTATTACAAAGTTAAGAAATACAATAGATGTTCAAAAATGCCACCATTTACATTGACACATGCCTGGCAACGCAAAATAAGTGAATTATAAATTGCTTCAAAATTTACAGAACGTTGTATGTTATGCACTGCATTTAAAATTCCACCTTGTAATTGTTCAATAGTGTTGATAAGTTCTATTATTGAGCCACTCCACCACATTTCTTGCAACTCATTTTCTAAAAGCGCCACGTATGCGTCACCAGTTAACCGATTAGGCAAAATTTGAATAGGTAGTAATTGTCCATTGAAAATACCACACCAGGTGTTTATACAAAATCTTTGCTGGAAACCTCTAATTCTAACTGCGTGTGGATTTTGTATAGACCACGTATGCTCGTTATGAGTATTGTTACTTCCATTCCTCGTAAACATTGATTCATCTGTCCAAAGTGTTTCTCTAATAATGTTAGGCTTTTGTTTATTCTGTTCAAGTAGCCAATAACAAAATGCTAAACCGCTGTACCTCGTCGCCTGGATGCAAGTGATGGACTTTTTGATAGTGATATGCATATAACATTTCTCGATTAAGGGTTTTCCAAACAAACTTGTGCGGCAATTGTAACTGTGTGGAAATGCTTCTAGTACTGGTCGTTGGATCATCAAGTACTGCATCAATAATGGTTATTTCTTGTACAGCAGTGTGCTGTAGATGTGGACCTCCACTACGCCGTTCATTAATTCCAAACTCACAAAGCCTTCGAAAAAACTGTACGGTAAGGTTGCCGTCTATATGGATACCTTATACTATATTCCCGACACGCAGCTCTAGTGTTACCATCACAGTACCCATAAACGTAAATAATGTCAGCAAGTTGTTCAGTATTAAACTCAATTTTAAAAGAAACACAAATATAAAAGTCATAAAAGTCACTCAACGTTATACAAAAATAATTACTTGAAGACAAGCTGTCAAATAATAAACAAACTTTTATTTTCATAGCTGCCTTGTTTTACATTTTTTTAAGTATCTCCTAAACGAAGCCCAATTTGAAAAAAAGTTACTTTGTTTTATGTTTAAAATTCGATTTTACATATGAAATTTCATTTTGGCTGTCGAGTTAGGAAACCTAATTCATTGTCTTAAAATTCTACGTAACGTGTAAGAAATAACATCGCCGTAATTTCTTAACAGTTACAGGGGGATATATACTACAAAAATTTAATGTCAAATATTTTAATATTATTTAACCTTGAAATATCGTAAATGTTATTATGACCAAAATGGGATACATCTTGGCCTGATGTAGGAGTGCCGTTTATATTTTGCAGTGTGATCAGTGTTTCAAATAAGCTTGAAGCCTTGATGTACACTGAAGCAAACACAAATGTCACTTTAGGAAAAGTATTTCAGTGTTTTAGTCATAAACGTTTACAAACATGACTCCAAGTAGAACTTCTTATTGATCCTGTGGATAAGCTCGTTCGCGGAGCGCTTTGCAGACTGCTTTTTAGAAAATGAGATTGTATAAACCCCTTTAACTAACTGTCGGTGCCTTCTTGCAACGGTGATAACATTAGAACATGAGAGTGTAATTGAAAAATCGATCAGAAGTTATTTTATCTGTTGCAAGAGCTCAGCTAACGAAGTACCCATTATACCTTCCACGACCGTTTGCACAAATCGCGTATTCCTTGTACCGATATCTCGTCTGTGGTGGGTGAAATTGAATTTTTTAACGGATCCTGACGAGTTCCGTATTCAGATCACCTACCTTGAGCTTCTGAACTTTGCCCTTCAGAGACGAATGCGTCCCAATGTGCTGGAAGAGGGATGGCTTGTAGTGGATCCACATTTTCGCCTTATCTCTCTTGCAGTTGTCCTGTAACAAATGGAAGAGCCGATTAGGAGTGTGCACAGTGCATGCAGACGGCAGTTGTGAATACAAACGATCAAACTGCTCGATATTGGATTCATCGGATGGAGAAAATTTATTTGAGTATAGGGAGCTAGAACGGAAATATTGCAGCGCATAGTATCAAAATTTATATTTCGTGTTTAAACTAGAAAGAAAATAGTAGGAAATTTAATAAATAGGTATCAAAGGCAAAATGAGCTCATTTCTAAAACATTTCTCATATCTTTTAAATAAATCATAATAAAATGATTTCGGTTATGTATTCCTCCTAGGATTTTACTACTTCTTTCATATCGTCATCATAACAAACAGGATGTTTCTTAAGGAATGGGTCATACTTCAAGGCGGGGATTTTGTAGAAAAGAAATTGCACAGCCTGAGTGAGCGAAACGGCGAATCAATGAGGCCTATGAGACAGTATACAAACCGTATAGGCCCGAACCACAAGGTTCCCTGAAGTTTATCGTGCATTTTGACGTACATAAAAATGGAAGCCGTGATATATGTTATGGTTTTACTCGAGGACACAAAATGTAAAATTAGCAATAAATATTAATCTGAAAGTGAAACACAAGTTGTCCTATACGTATGTCCTGACTAGTAAGTGAAGTAAGTGAAGCAATTTGGTGGCTGTTTTGCCGTAATTGCGACATATTGGCGTAGTACCTGTATGGCTAAAATTGGGGTATTTTAACATTTATTTTAATTATTCTTGTTATTTTATGAGCAATGAAAATTTTCTTACGCACTAGCAAGAACCTTTGTGAATACGTTGATATAAATAATAACCAAATATTTCAATTGTCTTGGAGTTCTGTGTCCTCGCTTGAAGTCCTATTAGACGGTAAAAATATATATACAAAATCCCTGCCTTAAGGCTAGTTTAGATGATTTAAACAAACTTAATACCACCTTTCTTCCTTAAGAAGTTATAGATCCGAGAAAGTAGTTTATTTCATTTAAGGCTAATTTATTTATTTCTAATCGCATTCAAATTTTGTCACGAATGTCTCTTTATATGATATACAGGGTGGTCCTATTTAAGCCAACTTGCCTTAATTGAAAGTGTTAATCATAAAAGATACAGGGTGTCAAAATTCGAATTTAAAAACTGATTCTTTTGTAAACACAGTGTTACTGTATCAACTTAAAAATTTGGGAATAAATGTTTTAAGATATGAGAAATCATAATCTGTCTATTTCGACGTATTCTCTAAAAGGCGCCACATCGGCCATATTTGTGACGTAAATGTGAACGTAACTTTTTTTACCCTAACGTTTTCAAGTTTTTTTATTAAACAGTGTTAAACCTACATTGTTTTTGAGGAGAAAAGGTATATTTGTTATTAGTCTTAGAAATTGACCATTATCGAGATAATAACTTTTCAATAATCAACTGCATAGTTCCTTGTACAGTATTTTAACGTAGTTAATAAATATTTCTAAATGTAAGGCATTTATCCAGTTTTGGTTAAAATCATTACTTACAAAATCTAAAACCTAAAACATGTCATATTCAGAAAGATGTAAAGATGTGACTGTAATTTGTTGGAAATTATATTTCAATGGACGTGCTGAGCAACGAGAATATTTGGGAAGATTTCGAAAAATCAAAGATTAAAACTTCATAATCAACAATTTAAAAAATCTAATGCAGCAAAAATCAGTGTGATTATGATTTTTAATATGTTGCACTGTCAAAAAATACTAATACTATAATATCTACCTTCAACATATCCAGTTTGCATGGGAATTTTGGCACCTGCTACGCTAAAATATTGTACTTGAAAAGCTATTATCTCGAAAATGATCAATTTCTTAGACTAATAACAAGTAGCTATACCGTTTTTTCTTAAAAACAATTTAGGTATAAGATGTTTCAATAATAAATCTGATAATGGTAGCGCCAAAAAAGTTACACTCACAATTACGTCATAACTATGGCAGATGTGGCGCCCTCTAAGAAATACGTCGAAATAGAAAACAGATTATGATTTCTTGTATCCGGGAACATCTACTCCCAAATTTTTAAATTGATATATTCAAAGGTAGTGTTATCAATAACTTATTAAGGCAAGTTGGCTTAAATAGTAATATTTTAAAGTGAAAATCTAGTATGTGTCCATGGACCATTTAGGCCAGGAGGGTTACAGATTGCCTTGGCTCTAACGTGACGTAACTTAGATAACTATTGGAATGGCTCGGGAATGATATACTTATTGAAAATATTGAGGTGCGCCAGCTTGAAAAGGTGTGCTATTTGCATAAATAACAAAAAAGTAAAAAAAATTGCGAAAATCGCGTTTTTTCGGAAACAATCGCATATAACTCGGTAAGTATGTATTTTAGAGGAAAAATGTATGCTATAAATTTGTTCGCTATGAAATTGTCTACAAGATGGAGTTAGTCCGATGTCTGTAGATTTGAAATGTTTGCTGCAAAATGCTCGAAAGTGCAAAAAAGTAGGTAAAAAAACAAGGTAATTTTAAATTATTTATTTAACAATGAAAAAATAACCCAATCACGCCATACATTTAGAGAAAAGTACTTGACTTCAATACAAAACGAGAGCCGTAAGGCCGATTAAGACCGGACTGACAGTTTTTGCATAATGCAATTGTAACCTACCTGGAAAAATACCTTTTTCAAATTTTGTGCCAGGCTAAAAGTTATGAATATTTTTGCGCCCGCGCTTTTACACCTTCTTGGACCCTTAAACTATCATATAGGTACAATTGCTATCTTAACCATTTCAATTTTTAATAATTTTTGAGCGGTTTTAAAAGTTTGAAAATGTTGGCTTTTAAATATATAAGCCTGTGAAGCGAGATTTGCGAGTGTAAAAATCGAAACTATAGAAAAATAGAACTCGGAAAGATGCTTCATTTTAAAAAAATCATCCAATTCGGTCCAGTAGATGTTGAGATATTATCTTCAAAGTTAGGAACGGTATGCGGCGTAACGGTTAATGATGTAACAATAAATTATACACCAACTAGTTCCTGACAGTATATTACGAGACATCAGTTGTAAATGTACAAAGGGCTTCACAAAATCTTGTAGTTGTGTAAAACACGGATTAAAATGTTTTGATTATTGCGCAGGATGCCACGGTCAAACTTGTAAAAATTACGAAAAAATGTATTAGACACGTGTAAAAGAAAGTATGCCAATTAATGTAATAAATGAACTTGTATTATAAATAAATTCTGTAAATTATGTAAATTTAATGAAATTGTCGATATTTTACGATTATTTATACCTTATCTCCTGTTATTCAATGTACTATATGCATTAAATAACAATTAAATTAGTTTATAACATTATTACGCATTAATTCTTCTATTTACTATTTAAAATGGACAATATATGCCCAATAAGGATATTATGATTAGCACTAATTTTTAGCAACATTTAAAAATGCTTGATTATGAAAATCGACCACCGATTGTTAATTTTTAAAATTGATAAATAATGTAACTATAAAACTGCTCTTGTTTTTCTACCCCAATTAAAAAAAAATCGTCAAAATCGGTGCAGCAGAAGCCGATATCATCCTGAAGCGAGTGCCCCGATTTTAAAGCGCCGCCGGCGCCGATTTCAAGTTTCGCAGCCTATCCCCACCCCTCCGAAATTCGGCTCCGAGCGCGCACTACACAATTTTTATGCAAATTTTTGTGAGTGATGCACACGTGCAATGTAATTTTTAAAAGCAGATATGAAAACATCTTGGAAAAACCTATTGATTGGTATATAATTTATTGTTACATCATTAACCGTTACGCCGCATACCCTTCCCAACTTTGGAAGTTATTATCTCAACTTCTACTGGACCGAATTGGATATTTTTTTAAAAGAAGCGTCTTTCCGAGTACTATTTTTATACTTTCCGATTTTTTCCCACTCGCAAATCCAGCTTCACAGGCTTAATTATTTAAGAGCCAAAATTTTCAAATCTTTTAAAACCGCTCAAAAAATTATTAAAAATTGAAAAATGGTTAAGATAGCAATTGTATATGATTGCTGAAGAGTCCAAGAAGGTGTAAAAGCGTGGGCACAAAAAATATTCACAACTCTTAGCCTGGCACAAAATTAAAAGGTCTTTTATCCAGGTAGGTTACTTAACAATAGCATTACGCAAAAACTGTCAGTCCGATCTTAATCGGCCCTACGGCTCTCGTTTTGTATTGAAGTTAAGTACTTTACTCTTAAATATATGTATGGCGTCATTGGATTATTTTTCATTGTTAAATAAATAATTTAAAATTACCTTGTTTCTTAACTATTTTGCTCTTTCGAGCATTTTGCAGCAAACATTTCAAATCTACGGATATCGGACCAACTCTATCCTGTAGAAAATTTCATAGCTAACAAATTAAGTATACATTTTTCTCTAACATGCAAACTTACCGAGTTATATGCGATTGTTTCAGGAAAAAATGCGATATTCGCATTTTTTCAGTTTTTCGTTGTTTATGCAAATAGCACACCTTTTCAAGCTGGCGCACCTCGATAACGATTCCAATAGTTATCAAAGTTACGTCACGTTAGAGCCATATTTGAAAGATTTTGTCGTTATCTCCTGGCCTAATTATTTACACACGAATATCAGACTGACTTTTGTGTTAAATATATAGGGCGTTCTGAGCGCCTGTGCCACTGTATTTTTTTTTTAATGATTAGTTATTTTGAAACAGCATTCTATTAGTTTTTAAAAACTATACTTGTTACCTTAGTATAACTTTTTCTTCTTAAGAAGTTATAGGTTTGAGAAAGTTCTTTTTGAATACTTTCTCGGGCGTATAACTTTAACACGATATCGACATGTCTACCAATCGACCACTGTCGACGATCGACTATATCAGTAGTTATCTGTGAGTGGGACCGTAGTCGACCAAGAGCAACCACCACTGTTACCAAACTCGTAATAAAGTTTCATGTTCCTCATTTCTACGCTAGAGTCTTGCAAGAACCATGCCAGAGTCTTAAAAATTACAAGACTGTCACACAAGACAAGACATGAGCTTGCAAGGTCGAAAGAGAACAAGACTTTAAAGAAACTCGTCTTTTGCTACTAATTGAGTGCTATTTGTTCCTAAGTTTGAAATATTTTTTATAAAAAAACATGATACTAAATTCAGGATTTAGTTTCGTATAAATATAAACCTGTTTGAAAAACGTTCTATTTGTATTTAATATCTTACAATATTAAAAAATCTAAACAGTAATGAAAATTTGTTTGATGTTTGAAGTGACAATTATTCGTTCTCTATTACTTGACACGACTTTTTTATTTTTTATTCAATTTCATAGCAACTAAGTATGACATAATTTGAATGATATGAGTTCAGATAATTATTTTGTTGCACGCGATAAAAGGCAATGGAAAAATGAAGACAATAAAAATATAAAGTCAAACAGTTTTAATGGTTATAGCGTATAGATACCGAGGTCTTGATATGTCTGAGTAGGTATACAATGTACATAAACCATAACATTACAATTGATGTTTACGATCTATTAAATATGAGAAGATGGAAAATGCACTTAGAAATAAGTATCTGCAAGAAAGACTTCGGTTGGATACTTTATATAATATTTTAGTTGCAAAATGTGTCACATATATTCGAATCCGTACCTAAATATGTGTAGAATTTGGATAATACTGTTTATTGCGAAATTCACCGGTTTATAGTAGGATTTGCCATTCAAAGGTAACTTGATAAAAAAAAAATAGGTAAAGTAGTTTAATCAAAATCGTTTATAGTGACGAAAAAGAAGTAAAGAATATTGATTCAACGAATGTAAATCGTACTGGATAATGGTGGCCATACACATTGCGATTTATCGGGAGGTTGACCTTGGTTAGCAAAGAATACAATTACTTTTTATTCTTTTTGATTAATAACATTAATTCTCATTAATATTATAAAAACACTTGTCGATCAGATACTTTTTAAGATTTAAAACAAAAATGTTTTTTGTACTAGAAAGTTTAATTTCCATGGGTAATCGATTAAAAATGTCTAACCCTTTAACAAAAGGCAGATTTTTTAAAATATTAAGTCTTTTATAAGGAGTATGAAAGTTATTTGTTTCTAATAAAATAATGGTGATGATTGAAATTCCTAGCAAATAAATTTCTATTATAGTAAATATGCAGATGTCCAGCAAATATATGTATACGTACTTGTGTCAGGCAATTTAACTTTTGAACTTTCCGATAAACCGTAATATTAGTGGTTGTATTGGCCGAAAAGCCCATCCTGAACCCCCTAAAAACTTCCACCGTTTGAAATTTTGCCTGCCGGTTTGTCTTCTCGCGTGCAAGTCGAACCGTATACGTACGAGAAGTGGGTACAGGCCTAGTTTCAATGACGGTAAGCAGTTTGGTTAACATATTTCGTAGTATTCTGATGGGAAATACTTATTTTTGTAAAAAAAACTCAATGGAGAATGTGGTCTTTTCAAATCTGAAGTTAACAGCCTGCAATATATTGGTGGAAAAATTAAAGACAGTAGAGCAATATTTTCGTTCTGAAGTAATGGAGAAACACAGTTAATTTTGTATATGAATTTTCGTCCATATGTAGATAATTTCTGTAATAATGAGACTCTTTGTAATTTGTTTATCAATGTACAGTGCAAGTAGAAATCGCTCTAGCAATTAATTGTATGTCTTCCATAACCTTTCTGTTACTGACGACTCCTATCATCTGTACTTTTTCTTTACATTTGTTCTGTTATATGCCTATAAGTCAGCATTCTTAAATGTTAGTTAATTTAAAGTTTGACTTCTAATTTTACAGGGCGTGTAAATAAATCAAATTTATTCTTTCTGACGTTATTGAAAATTTTATATGAAAATCAAAATGCCTTAAAGATATTCTATTTAAGATAAAGCTGTGGAAACAATGCAGTGCAGCTTTAAATTAAAAGAAATTTGCAAGTGTCTTAACCCCAATTTAACACAATAAATATAAAAATAATTAAATAGACTGATGTTTAGTTTACTAATTTTATTGCCCAAATTTAAATTATATACTAGTTTCAGTAGTTTTATTAAAATTTTGTAGTTTGATTTCTTTCATTGGGGCGGCTTGTAAAACCAAAGATTAAACAACCTATAAACTCGATATTTACAAGAGTAATAAGGTACCCACTTAATATGTAGGTATGTTGTTTAGTTTTAAAAGTACTTACATAGATATATAAGAATTTAAACTTTAAATCAAGAATAAAAGCAAAGGAAATATACCACATCATTATATGCAAGTAAAATACTAAGTCTATTTTGTTCATGACTATTAAGAATATTTTTTTACTGAAAAAATTACACAATATTTTGACATTCATAACATGAACATGACATAACTATGAAAACAAATTACTTTCAAGTTTGATATTTGTCGTTCAATTGATAAATTTAAAAAAGCTGACATCGGAGAATTTTTGTTTTGTTACTTCATTCCCGATCCTTTGAAGCCAGTGAATATTAATTTAATTATACACTAGTGAATAATGGATATTAATATTACAGAGGCAACACATGTATATTGGACATTTTGTAGAATAGTCATGAAGAAAATTATTATTTATAACTAATTTTATATACATCTTATTATACAACACATAATCATTTGTATTGGGTCCAAGAAATATGTCATATTTTGCTTTTTGCAACAAGTTTCTCGTATTGATTGCAGACTAAACTAATAAACAACTTTTCTGGACATTTTACATATTGTATATATCAAAATTTTGATGAATAAAAACTGCAATTCTACCATCCGCAGCCCTCCTACACTTCGGACCTCTAATAGAAGAGTGACATCATACTGCGTTTAACACGAGTTCATGTTGTCAAATTATTTTTATAGTGCTAGAGGCATCATAAAATGATTTTGTTTGACATTGCACTAAAATTACAAAATTATTAAGAAAATGTTTTTCTTTAGTTTTATTGGGTTTTTGCCACACTTCTGCAAAAATAATAAAGATTAATGAAATAAGCCCTTACGCTAAACTGTCAAACTTGACATACGTTTAATATTTTTACTACGATTTTGAGAACGAAAACAGATAGTTTTTCGAAACATCAATAATACAAAAGTGCGCGATAGTGATGTGATTTTTGTTATTTTTTAATTATCTGCTTTTTTCAGTGTGAGATTTTTTGGTTAGGCAAACTTAGTTTCAAAAATAACCCTTGACTGTTCCGTTTGGCGCAAGGGCTTATTTAATTAATCTTTATTATTTTTTCAGAAGTGTGGCAAAAACCCAATAAAACTAAAGAAAAACTAAAATTATGCCACAAATAAATAGCTTCAGACAATATTAAGAAAATGTAATAAGATGTTGTGTGTTCTTTGTAAACACTAATAAAGACCTTTTATTATTATTATTATTATTATTATTATTAAATGCTTACATGACCCCAATGCACAGGATTGAATATTTTGATATACAAATGGTAATACTTTCGAATCTATATAATCACAAAATTATTCAGAAAATATAATAACAAATGTAATATGACCCCATTGTACGGGATTGAATGTTTTGGGATACAAACAGTAATGCTTTCCAATCTATCGATATGCCAGTTTCAATGACATTAGTAAATGAGTGTTAATTGCCAAACACATTTCCAAAATTATAGCTTACTTATTGTATTTATTCCTAATTATTTGTTTCAGTTTTAGGTTGTATGTACAACATACTAATTATAAATAAATAGCTCGCTCTACCATAAATCTTTTATAAGCTATCGGGCGGAAACTTTGGTTGGCGTATCTGAACCGGAAACCACCCCATTTGTTCTCGGCACCTTGTACCATCAATATCGAAGCTTAAATCAATTTGAAGTAAAAGTAGTTTACTTCAATTTTCCGGTCATCAACTTTACGGCGCGTTCACAGATAAGAGTTATTCTGGCGCTTTATCTAGTTCGAAATTTAATCTGGGCCTCAATAGACTGCTCATAGAAGGGTGCATTCTTAAGGTAGTATGTTATTGTCTGATTTAAGAGCTTGCAACAGGTTTCCATATGAGACTATAACTAAATTTGTCTTTGCAGTGCCAGTATAAAGTTGAACATGTACAGGGTATCCCTGGATGGTGAAACGACTCTTGTAAGAGACAAAAAATTTTGGTGTTGAAAAATGACTGGAATTCAGCCCTGCTTGTTCAAGAAACAAAATCTGATCATTTAAAATCCGTAAAATCCAGTAGGCCTTTGTAGGGAAAGTTGGAAAAAACTGATTTTTTCACCAGTAAAAGTGCTGTTTCTATATGAGATGCAACAATATGTAATTTAAAAAGCAGGTTTCTCGGAATTAAAAACTGAGTCTGTGTGCAATGCGTATGCACTAAACTTTGGCTTTTTGCTTGATTTTCAGAATTTTCGCTAGTAAACTGCAGTTTCTGTATGAGATACGATCAAATGTTATTAAAAAAAGTTTCTCAGAATTAAAAATTGAGGACGTGTGCAACTTTGTAGTACCTTATGTTTATTTTGACAAAAATCTGAAAGTAGGCCCACATTGAACATGAAATTTTGCACACATACTCAATTTTTTATTCTGAGAAACTTTTCTTAAGGTCGCCGTATATTTTATAATAGATAAAAATTAATATTAGATAAAATCTGTGGTGTTTTCAGGTATATAAATCTAGAAAAACAAAACATAAGTAATATCAAAAATACAATTATTGACGATTTGTTTATTTACTTTTGTAATAATTATTAAACTGTAAAATTACAAAATACACATAATACAACACTTGTGGTGGTAATTACTAAAACTATAGAGATATAGAAACATAACTGTAGTATTATTTATTCAAATTGTATTAAACTTGTGTGTGCAAGTGGATCACCAGGTTCAGTATGTGGCCAAAAGATGTAGTTCCATGTTGCATCAAGTCTACTCAGGTTCCCTTACGCCGAGTAAGTCGTCGGTTGCCTCGCCTCCGATGGCATACTGAGGCGAACTAACAAGTTCAAACGAGGTACATGTCTGGTGTACAGCTAATAGATGCTATATGTCGTTAATTCCTTATATAAATAATTAATTAAAAATATTACTGAGTAGTATTTAATTATTTATTTAAGGTGGGTAGCGTAACTACTCTAGAAAGGAATACAATATAGAGGAATACTGAAATACATTTTTATTTGTCTTAATGCACAGCTACTGTTTACTTTATTTGCAGTAATTTGATTCTTCCAAGTCACATAACAATTGTTAACTCAAATAGTTTATATTATCTAAATAAAACGAACAAATTCTTTAACCAAACATAACCTTTATCATATAGGTATTACGTTTCCTTATTTTCAATTACTTTTTAATCTTAAATGAAGAATATATAATATTATTATTCAAGAATAAGAATAAGCTAGCGTTGGAATAAGTGTATTAATTTTGATATTTGTATAACTTTCTTTCCGTGTATGCCCGAATTCCTTAAAAATCACGCAATAAATTGCAAACGCTGGACATATATTTTATCAAATATTTAATTTTTAAATTCAATAATATCACACTAATAGCATTAATAATATAATACGAGTATGTGTTTAAAACATCAATAAATTTATCACATCAATAATTATACCTGTTAATACTAATTTGTGGACGGCATGCGTCTTCATTTGAAGAACCTACTGTCAAATTAAAAAATAACGACATAAAGCCATTGTTCTAGAGAGCTCACTAATTGTAAACAACACTTAAAATAAACTGCTGCTTACGTAATTTACAAGGAAAACAAATTGCAACTTGTATTTTCCTGTCAACAAATTCTCTAGACTTAGTCTAACCATCGCTCTGTAATACTAGTCTGTCGAATCAGCTGGATTTCAATCTAGAATTCTATAACGTGCTGTAGTGTGGCGACATCAATGTTAGTATTTGGAAACTTACACATCAGGCCATAAATGTCAGAATTTGACCTTTGATATTGACACTGGAATAGCTTTTCTTCTAATAGAATCTACTTATTTAATTTGGTTTGCAAAAATGTACGTATGGTACTGGGAATATTAACACTGAATTCTAATATTTTTATCTGATTTAAAATATGTATAACACGTTGTATACACGAAATAATGTAATTATGTGATGTTAAATGGAATGTAGTATATAATGTTAATGTAATTGGCCATTACAAAGTTTCAAACTTAAAAGAAATTTATAACAGTGTCCATTAGCCTCAGTGTTGCTTAACTTCATTTTGAAAGTGCGGATGAGATAAAGTGGGTTGCAGACTAGAAGTAAGCATATGGATAGCAAAAATCCTATAACATTGCGTGCCCGAATAATGTAATTATAACAATTTTTTAAAGTTGGTTCTTCTGGTGGGTCTATATGTCCAAATAATAAAACAACGACTGTTGAATCTCAAGCTTAGGAAAGGAAATACAATTAGCAACTGATTAAACAAAACAGAAGGTAACTACAAACCAAATTTATACAGGGTGTTCCTAAATCAGTGTCGCAACGAAAAATTGTAAATTCCTATTGAAAAAGGAAACATTTTTTCCTCTTCCACTTTTCTCTCCGGGCTTTGGTTTTCGAGATACACGGTGTCAAAACTTTATTTTTTTTTGTTTTTTTTTCAATATCTTAGCAACCGTTTGAAGTACAGGACTGAGCTTTTGTAAACACATTACAATTATTGATAGCTACTTTTTCGCACCTTTCTCAAATTTATTGGACGTGCCAGTGATAGAGATTTTTAGGCATCGGAAGGGTTTGTTTCCCCCATAACTTTTACGCCACTGGACAAATTGACATTTGACAGCAAATTCTGAAGCGCCAATGAATTTTACACAAAAATAGTTCTCTTCGTTCATTTCTCTAAAATCAACCGTTTTCAATAAAAATGACTTTCTATGAACAAAAATAAACATTTTGCTAACAATTCGAAAATCTTTGTAATTCAAAAAATAGATAGTAATAATTAACAATATGATGACATTCACATTTTGCAAGTGCAAGGCCTCAAGAGAACATTCGGAGAACGACAAATCGAACCGCCGCACACAGCCGACTACTTTTATCCACACTAAGGTTCTCTAAAAGATTTTCTCTGTGGCATTTCATTATCCATATATTTGCCTTGAAAACCATATCGTTAGGTAATCGGGAATACTAAAAAAGCTAATATTCGCTTACCTATTAGAATCACTAAGAAAACTAAAAAAACTTCGCCGGTGTCTAAGGTCAACCCTTTTCAATGAAAATGACTTTCTATGAACAAAAACAAACATTTTGCTAACGTTTTGAAAATTTTTTGTAATTCAATAAATAGGTTGTCATAATTAACAATATGATGAGACACCCTCACATTTTGCAAGTGCAAGACCTCAAGAGAACATCCGGAGAACGACGAATCAAACCGCCGGCTGGGGACATCTTAAATGCATCGTTTATGAAATATATGTCAATAATATCGAAGAGTTGATCGATAGGGGTGAAGCCGCAGCGGCAGAAACAAATATGATTCGAAAATGTAATGCGCATTGAAGTCCGCGAAAGTAACTTTTAACAGGTTTTGTAAATTTTACTCGCTAAATTGATAAAAAAGTTAAAATCCTATCTGTTGTTAAATCTCGTTAAATTTGTTAATTATTACTACCTGTTTTTTGAAATACAAAAGATTTTCGAAACGTTAGCAAAATGTTTTTGTTCACAGAAAGTTATTTTTATTGAAAACGGTTGACTTTAGAGCAATGAATCAAGAGGACTATTTTTGTATAAAATTCATTGGCGCTTCAGAATTTGCTGTCAAATGTTCATTTTTCCAGTGGCGTAAAAGTTATGGGGGGAAAACCCTTCCGATAAAAGAATCTCCACCACTGGCACGTCCAATAAATTCGAGAAGGATGCGCAAAAGTAGTTATTAATAATGGTAATGTGTTTACAAAAGCTCAGTCCTGAAGATCAAACGGTTCCTAAGATATTGGAAAAAAACTAAAAAACAATTAAAGTTTTGACACCGTGTATCTTGAAAACGAAAGCCCGGAGAGAAAAATTGAAGAGGAAAAAAATGTTTCTTTTTTCAAGAGGAATTTACGTTTTCCGTTGCAACACTTATTTAGGAACACCCTGTATAACTTGCATCCATCTACTTGTTGCCCAATTTGTGGTGCACTCTAGTAATGACCATTTTTGTTGTAATAATATTGTGCTACTTAAGATTATACAATGCTATATTCTATACCAACAATAAAAGATCGAATCACAGGAACGATAAAATAAATCTGAGGGGGGAGCGAAATAAGCTAAGTAATCAATAGCAGTAAGATATATGGAAATGAGAGCTCCTCAAAGACGGGAAAAGTACGAGAAAATAATGCACGGGAATGATGATCTATTGGATATTTCGAATCGTCAGCATTTTCACGGAGAAAAGCAGAGAGAAGCAATAACTCAAATCGTTTCGAGAATATTGAATCGTGTAATGGCAAAGCATAAGTAAAAACATTGATTAACAGAGGGTTGAGGTGGAGTCTGAATTATATACATCTTTTTCTAGCCACATGTGGAAAAGTTGGTAGAATAAGAAATTGTTAAAAAAAACTTTACATTTTTTATAAGGTACTGATGATATGCTGAACTACTCTATATACCCCGACCAACACAATTAAATCCATACATTTGTTGTTATTAGTTTTACTAATTCCCACTTAAAAGAAAATACCTGAACAAACAATCCTTGAAATGTAAAAATATAGAGGGTTAACTATGACTAATTACAAATACTTTAAGAGATGATAAAGAAAAATACTTCGAATATGGCAAGAGGTTATTTATTTCGCAAGTTTGACCAGCAAAACTAAAGGATAAAATCGTTGTCATAATTAAAATCATGTGCATTTACGTTGTGGTTTTGTGGCGTTTTTCCAATTATGAACTCTGATATTAATTCAATAAAAGAATCTGTGTCGGGTAGAGATATTTTCCTGTATTATTTTATATATTAGTAAGCATTCTCCTCGTTCGATTTTCGAATAAATGGGCATTTCATTTAACTGTACGCGAATTGTGTGTTGTTGTTGGTGGGTATTCCTTACAAATTGTAATATGTAGCTTTGACAAATTGGAACGAAAGAACGAATTAAAAATACTGCAGCTAACCTGTTATCTACCAAGTATTATTATTAATAATAAAGATGTTAATTTTCGTCGTTTCTACATTAAGACACACTGTAAAAAAACAACCGCGTGGTAGCTGAAAGATATAAGCCTTCTTGGATGATGCTCCATTTATTAAACATTGAATTAGATTCCTCATTCTAATTACGAAAATTAGCCTAGAACTCAGACATTTGTGCAGAAGAGGTATTATTATTAAGCAGGCCGCATTTGCACTCAGAAACGACTTGCGCCGGTAGGCCCTAACTACCTCTTTACTTATTGACCTAAGGCAACATTCTTCCACCCTACCATACCCGCAGAGAACCTGCCAATCCTCTCCGCAAGTCTAACTGATCTACGATATACCAGCCGCGGGATTCCCACCAACGACGGACTGGCTACACCAAATTAAGTACTGACGCCTCAACCACTGATCAATTAATCCTTTTATTGATGCTCCCATCACATCTGAAGAGCTTGAATCGGTATTAATTCATTGCAAGAATGGTAAATCTCCAGGCGAAGACGGAATATCGTATGAATTTCTTAAGAATCTACCCCAAAATTTGCGATTGTATTTATGTGTTCTTTTTAATAAGATTCTTGAAACAGGAGTGATCCCGGAAAACTGGTCTAATATTATTCTAACCATGCTACATAAGAAGGGTCCTATTGATGACCCCAACAATTACCGCGGTATGGCATTGATTAACTGTTTTGCGAAAGTGTTTACTAGTATTCTCCTCTCAAGACTAACCTGTTGGGCAGAGTCCAATAAAATACTACCTGAATCACAGGCAGGATTTCGAAAAGGTCGGGGATGCGTTGATAACGTTTATGTGCTTAATTCTATAGTTCAGTTTCAGCTTAAACTAAAAGGCCACAAGATTTTTGCAGCATTTATAGATTTTAAACGTGCGTTTGACTCTATCAATCATTCTCTTCTGTGGGAAAAATTATATGCTCTAGGTTTAAGCTCCAATATAGTAATGTTTCTTAAGAAACTGTATGCTCACGCACACATTAGAACCCGTACAGAGGGTAATTTAACAAGGCAATTCAACATTACTTCAGGTGTTTTGCAAGGAGAGTCGTTAAGTCCTCTTTTGTTTCTCTTTTCACTGCTGATATTGAAGATTTTTTTGATTCGTTTAACGCTCGTCGCCTCAATATTGATAACCGTCACGAAATACTTATGCTCTTGTATGCCGATGATTTGGTGCTATTGGCTGATTCAGAAATTGACCTTTGCCGTAAACTCAATATCCTGGAAAGGTACGTAGCACTAAATCAATTAACGATTAACACTCAAAAACTAAGATCATGTGTTACTCTCGCGGCGGTCGCAGTAATATTTCTCCTTTCCTACTTAATAATCAACCTGTTGAAACTGTTAATTGTTTTACCTATCTAGGAGTAATTTTTTCCTCCTCTAGCCTCTTTCGACTAATGACCGAGTCAATGGTCGCAAAAGCTAGGCAAGCAGTTGGGTCTGTCATTTCTCTAATGGCCAAATCCAAAATAAACTCTTGGGATTCACGTTTAGTTCTGTATGACTCGATCATTGTCAACTCCTTAACCAATTCGTTGCAAGTCTGGGGACTGCGTTACACAGACTTGTTAGAAAAGGTGCAAGTCAGTTTTTAAAAGACTTTTATTCTTGCCTCTAAACACGCCTGGTTATAATGTTAGATTTGAAATAGGAATTAGCAGTCTGTCGTTACTGGTTTTAAAACGGCTTTATATTGGTTACTTAAACTTTTGGCAATGGAAACCAATCGTTATGCTTGTGCGTGTTTCCACAGGCAGCTGCAACTACTAAATGATGACACTCGTTATAATTGGCTCCTTCAAGTCAGAAATTTACTCTTTTTTAGTTACCACAATATTTGTATCTTAAGTATTGCTTTTATTTATTTATTTGAATTTTCTATGTACGTAAGTCGTTCGGTTCTTTCTTTTGTCACCGAACATAGTGCAGAACATCTGCCTACAAAAATTGTAATATTTTTAGAAGGAATAAAGATTATTATTATCATTGCTCAACCACTGATCAATTAATAATAATAAATAATCTTTGTATTGCCTTTTAGGCCTTTCTCTGAGCACGTGATTAATGATTTCAGTATGTGGTTTTTTCGGTAGTAATAAGATTTTCATATAAAATAATAATTATAAGTTCCAATTTGGTCTATGACTGTGTATACCTACATAATTGGTGTCAAGAAACATACATAATATGAACTCATATGAAAAACATTTTATAAACATTGATTTAATTGTCATCATGCCTTGGAAATAAAGCAAAAAGGCAAATGAACGATGAATCTTAAATTAACTAGTATTCTAATGTGGAACACGTTATTATTTGAGGGTTTCAAGACATAAATGACAAAAGCTCTGAATTTTTAATATTTTCTTTAAATTTACTTAGACATATTTATCGCAGTGGAAAACTTGAGCAAAACGACGATAAATTGAAAAGTCCAGAACATTTTTATCCCCTATTTTATTTATGTTTGCATCTGACTGGGACATTACACTGATTTATTTCAGGAAAATCGCAATTTATTGCAAGATAATGTATTAAGAAAATATACCTACTTGGAATAAATAACTTGACTGTGGGGAATCTTTAATTTATAAATGCGCAAGGAGGAAATATTCCTCCAGCATTTAAAAATTATTTTTTGGATTGCTATGCAATTTTATTATCTCCATTTGATTAGGTTAATTTCAGTTTAATATCCTTGTTATAATTCCGAAGTGCAGTAAAGTGAAAATAATTATTAAAAAATACATACAAGGTGAAGTTTGCATATATTAAAAAAAAACGAAATATATTGTGCCAATTGTATGAGTAAGATATGGCTATAATGGTGTCAATGCATTGCCAAACTGTTGATATATATCGTAAAAACTCTTCAGTGCAATGCAACGAAGAACCCAATAACAAACAGTTCATAATATCAAATAGACAACGGAATTACGTACAGCTATAGTTGTAGTATGTCTTTATCTAATGAGAAATGTTTGAGAAAGACATTGCTTAAATTTAGCACATTACTAAATCCTAGTGGTATTCACATACAACCAGATCACTGGTGACTTAGGCAATTATTTAATTTCATTTCATTTGTATACAAATTATGCATCTATATTTTTTAGTTTTGGTACAAAGTCGATGGCAAAATAGTATGTGAGCTTTCTTTTGGCTATGCTATGGCAGAAATGTTTATACAACATGGTTGACGGAGGCAAAGAACTGATCCTTTACCAGATTATTATTTAAAACACTAAACTGTAGTACTAAGGCGAAATAGTATATCTATAAAATCTTTAATATCTTTACCGTATGTTCGCTTCTGGCTAAGATACATAATAAAGATATAGTATTTTGCCACGATTTATTCTTCAATTTGTTTAGCGTAAAGAGAATATTCCCAGGTTATTCCATTCAAAATCATGTTTAATATTTCAGCAATGTACAAGGGCAAAACAGTATAATATCACATTCTTCAATTAAAAATTGGGGATACAATTTTGACTTTATACAGTGGCGAAACAGTTTTCTTCCTTCCCATACGTTCACCTTGGTAGGCAAGTGTTTAATCATACTGCACCATAAAATAAGTAAATACAAAAAGCGCAGATGTAGAGATCATATTTAAAAAAGCTGAAAATTACGTAATACCTAAGTTACATATTTGGCCAACACTGGCAAAATACATTACAATTTGCAATTTTGATGTTTAATTGTTCATTTAAAAATATCATTTTCATTTTCCACTTGCTCAACTACTCATTGCATTAGAATGCCATTTAAAACTATAGGTTCTTGAGAATCGTAAAATTCAAATGTTTCTAGCTACTACCATTTTCAGTTATTCTCGACATTTAACTGTGAAGTCGAGCCGTTTGAAAATCATTGAATTTTGAACACAGATCTTTCAACAAATTTTTATGTTATGTTTTCAGAGATGTCTGGCACTTTTTTACACAATTAATTTCAAGAATTTCCATATAAAAATGGCAATCAAAGTGTATCAAAGTATAAATGTAATAATAAATATTTCATACATACATTGTCTATGAACAATTTTGTTTTTTTTTTGTGAGAGGGTAATTCTCACAAATGGTTCCTAATTTCGGATACCTATAAGTCAACCATAGTAGTAGTAGTAAAGTGCGGGCGGCCTTAGCCTGGCAAGTAGGCCACACGTGGGCCCTTTTTGCCTACCCTGGCATCCCATCACCCCTCCACTATTCGCCCTCGGCCTTCCTCGAACCTACCCGACGTCCTGATGAACGCCAGGATCCTGGTCCATGGTAGGCCCCTCATCTCTTCCCTTTGCAGCTCCTCGGTGCCAAAGATTCTATATCTTAGTCTTCCAAGAGCCGCACAGTGTCCTAGAAAATGGATAGGGTCTCTTCCCATCTCCGCATTCCGGACATAAGGGACTATCCTCTATGCCTATCAAATTCAAATGCCTCCTGAGTCTGCAGTGGCCTGTCAGGACCCCCACCATTTGGTTCAGGGACCTTCGACTAAGGCTCAGCAGCCACTTCGTCCTAGATTTATTAGGTTCATTGAAGAAGTCATGGGCCTGTCTACATCCCCGTTCCTTCTCCAATTCCCTCCTAGTGTTTGATAGGCCCATTTATTAAGGGCACTATTCACACTACCTCGCGTAATTCCCAAAAAGGGTTCGGGTCCCTGGCACGGTGCCCCAGATCCAAGACGAGCCAGCAAGTCAGCCGTCTCATTACCGGGGATCCTCTTATGGCCAGGAACCCAGACCAACTCCACCTCTCTTTGTCTGACCAGGGACTCAAGGGCATCTCCACACTCCTGGACTAGACTAGATCTAGTCACCGGAGAGCTAAGAGCCCTGAGTGCAGCCTGGCTGTCCGAGCAGATGAAGATTTTCTCCTCCACACGATTCCTTACTTCTTCCTTGCTTGCTACCATCAAAATAGCCTGGAAAACCGTGGAGTGTGTACCCAGCGAAAAGCTCTGCCGGATGTCCAGGTTTTCCAGATAAATTCCTGCTCCAGAAAACTCATCCCCTACCCGGGATCCATCTGTATAGCATATCAGAGATCCCGGGGGAAACATGTTTTCTGCCCTCTCCCACTGCTCTCTCGAAGGGAAAACAGTGGTATATCTCCTACCCAGCCTTAGTTTATCCTTTGCTTCAATAACCCTCAGAGCGGATACTGGAATTTCATTCTCCGCCCTCAAGGCTATAGAAGCGTGACCCTCCACACGACCCTCTGCCTTCCAGCAGCCTGCATCCCTTGTTCTCAGATAGGTCGCCATCGCCTCCTTTACAATCCATGTTGGGAGGGGTGGATAAGTTAACCATAAGTATCCTAAATTATGAAACGCTCTATTTTTGCCAGTGTCAAACAATACCGACTATTAGAATTTAACACAATAAATCAAATAATTTACTATAGCTCTAGATCTACTCTGGCTGAAACAAACAGCAATTTTGGAAAAAAGAGAACCAGTTACACATGTTTCAGGTCAGAGATGCAAAAAACTAGTTGCACCTGTTCATCGTGTTTAGAACTACTACTATCTATCGAAGGATTCCAGATTTTTAATCAGTAAAGGAACTAGAACATTAGAAGGGATAACTCTTTTTGAAGTAGCTGCAGGTTTTAAACATTTTAGATCTATTCGATACTCGTATATAACTGTACGAAATTAGGGAACTAAATTTACGACACCTCTGAATCTTAATCAGTCTTGTCATGTAATCATATAAGTTAGCAGATCTAGAAAAGTTTCAAAATACATTATTTGTGGTGTTCCTCTTTCTTATGTAAGTGTTGCCTGTTAAGTGACGGTGAAGCCAATCTAACTATATTGCTCGTCTATGATTTACAGAGTTAAGGCTGGGATTTTGTATATATATTTTTACCGTCTAACAGGGCTTCAAGCGAGGACACAGAACTCCAAGAAAAATGAAATATTTCGTTATTATTATATATCAACGTATTCACAACGGTTCCGGCTAGTGCGTGAGATAATTTTCATTGCTCATAAAATCACAAGAGTAATTAAAATAAATGTTAAAGTACCTTAATTTTAGCCACACAGTTACTACGCCAATATGTCGCAATTACAGCAAAATTATCACAGCTACAGCCACCAAATTACTTCACTCACTAGCCAGGACATATAGGACAACTTGTGTTTCACTTTCAGATTAATATTTATTGCTAATTTTACATTTTGTGTCCTCGAGTAAAATCATAACATATATCACGGCTTCCATTTTTATGTACGTCAAAATGCACGATAAACTTCAGGGAACCTTGCGGTTCATGCCTATACGGTTTGTATACATAGGCCTCATTGATTCGCCATTTCACTCACTCAGGCTGTGCAATTTCTTTTCTACAAAATCCCCGCCTTAAGAAAAGGTAAGTGATGGAAGTCATGTCACCTATTATACAATACCTTGGTTCCCATGTATGGTAGTTAAAGCTTGGATATGAAGTAATATGCTTCCTCTACATAAACAGATCGTTATTTACTATTCTCAACCCAAATTAAAGAGTAACTCTTCAGGTTACACAATATTTCTTAAGAAATTTAGAAACGTAGTAAAAAGATAGATAATTTAAAATACAGTAAACACCGGGCTTTCTAGAACGCCATGGAACATTTTTTACAACAACTGGCACCTGATGCCTCACATCCATTAATTTCAATTCAGCCGACACACGCCATAAACGACGCGCCGGTTCGCGTGACGAATATTTCTATTTGCGGATGAAATACGGCGAGCGGTAACTCCACTGCGGCCAACTCATAATTATAGCCGTTACCCTAACCCGAACTAATTAAACGGGGCCTATGAACTTCCAGGAACACTTTTAATTAGATCTTGAAGGCGAAAGGGAAAGCCGAGGTCGGGAAATGCCATAAAATTTCTCGAGGAGAGTCCTCTAACGAGGAGCGGAACCTTCCGAACATTTTAAGGCATGTCCACGTAGTTCCGCAACATTAATATTGTATCGCTTGGGACTGCGTTCATGTACAAGGCACTCCGAGTAAGACGTTAGTTTCGAACTTTTCCTCAAAATACAGGGTGGTTACGGTCTTGTAATTTTATTTTCAGGAGGTGATTAAAAGACCTTTACCTTAAAAGAAGGGTTTTAAGGCTAAAACACTTTAACAAAAGTTGGATGATAAGAGAAATATGGTTTTCTCAATATTCTCACACGGTTCCCTGAAGTTTATCGTGCATTTTGACGTACGTAAAAATGGAAGCCGTGATATATGTTATGATTTTACTCGAGAACACAAAATGTAATATTAGCAATAAATATTAATCTAAAAGTGAAACACAAGTTGTCCTATATGTCCTGGTTAGTGAGTGAAGTAATTTGGTGGCTGTAGCTGTGATAATCTCAAGCACTAGCGGGAACCTTTGTGAATACGTTGATATATAATAATAACCAATTATTTCAATTTTCTGTGTCCTCCCTTGAAGCCCTTTTAGACGGTAAAAATATGTATACAAAATCCCAGCCTTAAGTAAAAGCATGTGGCTTTCGGGTTCTTTTTCCTGGTTTCCACAGTTCGTTTAGACATTCCCGCGTATACTTTGTCACAGTCGCTGCATGGTACCAAAAACTCTCCTGAACTCAATTGATTTTTCGGATTGGGGAGTTGCTGACTTATTTTACACATTGGTGTGAAAATATCGCACTTCTTCTTTACGTAGTACTTTCGTAATACTGTCACGTTGGGGATTATGGTAATGTGGTAGCTGTAGTTACTTCCTCCTTGGGCCTTGCTCTTTGCTTTCTACGAGGTCTAATGGCTCTATAGATGTCTTTTTTTAGAGTATTCATTTGGTAGAAATATTGATCGGGGCGAATCTATTTCTTCCTGCCGATAGTATGACTATAATCTTCAATACCTCGTCCCTGTTCATCTTAGAGTATTTTAAAATCTCCAGAGCTTATCTTCGTGATAGGTTGTAATACCCATTGGTATGAAACAGCACTCCTAGAGTCTTCTAGACAGATTCCGTGTCCCTGTGTTCAGCAACAGCGGATTTTTCAGGCTTGTATAACTGCATGTGCCTTTCGGGTTCTTTTTCCTGGTTTCCACAGTTCGTTTGGACATTCCCACGTATACTTTGTCACAGTCGCTGCATGGTACCAAAAACTCTCCTGAACTCAATTGATCTTTCGGATTGCGGAGTTGCTGACTTATTTTACACATTGGTGTGAAAATATCGCACTTCTTGTTTACGTAGTACTTTCGTAATACTGTCAGGTTGGGGATTATGGTAATGTGGTAGCTGTAGTTACTTCCTCCTTGGGTCTTGCTCTTTGCTTTCTACAAGGTCTAATGGCTCTATAGATGTCTTTTTTTAGAGTATTCATTTGGTAGAAATATTGATCGGGGCGAATATATTTCTTCCTGCCGATAGTCCTCATCAGCACTGCGAACTAGGGTCTTCATGACCGAGTGTTTTTGTGCCAGAAAATGATTAGACTTTCCATGGAGATATCTATTAGGATGTCTTCTTCCTGTAGATACCGTGTCTTAAAACGCCAGAGATCTTCCTTTTTACCAGAACGTCTAGAAACGGTAAAACTTTGTCTTGCTCCACTTCACTGCTAAAGTTGATCTTGTGTTGATGGTTAATATGATCCAAAAATTCTTGTAAGGAAACTATTCCATGGTGTAAAACTATGAAAGTGTCATCCACGTATCTATCCCAGCACATTTATTTTTAAAATTCAACGAATTTCAGATAAAGTATTATATGAAAATCAGGTTTAAGTTTAGTTTAAATAAAGCAATAACTTCAGGGGCAAAGTGGTCGTCAAACAGTTTCAGGTTGTCCTGAATCGGATCATTGGTGAAAAGCGACTCGACATCGTCTTTTGTTGGACGCAAAATCTCACTGTATCCATGAATGGGCATAACTTGCTAGCTCTAATCCTACAACTCGCGGCTGCGTTTATTATCATTTCTACGTGCTTACAAATCATGAAGAAAGGATAGCCCTGTTCAAAACAAACCTTTTTTGTCTCTACACAAGTTTCGTAATATCTTCGTTTCGTACCAAATACCATCACCAGTCTCCATCTCATCGCTATGTTTATCCGAACGAAACATTTTGTCATTATTACCATAAGTTTAGTTGCTCTTTTGATACTGTTATAAGTTTGTAAGATGTCATGAAACCTTTGATTTTTAAAAGGTCATAACTTTTTAAGGGATGCTAAAATTAATTTTCTTCACATTAAACACCTAAAATCGACTAAATAAATCACTGCTTCATTTTCCTCATCAGTTTTCGATTTTAATGTTTGAAGATTTTAAAATTTAATTTTCACGATACTGTGCACCTCCCCATTATGCAACACATGCCCATGCTTATTTAGATGAGCTGTTCCCGAATCGTTGGATAGGGAGAATAGGGCCGAGTGAGTGGCCAGCCAGATAGCCTGATTTGACACCCCTAGATTATTTCTTGTGGAGATACTTAAAAAGCAAAGTATACGTTACCAGACCGGTTAATTTAGAAGATTTAAAAGCACGAATTTGTCACGAGATACGTCGTATACCTCCTGAAGTTATTGATAATGTCCAAAAAGAATTTACTAATCGTCTTGGCCACTGTCAGGCAGCCAACTGTGCACAATTTGAACATTTAATTTAGTCGATTTTTTACATAATCATTGTCATTTTCAGTATTGTGAAAATTAAATTTTAAAATATTATTTTCTTGAAATTTTTGTTATGTAACACCATAATTTTTCATGATGTATGTATGTAGAATGACACGCTCTTTCAAATGGCATGGTCAAAATTGGGGGTTGCTATTTAAAAAAATTGTCGATGTCGATGGTAAATAATACTGCAATGGTGTCTTTATTGTTTCGGTAATGATCAGTATTAATATCATCTATAAATATTATTAATTCGCATTATAGCTGCATTTTAAATTTTAAAATATGACATTTATTACAAAATGTTAATAATTTAAATTCCTGTAAATCTAAAAATCTATAATTAATAATATTTTATTAATTTTTTATCGAAATATTATTCTTTAAGTAAATCTTAGATTTAGTGTCATTTTAACAAAAGAAATTGTTGAATTAGTATAAGAATGCTTAGATGTCAAGAATATGTAAATATTTATATCAAATATACTTTACTACTGAATTAAAACATATCCACTTGAATGAAGTTTAGAATTTTAAGTATATTATTATATAGATTAGATTTTCCTTGAGCATACTTATTCATGCTCCAAATTTCATTGGAAAAAAAGTTACAACATTATAAAAGAGTAATATCCTGTAGAGTAAATTCATATTGAAGGTATTACTCACATTATTTTTTTCCCAGTTGCAAATTTTTGTGTAGATCAAGTGGTCCAAAAGCCAATCTACTGGTTTGTCGTTGTAGAACATTTGGAAAAATTGAATTAGCCACGGTAACTCGGCACTCTTGAACATTTTCCCTGAAAAAAAAAACAAACGAATACTGAATCTGCACAGGAGAAAATACGTCGTTATTTGCAACTTTAGAACTACACACAACGTCAAAAGTCTTGGACCCCCTATATAAAATGATTAGATTAAATCTAGTGGTTTTTCTTAATGTGGTAACAATATGACATTAAAAATATTGCAGACCATGAACATTTACTTTATTACCAATTTTGAAGTTATACTTCTTTGCGCCAGTTAGACACATTGAGATGGGATGTTGGTCGAGAAACCGCGTCACGCTCAAAAGGAAGAACAAATTTGGAAGAACAAATTTTTAAGAACTTTTTTTTAAGAACTTTTAATATATTAATATATAATAATAATAATAATAATAATAATAATAATAATAATAATAATAATAATAATAATAATAATAATAATAATAATATATATTTTTTTACAAGGTTAGTTTCGCAGTGTATTTAGTGTTCCTTTGCATTATTGTACATTATAATGCCCGGACGTAAAATTTTGCGTTTACCCGAGCAAGAATGACGGCTTTACATGATGCAGGGCATTGTAATCAGATATTGAACATGTTAGGTATTCCTAGATCATCTGTTGCGCGAATAGTACACAGATGTGAAGAATTTGCTACAGTAGAAAACAGACCACGTAGTGGACGTCCTCGAGTATCTAATGAAAGGGAGGATCGGTATTTGGTGCAATATGCCCGTAGACATCGAACATCTTCAGCTTCAGCTCTCAGGGCCCACTTTCAAGGTACGCTTCGCCGTGTTATATCGACACTATTCGAAGACGATTTCACAACGCAAATGTTACTCATAATAATCGAACTTGGAGAGAACCAAGTCGACAACAGTGACTTCGACTAACATATCAATAGATTAGATTGGCCAGCCAACTCTCCTGATATGAATACTATTGAAAACATGTGGGATTTCGTTGCTAGAGCCATTCATAATCATATTCCTCCATCTCAGACTGAAGATGGATTAGTCGTGGCGATAGAAGAAGAGTGGAACAACATTCCACAAGAGATCGTTAACCGCTTGATTATCTCAATGCACAGACGTGTCAATATACTATTGGAACGTGGTGGGGGTCATACCGACTATTAGTGAAGTAGAGAACTTGCTTTGTTACTTCTTATTGATTTAATAAATTTTGTCAAATATGTCAGATATTTGCTGGCTTTTAATTTTCTAAGTACTCGGTTTATCGAACATATTCTTTTCACAAAAAAAGATTCAGGAAGCAATATACTTTTATAAATATATGTGGTTTTTCTGACAAAAAGATTTCTTTAATAAGAGTGAGGGGGGATCCAAGACTTTTGACGTTGTGTGTACTTCCACCACCGTTCAGTAAAATACACTTTATTGACAGTATAATGTAAAGTACTATTTTTATAGCAGGACTATTGCTTGTAATTAGAGAATAGTCTTTTTACTTTTAATATTTTAGGTAGAATTTCTCTTGACCTTGCAAAAATTATGAATGAGAATTTATAACAAGCAAGCAATTTTCACATATTTATGAGGTATGTATTTTGCCGGGTAAATTTGGGTTGTTTAATAAGAAACTGTTGCCTAGCAAATATACGATAAAAACTGTCTACAGTTTTTTGGTCAAATTGCTAAAGGAAACAGGTATGGTTTTATTGATGATGAATTGCTGTGTCCTGTTATTTTTATTAGAGCTTTTTCTTCAATTCCGCTTTTACTTAATTCGCTAACTGCTGCCGCACGATTTGAGTAATTTGTAATTTTCACATGACATCTACACCAATGCGTTGTGCTGGCATATTTTTATACCAACCTTTAGAATGTTTCTTCTTCCATAAAGGATTTGGTGTAAGAAATGCTATGTCCAATGTTATGTGCCTCACTTTTCCATCAACTTTTCAAATAAGCGTACTGGGCAAATATCTTCCTCTAAAAGATTAGGCGTAATCCATTTGCTGTCGCATAATTTATTGTCACCGCCTTGTCTTGTTTTCGAAAATAGAGGATTATACTTGATACGTCCACTTTATTTTCCATTATTTTCAATTTCAGATTCGAAATAATGTGGTTTTGCCTCAGGTTTTGCTGTAAGTTGCTTCTCTGCCGCGCCGAGCTAATCTAAACGCCAAAATAACATATTTTGAAGTCCTTCCGGTTTAATTTCGTTATATAATCTGTCCATTGCAAATATTTCACATTTATTAAGAGCTGATGCACTGGATTTTCTCTTTTCGGGTTGTGCTTGTAGGATTTTACGTTTATCATTACTTGCAGCTCGTGATGAATTAAGCTGTACGTCAATAAAAGGATTAAATACAATATTAAATTCTTTATAATATTTACTTTGTAGCATTTTAGCGGTTGTGTTCCAAATTGTTTTAACTATCGTTGTATGTAGTATCTTCCGTCACATTTTCACATCTTAAAAGCCCAATCTTACATTAAATTTCTCGATGTAAGTATCTGGCTCAAAGTTATATCCTTTTGCATGTCAAAAAGTAGAGAATTGTCACCAGATTGATGATTGAGTCGCAACTGTATTAGCAAGCACACAGGTATTAACAATTTGACTAATTTCGAAAAAGTTGAAGGTAAGTTTTGCCGCTGTCTAAGTGACAATTAGACTGTAGTATGTGGGCTTTTTTATATAAGTATAACTAAAATTCACAGTACAAAAATTTAGCATCTATAAAAATATGAACAGTTTGTTATTATAAGATTTAAAAAAAGAATAATAAGTAAAATAACCTACAGTTCCTTCCTGCGTATAAAATTACAAAAAGAATCCAGTATCTGTCTATCTAAAATATCTTATTTCTATTGACACAGTCTTATTATGACAGAAGTATCATCGTACCACGATAGAAAAAAGTTCTAAAAATGAAATAGGTATATTTTTTAATAACATAGGTGGTAAGTACTCTGCTGAAATAGCACAGTTTTTTTATACCAATTACAAACTTATTTACTACGACATCAAAGTTAGGAGAATGTAATAGTAATGAGGTTTTTATAAAATAATTCTATTAGAATAAGTAAGCTGCAGTAGTAAACTCTAATATCATAGTAAATTTGTTGACTAGCGTATTTTACCAATTCTTCTTTGCTGCATTTTGCATTTGTCATGAAAACAGTCAGTCTCAGTGTAACTATTAATTTCTCATCCCAATTGTTGAAATTATTTTCTAAATAATTATAAAATAAGTTTTTTTCTTCATACATTATCAAGAACTTTTAATAAAATTCTAACCAAACATATTAATATTTAGAAAGATTATTTCGGTGGTTTTCTAGCTAGAAGATAATTGCACAGCTTCGAAGATAAAGGGAACGCTCCACAATACAAAACAAGTAGGCCAAGCTCCTGAGGCTAAATTACTCGAGGCTTTTGCAAACTCATCGGCCAGCTAGGATTACTTATATAAAAGTTAACTAGACTCTTTATAAAACAAGTCTTAAACTCCCTAGCGTGTTGTAAGTAAATACATTAGTTGGAAGTTGGAATAAATTTTCATTGGAGCAGTAAAAATAAATTGCATAGAGATAACGTAAATCTGCTACATGTAGCAAAATATGTAAATCGGAGTATTTAAAATGTATATCCTGGTGCTTTACAACGAACCGCTGTAGACATGCTGTTTTCCATTTGCTATTTTATTTACATGTGATAAATTCCCCTAACTATATTTGTATTTACATTTAATAAATACAAAACGTATTATCAATAGTGTCCACAAAGAAGAAATAAAAATACATTGCTTTGATTAATTTAGTTACGCTTTGGAAACAAGTATTAAAGCCGGGGGCACATTGCTCTGATGCCACGCCACCCGACGTGATGTGACATATGTACTTTGTGTATACACTGTTACCACGTCATGAGATGCCCCTTTACGTTACATTTTATCACTGGCACTGGTTAATGCATAATACAATTTCTGTGTTTCAAAAAGGCTGTGGCCAAAAATTTGGGTCATCTTCGTTACCTGCTACCTACTCGAGCAGCCGTGTGGCAGCGTGCGTACAGTTTATCACCCAATGTAGAGCTGGAAAGAAATACATGGAACCAACGGAATGGGGTTGGAAACGCACTATCAACGGTTTACAGCTAGTAACCACCGAAAAAGAAGCAGCATCACCAGCATTACTCATATAATTCACCACGGCATATCAAGACCATGTTTTTTGAGAAAGTTACTACTAACGAAATTATATCCACTATACTCAAAATGGCTAATAAAAATTCTACTGGATTGGACGAAACACCTCTCTTTCTAATTAAAAATTGTGTATTGTTGTTTTGCTGAATGTATTGCTGTAATTGTTAACAGGTCTATTGAGCTGGGGGTGTTTCCGCAGCAATTGAAGACGGCACTTGTGTTGCCAATTTTCAAATAGGGTGCATCGGATGACATAAAAAATGTTAGACCAATTTCTTTATTAAGTGTGTTCTCCAAGATAATTGAACAAATAGTGGTTTGTAAGATTTCTAATTTCTTATCAAAGTATGACATACTATTACGGGCCCAACATGGTTTCAGAAGGAGTTTTTCCACAGAGACTGCTACAACTGCACTAATCCAACTGATAAATAACAAAATTGATAATAAGGAGTATGTTATGGGAATATTCTTTGATCTTTCCTCTGCTTTTGACAGCCTACATATTCCTTTTGTTGGTGTTAAATTGGGAAAACTTGGTATACGTGGGGCTGTCAACAGTTGGATAACCTCTTTTCTAACTGGACGAACCCTGCGAGTTAAGGTCAGTCGTGTGTATTCAGATGAACAAAAGCTTACCATCGGCACTCCACAAGGTAGTGTACTGGGGCCTCTTATGTTTTTACTGTATGTGAATGATTTACCCGAACACATTAGTTGTGGTCAGGTGTTTATGTATGCGGATGACACATCCATTATAGTGTGGAGTAAATCCATGAGCGAGCTGATACATAAGGCCAATTTGGCCATTGATGAGTTTAGTACATGGTGTAATAGAAACCGTCTTATTGTCAATTATGATAAAACAGTATGCACGTTCTTTAATACTGCTCAGAAAAAAGTAAATTATGAGGATATCAATTTAACTATTAATAATCATAAATTGGTGATCCAGAGTGAAATTAAATTTTTAGGCACTCAGCTGGATGTGAACTTAAACTGGGCATCTCATATTGACTCGCTTTGTAATGATTTAAAAAAAACTTGTTTTGCCGTGCGTTTTGTTAAAAAATAGCCTAGACCCGCTTTCGCTTGTAAATGTTCATTATGCACTTTTTTACTCAAAGATGGTCTATAATATTATTGTTTGGGGTCAAAGTTCGTCTGTAGAGCGAATTTTTGTTCTACAAAAAAGAATTATAAGAACAATTTTTAATATGAAACCCATGGAATCATGTAGAACAGTCTTTAAAAATAAAAAAATTTTGACAGTATGTTCCACATACTTATACAAATTACTTGTTTATATACACTCCATTAAGGACACACTTCATCTTCATGCAAATAAACATACACACCTAACTCGCGGTAGGAACAATATTTACATTGATAAATATAATTTGAGTTTTTACACCAAGTCGCCGATCTGTGCTGGTAGTCAGTTGTTTAATAGATTACCTATTGAACTTAGAAATATTATCTCCTTAAGGACGTTCAAGGCATCTCTGAGAGATTTTTTATGTAGTCATAGCTTTTATTCCCTAAATGAATATTGTACGCTTTGATTTTACTTTGTTATTGTTTTGTATCGTATTTATATAGTGTTTTTATACTTTTAGCTTATCTGGTTATTACCTATTTTGACCTTTTTTGACTTATTCTATCCAATTGTAATTATTGGCAGAAGGGACGAAAAAATTTATTATATTATTATTATTAATCTCTTGTAATTGTATGTGCAAGGGCGATTGGTTGTCGTAAGCTTGGACTGAGCTGTTCGATCACTTTTACCACTTGCGAAGGTCAAACTTGAAACGTTGATGAACCTATTGATTTACAGAATTTCCTGACAGTTGAACTATCGGATGAAGAGAATTAAGAAGTAGAAGAAACTGGAGACACTGAGGAAACTGAAGCAAATAGAGAAAGTAGAGACTGCAAGTCATCAACTCATCACTCACATCATCTTGATGAGCAATTCAAATGTAAAAAACGAACAATGATGATTTAAATATTCCACTTGATTTCGTACAGCTATAATTTTATTATTTAACTATTCTATGACATAATAATAATAATAATAATAATAATAATATCTCTACCCCTCATTCTAATCACGAGGATTAGCCCAGAAGTCGAAGACTTGTGCGGGAGAGGGGGCGGCATATTATTATTAAGCAGGCCGCATTTGCGCCCAGGAACGACTTACGTTGGTAGGCCCTAACCACCATTCAGTGCAGGAATGAGGGAAACCTGGAAAACCTCATTAATTAGGGGGGTAGTTAAATGCCAACTGGTATCAATCTCTCACATTGACCCAAGTCAACATTCTTCCACCCTACCATACCCGCAGAGAGGGTGCCAATCTCTCCACGAATATAGCTTATATACGGTCTACCGGCTGCAGGGGTCGAACCCACAGCGATCCAGTCACCTCGATTCAAGTACTGACGCCTTAAACCGTGCGACCACTGACCGATCCCACATATCGACTCTATATATGTTCAAATGGTACAATGCATTCCTTATTTTATATGCATCGATTTTGTTAGTCATTTTATGTTTGACATGAAATTGAGGTGCATCTGATGCCTGAAATATTCTTAAGCGTAGTTCTTCTAAGGAGGCAACAGGAGTGGCATAAACAATACTTGTTATGTGTCCCCACAAAAAGAAATCCATAGGCATTAGGTCAGGTGAACGTGCAGGCCAACAATCAGGGGCATCACAACCACGACCAATCCAGCGATTCGGGTAATTTAAATTTAACCATTCTCTAACAGCAAGTGTACTATGTGCAGGCGCCCCATCGTGCATATACCACATCACTTGAGGTGTAACGAGGGGTACATCCTCAAGTAATGTTAGAAGATTTTAATTCAAAAATCTAAGATACTCGGCCGCTTTAAGCCTGTGCAAAAGAATAAACAGACCGACTAGAGTATCTCCTACAATTCCCATCCAAACGTTTCTCCTGAAATTATGCTGACATCTTCACACAAATATTTCATGACTATTTTCTTCCGACCATGAACGAACATTATGAAGATTTACTGAACCTACACTCGGAAAATCTGCTTCATCTGTGAAAAGCATATTCATTAGGAAATTTAGGTCAAGCCTGGAAATATTAATGTACCATTGACAAAAATCCACGCGATTAGTTAAATCAGAGTCATTCAATTCTTGCACGGGTTGATAGTGAAAAGGCTATAAATGATTTTCATGAGCTACATTTCACTATGAGAAACTTGCAGTTGCCTAAACATATGTCTTGTGCTTGTACCACAGTCTTGTTCGAGATGTTCCAGCATAGCTTCCTCAGTTTCAACAGTTCGAACATTACGCCTTCTTCCGACACCTTCACGATTGGGCTGCATTTTATCAGTTTTGCAAAGCCTTCTTTCCACCAAGGCCAATGTATGTCTATGAGGAATCGGTCGGTTTGGGTATCTTTGATGGTATAACCTTACTGCAGCGTTACTATTTTTTCTGGATTCGAAAAACACTTGGAACATGTCGACATATTCGTCATTGGTATAAATATTGTTTACCATAATTATTCTGGTAATAAATGAATCAATCGGTACTAATTATCGGTTGACAGAAAGTGTCAATTTATTAATATAATAAATAACAATTTATTTGTTATGACATCCGCCGACTTTATTTTTACAAATTTTCTCAATTACCCCTTTAGTAAACGATGACGCATCTATTTTTTTTACTAGAAAACTATCGGTTTTATCGAAAAACTACGGGAGGTTAAATAGTTGCGCAATAAATCAGTCTTCAATAATTTGCTTCATATAAAAATTGTCCAATAAAATATTGCAATGGGGTTGACTGTTTCACTCTTTTATAAAGTACGCCAATGATCGAAAAAATATTGGAAAGTTGTCTTTTTAATAGTAAGATGCTCATACCAAGTTTCGGGTCTCAAGCATTCCCCGTATTAAAAAAATAAAATGTGAATTTCAATCCCCTTCTTTAAGAGGGTATATCGGCCCGGGGGTGCAATTTTCATATAAGTAAGGTGTTTTTACTTTCATGCCCTTATTTTTGGCTCTACATTCACTGGTATAATTTTTGCTACTTCATTTAAAAATACCCTACATTTATGCCATGGGAGAAACGATGTTCACATTTGAAAAACTAATGCGTCTAACAACCCACACTCGTGAAAAATAATTTCAATTGAAGTACAACAATAAAATTCAAACCTAAAAAAAATACTCAATACATCTGAAACGAGTCTGTTTCAACGCCCTTTCACAGAACGAAACTGATTCAAGTCAAACAAAAGCCCAGCGAAAATTGACAAGTAAATAAAGTATACATAACACTTAATCAAGCTCGTTCAATCAAGCTTTATTTCATTAAACTGATTCGATTCCATTCCTCGAATTCACTGTGTACAAAAGCAACTGAGAGCGAACCCTTCGTTTCAGTTTGCAAGGGGAAATAAATTCTGTGAAAAAGAATTTTAGATAGATATGGTTAGGTATACGGCGAGCTTAGCTTCATTAAAAATGAAACAAGGCTGTTTTATCTCGATGAAATTTTGATTTTACACCAAAGATAAAGCAAAAATAGCATGCATCAAATCATGCTCGTATAAGTTACATTTTCTTCGACGTGAATATGAAACAAAATTATACAAGGTGTAACAACTACTATATTTCTAAAATGTTTAAATGATCTCTGGTTGGAGAGACAGTCTACAATTATGGCTCGAGTAAAGGAATACACATTAAGGCGGGGATTTTGTGGAAAAGAAATTGCACAGCCTGAGTGAGCGAAACGGCGAATCAATGAGGCCTATGAGATAGTATACAAACCGTATAGTCCCGATTCCCTGAAGTTTATCGTGCACTTTTACGTACATAAAAATGGAAGCCGTGATATATGTTATGATTTTACTCGAGGACACAACATGTAAAATTAGCAATAAATATTAATCTGAAAGTGAAACACAAGTTGTCCTATATGTCCTGGCTAGTGAGTGAAGTACTTTGGTGGCTGCGGCTGTGATAATTTTGCCGTAATTGCGACATATTGGCGTAGTAACTGTGTGGCTAAAATTGAGGTATTTTAACATATATTTTAATTATTCTTGTGATTTTATGAGCAATAAAAATTATCTCACGCACTAGCGCGAACCTTTGTGAATACGTTGATATATAATAATAACCAAATATTTCAATTTTCTTGGAGTTCTATGTCCTCGCTTGAAGCCCTGTTAGACGGTAAATATATATATACAAAATCCCAGCCTTAAATGGAAAAAAATATCAAACGACAAAAAACAAGAACCTCAGAGAAACTCATTTTTTACACATTTATAATATATTGGGTGTTATATGTTGCCATAATTGTAGACTCTACCAACCCGAAATTATTTAAACATTTTAGAAATAGAATAGTTGTTACATATCAATGTTTTTTTTACTAGATGGTTAGTTTTGTTCCCGGTTTTGGGTTTTTGACACTATGAGACTAAAAAGAGACAAAAATAATATACCTATTTCGGTAAGTACTGCCTGTTTTGTGATGTATTTTTATTATTGACGTTCATTTTATAAAACAAAAATTGTAGCGTGCTGATGATGGTTTGATATAAACTGAAACGTCGATGAAGTAAATAAAGAAGTCTTTTTTGGAGTTGACCTCTTTTCTACCATTTTCCTGTTAAAGAAATTTTACAATTAGGTCACTATCCTAAACTACAGTACCAAAAATTTACATAGGTGCGTACTATTGACAGAATGAGAATTATACAAACTGTATTACTCGATAGAACACATAATATGCAAATAATCGTTTTTGTAGAATGCTTTACACATTTTAAGTCCCCCGATGAAATGTATCGAAAGCCTCTAATCTCGTTTCTCTGGTCTGATTATTGTGACAAATGTGAAGCTTTATTCTGCTGTCAGTTTGTAAATTTGGCAATTACCAACAAATTGAATTGAAGAAGCACGCAACTGCATTCATTTCTACGGCACTAGAATGGAAATAGATGTAAGAGTTGTTTGCTTTTGTGTATTACAAACACCAACTATTTTATCAACTTTTCTTTCGACAATTCAGAGAGAACACCCTGCATATGGCGATAGAAAAAAATCCAAAGAAAAAATCTGATTATAGACAGACAAAAAAATTGTCCAACGCATATAAAACCAGCAAATACTTAAAGGAAAATTAAACGCCAATTCTAAACTTTAATTTTAACTGAAATAACAGTATTTACACCTCAAAAGTAATTTGTCACTGTCATATGCAATAAAGTTCCATTTCCTTAAAAGGTAATTAGTAAAATATCTGATGAGTATACTAAAGACTTATTATTAATCATTATTATTAATTATCTTTGGGGGTATAGGAAGGAGAAATACCTCGAAATTTGTTGAAGCGTAGTTAGTCAATTAAATTTCAAATTTATAATTCCGTAATAATGAAATGCTTTTTAAAGACACTTTTCTAAATATTGTAATTTAATATCAAAATATCTCAATCTGGTTTGCAGGCTTCCGGAGTTTTAGGTCTGATTTCCACGTCATCGTTTAACACTTTTTAACGTTTCGTGATACTGAAGAAGCTCTGAAACTTAAGAAGAGGGCGATAGCTTTTGAAACAATAACAATAACATCAAGGCACTACACCCGATGACGAGAGAACAGCCTTTAACCATCAAAATAAGTCATTAACATCAGTATCAGATGTACTCTATCTTACGTATGTTGATTCGAGTATCTGATAAACTGATGTAAATAACGCACAGCTGTAACTTCAAATCCATGATGAAGCTGATCTCTGAAGGTATTCTATTAATGTGATTCAAAAATCTTTCTATATTATTGTTATGACCTAGGTTGTCCACCTTCCAGCTTCCCCAGCTACCTCTTAGTGGACTAAATTTGGAGTCATGGTGTCTACCTCATCGGAATGTACAGTAAGCGTTGTACTTCTTGCATCCGATAACTAGATCTTTGATAGGTTGTAGCAATGTGATATCACTCCGAAAGTCATCAGGATATCATTGGGATCCAGTTGGATTCCTTGGATCTTGTTGCTGAAATCTTCAGCTGTCTTGGCATAGAGTTCTGGTGGTTTTCACCAGATGGCTAAACTGTTTTAATGTCCAGTCTTGGTCTTACTTCTGAAAAAGCATTAGGTCTCCAAAAAGAAACCGGTAACATATCAACCAGGACAGATATTATTCAACTATCGAGCTGCCACAGAAGCCTGCACTCAAGCAATGTTGATGTGAAATTTAGAAGTAAATTATACTAACAAAAAAGAAATTACCATAATTGATGAAAGACTTCCTGATGGTGTTCCTGATCATTTAATATGAGTAACCCTGATACGTTGTTGGGATGAGAACAGTCTCAGAATCCTGCGCCGATAGACTAAAGAAACGCGAAACTTCACTGTTTATACTTTTCAGTATAGCAAGCTTATGTTGAACGCTTTAGCGACACCATGGCATGATGTGACACATGACTTAAAAGAGAATAACGTTCAGAAGACTAATCTAAGATTTTGGCCGTCGAACCGGTGATGTTTCTTTAGGAAGGTTTACATGTACCTAGATGTTTACCAAAGCTGTGAAGTGCACCTTCTTTTATTTGTTTATAGACAATCACTACAAAAGAACAAAATCCATCTGTGCACTTTTGAGGGTCTACTAAATTATCTTATTTGTCTTCCCCGCTATGTATTCAATGAAGTTTTCCAAACAATTCTTTTTATGAACATGGAACAGTGAAGTCACTTCGAAACACACCAGGACATTATCTGGATGCAGTTGGATTCCTTGGATCTTATTGCTGGAATCTTCAGAGTTCTTGACACAGTGTTCAGTTGTTTTCCCACCAGATTGTAACATGTATCCGATAAGTAGATGGGTACCTGACCCGGCTACACTCAAGACTTAATCTCCAGTTTTGGAATTACTTCTGAAGAAGAGAGTGTTAGATTTCTAAAATAATCAAGAAACCTAAACCGATAACATAATCAGCCCAGAAATTATTCAACTATTGACGGTCAGTGGTCGCGCGGTTTAAGGCGCCAGTACTTGAATCGATGGGAGTGGACCGGTGTGGGCTCGAGCCCCGCAGCCGGTAGACCGTATATCAGCTATATTCGTGGAGAGGATTTACACTCTGTGCAGGTATAGCAGAGTGAAAGAATGTTAGGTTGGGTCAATGTGAGGGATCAGTCGACATTTGACTACCCTCCTAATTAACTGAATGCTGGTTAGGGCCTACCAACGTAAATGCAAATGCGGCCTACTTAATAGCGATATGCCGCCCCCTCTCCCTCACAAGTCCTCGACTTCCAGGCTAATTCTCGTGATTGGAATGAGGGGTAGATATATTATTATTATTGAACTGCTACAGAATCCTACAGTCAAGCAATGTGAACGCGAAATCTACAAGAAAATGATTTCTCCAGGCTGACAAGAAAACATAAACGTTATATAGCAAGTCCACGGACACATATTATTTATTATAGGTGCTTCTTTGTGCAGCCACCCTGGTAATATTTTCGGGTATGTTAAATTTTTTATGGCAGCGAAGAGACCGTGACACTTTTACGGCCCATTTCTTAGTTTATTCAAAAGTGAAGGAACGACCGAACTGACCCAGTGCGAACAGTGAAACGTGTCGGTAATAAACTGGGCGACATCCCTTAAGGATAAGATGAAACCCACGATGAAAATGATGGTTTGGTTTGCCCATATTTTTTTTATTACTGAGGGTCGTAGTGGTGTGAATGAATTAATTATTATTCACAAAACTTAATAAATGACATTCGCCTCAAAAATGGTATTACATTTGAAGGAAAATTTCTTAAATCTAAAGGAAATTATATCAGTAGTAATTTTCCGACTACGATGTTGATTTTATATTACGTATATAGGATATAACAAATCCAAATTTAATTCAAGTAGCTTCAAAATAAATGAATAGAGATAAAAACAACAATTTTATATGTAGAAAGCAACAAGTGATATGAAAAAAGTTGAACTAGTGGCAATATTTTGATAGCACAATAATTGTATATTAAATAACAAGTTTAAAGAGCAAAGTTTTACGAAACGAATAGAGCTTTTGAATACAAGCGAGCGCGTAATTTAAAAGCTATATGAGTTTAATATAACTGATCTTCTCACAAAATTTGCTATTATACTATTTTTTCGCATTTTGTGTTATTAGGTAATTATAAGCAAATAGTGATAGATATAATTACAGAGCTAAAAATTAAAAAAATGTATCAAAGTAGGTACATATGAAGGATTTCTGACTTGGTCACGGTTTTGTTTATATATACAGGGTTAACTATGACTAAGAACAAAAATTTTAACACGTGCTCAGAAAGACCTAAAAATCAATAAAACTTTCATCTGTCAACAGTATCTACTACACTACTACATGACTACTACCGTGCGATCGTTTTTTGGCAGCACGATAATAATTAACATTCTTATTAGTAATAATACCTGATAGATAGGTACGTAACAGTTAATCCAGTTAGCTCTACTATTTTGCATTCGTGTTTCATTATTTCGTTACAAACTGGCAAAACTGCAACATTTTCCTTCATTATAACCCCTCACTACCGATATTACACACTTCCTATATGTACAGCTAGATAAAATACCTATTTATTATAACAAAATGGAACGAAAGCAATAGATAATAGAAAACTTTTAATGTACCCGCGGCAGTTTTATCCCATAACCTAGAAAACCAAACCGGCGAAATATATTGTGGGAAAGTATCTTCATCCAACACAAATTTCTTTATTTAATAACTATAAAACGTTTAAAAATTCAAAGGTACTAAAAGAAAGAACACAAAACTACAACGTAAACACATGGTAAACACAGGAATTAAATTATCACTTGACTGGAAATTTTACGGTCGTGTTGCTAGTTGCCTCCGTTACCTACTCTGATTCTGTAAACGTGTGGTGAACAAGTGGCATAGGCGGCGTTAAATAAGGACTTAATATAATTTCGAAGTAAATTGTAAATTAACAATAAAAATGAGTCTTGCTACTGAAAATAACTTAGAAAATCGTTCTGAAGACATTTTAAATGCTGCTAGAGAACATCTTCGAGCTTACTTAAAAACTGATGAAACTGTAATTGTAACGTATTTTTTTGAGAATGTAAGCTATTTTTATAAGTATTTTAGTATTTTTCATATAGTATGCAGTTTATGGTTCATATATTTCGTGTTGAAAAGTACGATACAAATAAAGGAAAATATGGATATATCATAACATAAAAAGTTACTTGCCATTTTTAAAATGTCAAAATATTACATATAAAGCAAACAAATCAAAAGTTTTGACTATGGAAAATGTTACTATGTTTCTAAAAGACGATAAGTTTTCAAATTTGAATAATTGTAGATATGAATATCGTTATATAACAATGTTTCCAATATTTAAATAAACAATTTTTTGTCAAACTGTTTTTTATTAACACTGGCATTACTATATAGAAAAGTGACATTTGCATATGGTAAACTGCCACTTTAGTAAAAGTTGTTTATTGTGTTTTAAATAGCATTTTTCTACGTTCATGCACAAAACAAAACTTTATTGAACTATATTTAGTGGAAAAAGTGGTTCTTTATTGCACTAGTGCAAATGTTTATTGCATTCACCTGTCATTCTACTACAGCGTTTTTTCATCATGACAAACATAAACGTTCAAATCGACGTCACATATTCCTAGACTTAGTGTCATCTAAATATCATTTTTTGGTTTTTGCATGAACGTAGAAAAAATATTGTATGCAACTCGTACAAAAAGTGCTTATTGCACTCGACGTGTTGTTCTACTCGGCCTGACGGCCTCGTTGGAAAATTTCAGGTCGCGTGCAATAAACACTTATTTTTTGTACTTGTTGCATAAGTAAGTATTTATCCATGCAAGAATGTTTAAACGCGAGAATATAGTTTGAGAGTTTAATATTCTTAGGTGGATAAAAGACAATTAAAACACGAATGTAATAGGTAGAACATTTTATCCATAATCGCATCAGAATCATATTTGTGCAGATTTATTGGAATTTAATAAAAGAAATATTCGCATGACTTGATATTTCTTAGTACTCAATGAAACGTGGTGGGTTTTGTTATACCTACTGGTTGTACGTTATTTATTTAATAAACAGTTCTATCTGAATTTGGTAAAAATGCAAGAAAGTAATTGTGTTCCTGTGGCTGTTTTCGAAGAAGCTCAAGAAGCAATTTTTCATTTATTGATAGCGAAATCCAGGGAACATTACGGAAAAGTGTTCGCCGAATTTGACAAATTGAGGGAAAAACGAAGAGTAATGATAATAAATGAAGAAGTCATACTATGGTATTTTTTAAATTTGAAGAAAAAATATGCAATTTTATCTGTGTGATTGAAGTATTCTATGTTAAAGGCTACTATAAAGGTCTACAAAAATATAGAAATTGGAAAATATCATAACTTTACTTACTTACTTGAAGAGTCAATCGAGAAATACAAAGCAAAAAAAGCTGCAGTTTTGGAGAGAGCACATATTGAAGAACTTTTTACTGGAGTTTCCGATAAAGAATATTTAATAATTCAGTGAATATGTTTTTACATGTTAGGTATATACTGAACTTAGAATTATTTTATTTTTTTAAGTTGCACTAATAACAGAGTGCCTGTCGATGTTGCGAACTGACAAATTTGAAAATTACTAACGTACATTACGTTGGTAGTTACCTACTTGTTTTAATACCTGACACCAAAGCGGGTATTTCAAGAAAAGTTACAATTATGGAAGAAGAATTTTGCGTGAATGCTGTTAAAATATGCAGAAAATGCATTTCTCTGCACCCAATTCACTTAACACAAGATATTCCTGAACATCACAAATTCAGAAGAATATACAGCCATTAAACGGCATGATGGATGCAAGAGCTCCTCTGTAGCAGAAAGTTATGTTGAGCAGTCCATATCTAACAAACTTGGTATTGCAAGAAAAATATAGATGTTCCTTACAAGAAGGTATATCTGTAACTTCCTCACAAACTTTGGCAGACGTTATGTGTTCCGAAAATGATGGCAACAATGCTACAAGGGTTGTCATTAACAGAAAGGAAGTTACATGTGACAAAACAAAACAGGAAATGTCTATTACTGTAAATGTAAATGTTAATAAGTATATAAATTAAATTTACTAGTAGATAAAGTATCACTGTAGGCGGCTCATATGTGTTGATAAAAGTCCGATTATTATTATAAGGTGATTGTAGATAAACAATTATGAATTGCATCTCTTCACGACTAGCAACATGTGCACTTCATGAAAGAGGCTCGGTAATAACGATCCCGATATCATTTTGTAGTGACAGAATTGGTAATTCGGTTCCATTGATACTAACATCATTCTGGCAGGATTATTTTTGAACATGATACAAAATTTTAGAGGATTAATCAACCATTCAGAGCACCAGCTAATAGTTGTGTCTAAATAATCTTATAGCGGTAACAAAAATGCTGAAAATAGTTTAACGTCGTTATTTGTAAGATCAGAAACGTAAACTAGCAATAAAATTGATCCAAGGACAGAACCCTGGGGCACTTCACTTAAAACCTTTAAGTTTCCAGAAAAACTGTAAGTAATTATTATTTTTATTAGTAATATTGGTACTGTACTGTAATTATACATAAAAAATGCATATAAAAGGATTTTTGTTTTACTGATGATGTTCCAGTTATTTGCTAATAATTGTACTCTCTAATAAGGAAGTTTACACTTATATCTAGATCTAACTAATTTTGAGCAGTGTACTCGCAATATTTCTAACTTACCGATAAAACCCAGCTGGCAAAAGTCCAACACGAACCACGGCTCTTTCCTGGCGATTTTTTCTATGGCGAACTTCTTCATCTCGGTAACGTACGACGGTCTAGCCAGGATGTCGTCCTCCAGCTGAACGTAGAATGTTCCTGCAAGAGAATTACAAAACTTACTCGGTTTAATTTATATCTCTGGATTATTCTATGAATTACAACGTGGGAAACGTATATCAGCATTTCCTTACGTGAGTTATGTCTGGATCGGGAACAACTCCGCTGGCAGAACATACTGCTGGCCATTTACTACTAGGAGACTGGATTTTCACGGAGAAGGGTGTTTAAAGAGCGGTGAAAAAGCCAGAAGAGACGTTATGTAGAGGTTTCATTTACATATAGTTAAGTGTATAATATGGTAAAATAATAGATAGGTTTGGCAATTTTTGTATTTTAATGAAATCAACTGAATACCTATGCAATAAAAAAGAGTTTTGCCAAATTTAAGACTTTTAAAAAATAAGGCAGTTTTGAGTACTTGAAATTCTCCAACCGATGCGAGGCTATGAAACGTACCCGTACGGGAGGTTAGGCTGAATGACGTAAGGTTCAGAGTATTTTTTTTAAATGAAGCGTGTTTTTATTGAATTGTTTTCTCTTATAAGATTTTCATTTGAGGCTCGGTTCACAAGATTTTGCAACTTTTTGGGATGTGCTAGGTTTGGTACAAATTAAATATCGCTAAATATTAAATCTGTAACACAGCCAAAGCAGGTTATCAGTTTAACAAAGGGTGAAGACTTTCTAGCCATAATTTCTAATTGACTCAAAGATGTAAGTAAAGGTTGTCAATCTAAGAGGCCAGTTTGTCGTCAAACGATCATTCAAACGGATAATTTGTTTCCGTTCAAATAATTTCGGTTTACAGAGAAACAGAACTAAAATAAGAGACGTAGAAATTCTAGAAAACAAGGTGAGATAGTTTAAATTTAATTAAAGATTAGTTTAATTAGATTTGTATAGTCAAGAACGAGACCAAAAAATACAGGTATTGGCCAATAACCACTCCTTTTCTCAGGGGTAGAATTGAACCAAGTGTGTAGGTATGTCGGGGTAGGCAGTCTCGTTCTCGAGTCCAGGCAGTACAGATCTACTGAGGTACATAAATTGTAATTGCTGAGAATTAGAGTAAAGTCATAAATCCGGTTCTTAAAGCTACTCTCCGAATTTTAGCGTGTCGCGTACCATTTGAAGGTTCATAAAGTATCTCGTTAAATATCGGTTGTAGCAGTTGTTTTCCTCATTTTTGTTAACACTTTATCTAACTTTTTTTATTGTTATTAAAAACCTTTATGTGGAAACGTGGCGTTTTCTTTTTAATAAGTCTGGGAAGTATCTTAAAGGAGTGACTACGAGACTTTGGATTATTAAGAACCACAACATTTCAAAGATCTCACAGGTAATGAAGTCAAATTAATTATAAATATTTTATTCCCAGTCGTATTAAGGTTGTTACGGTACTGCGCGCAATGACAATTAAATAATATCCTCATATTATAAATGGTTATCTCCATTCTGTTCATTGAAATAAACAAAACAGTACAACCAACAACAAATAGTAAAAAATTTAACTAAAACTAAATGTTCAATATAGGTATCACCTTCACCTGGGGCTCTTTTAATAAGAGAGTAACTAACTGTTGTTCAGTTAGTATTGGAACCATAGAAACGAAATCTTTCATAAAACTCCAGAAATTATAGTCCAATGGGTTGAGGTCGGAGGAACGAGATGGCCATTTAACAGGTGCAAGTCGTCCTCTATCATTTCAGCGAATAGGAAAGATTTCATTTAAATGGTTCACAATATTTTGTAATGCACAGCGTCAATTTGAAATCACTTGCAATCGCAAGAAACATATCATTATGTAATTGAAAAAATTTTGTAAAAAACAAAACAAAAACTCAATAGAATTTATAGAAGATTTCATTTATACAGCTCCAATACTAAGTAAACTACATCTAAGGGAATGACTTTTACAAGATAGAGAGCACGTTAGGCTGAAACGTACATACGAGGTGTGGCAATTATGTTCCGGGAATTTGTCCATGAAAAAACAAACAAGTTAAATTTGACCAAAATTTTATTATCGACCTTCACAATAGTCTTCCTCTAATTCTACACAATGATTCCAACGTTGCTGCTACGATTGGAAGTACCCTTGGTAATCCTCCGCAGTTAACCCGTTCAGCACCATGGTTACACCTTCTTTGAACTCGACGCCACCATAATGAGTTACCTTGAGGTGCGACTTCATCTTGCACAATGAAGGAGGAATGGGCTGAAGCGTTGTCGTCGTGCAAGATCCAGCCGTTCTCGGCGAGTTCGGGTCGTACACGGAAAACGCGGGCCCGCAGCCATTCCAAGACGCCAACATAGAACTGTCCAGTCACTGTCTGGATATCCCAAGACTATGACAAATAGCCGACTATCATTTTCGTTATAATTCTATCGAGAACGCCTGGTATTTCGAGACAATTTGATGAGACCATATGAACATTAATAATCTGAATAACTCCCGAGAGCGGCTCGACGTTATTCTTTGATTATTAATGTTCATGTCGTCGAATAGAATTGTATCGAAATACAAGATAAATTAAAGAAAATAATAGTCGCTTTTTGTCATAGTCGAGTGATATTCCACAAAATCATTCGATAAGATGTCATATTAGTCTATTTCGCTAAATTGAAAGCAAGTTAATAATTCATATACGTACAAACTCTTTAGTACGTACTCTTTTTAGTATTTTTTGATATTGATTTACTTATGTGTTCACTAATTTCCGTAATGGAACATAAACCAAAACGAGACAGTTTTAAATATGACGTCATTTTGACACTTATCATAGCACTCTTATGCAATCGAATTAAACAGCCGCTGATATTTTTTATTTACCTAAATAGTCGATCATGTTGCATATCATGTGACTAAATTTATGACTTTATATGTGGAGCCATGTGAGAATGAAATATTCGTTACTGCCTTATTAAAAGAGCCCGAGTACTTATGGTATTCGTGAAGATAGTACTCATATTTCATTTGTCTTTTCTTACTGTTTGTTGTTAGTTGTGCCGTTTTGTTTATTTCAATTTACTGAATAAAATCAAAATTATCTTAGCAATATTTAATTTCTGCCAAACCCAGCACATCCAAATCAGCTCAAATCAAAATCTTCTAAATAAAAAAAAAATAATAATAATAAAACAGAAATACCACCCCTATATCAAAAAAATATAGGTATATTCTGAAACTATAGACGTACTCAACTATCCTTTCATCTGTGTGTGCTTTGATATTTTGGACCAAAATTATACAGAAACTGTGCCGATTAAGATAAAAATAAGTGCCAAATTTCAAACAAATATTTTTAAAAGGAGCTCTCAATGAAAATTTTAAAAATCTTTATTTTGACACCCTATATATTGAAGAAGGAGCTACGAAATGAAAAGTCCCATTATTTTAATCCAAAGAATGTGTAGTAACCGGTTTGATCTACTAATTTATAACACCCTGTATATTATGGTTTTTTGAATTTAGGAACCAATATAACAATATCACAAAGCATTCCTGTATAATTTATTACCTTTTTTATTGCCCTCATATCAGACACTTTAGAAAGTTACCTTATTTCTTGACATTTCTTGACGGTATGCTTGTAATCCCTAATCAGGATTTCATATTACTCTCTTCATCATTTTTTAAAAAGGTCTCAATTATATTTTTCCACTAAACATGCAATGAAAATTTATATCCAACACTCTCTTCATTTTTCGGTTTCAGGACCTATATTTTATGCGAGCGAGTTTGCAAAATCAGTAATTTAAATTTTGTAATATTTCATTCGACACAAGATTTATAAATAGGCGCATATTTTTAAAATGAAAATATAGTATCCAGCGGAACACGTAATATATAGAGCAGCAGGGAAATAAAATGTTTTCGTGTTAGTGAACCATGCTGTGGTGCAATAACGCTTTTATAATAGAGCACAGCGAAGTGTTCAAACAAGTTTGATTTATATGCTTTCATCTCTGCTAAACTTTGAGATAAAAATGGATTCTGATGAATTTATAAGACGCGGTTTCGCTAAAGATATTGGTTGGATAAAAGGAGGATACCTCACGTCGCCATAACTAATCATTGGGGAGTATATAAATGTAATTTATATTTATGATGCCTTTAATCCAGATGAGTAAACTTATTTAGAGTAGACTGTTCTCCACAGAATAACTTAACTACACACCACCACAAAAAAGTGGTTTGTACGACGTACTAGACTGTCAATATTTTTTTGTATTTTTACTCACTGAATTCGAATCTGAGATTCATTTAACCCCATCAAGGTAATTCCAAGGTCAAAGCGAAAGATAGATATGCAAGTGGACCAAACTATTATACAACTATTAAACTATTGTGTACTATTGTACAATTGTGTTTTTGGAATTTCTGAATGTGAAGCATCCAGCATTTATTTAACACTATCAAGTCTGCTTCAAGGTCAATCCAAGGTAAAATTGAAAGATAGATATTCAAATCGGTAAAATCATTATACATTTACATTTATTGGGGTCGGTGATCTAAATTTGGAGTTCATTAACTCCATTAGGTTAGGTTAAACTGAAATCTTGTACCCGATGCATAGAAATACTAGAAATCACAATTCTTAACGATAAGGAATTGCATACATAACATTCATCTTACGAGAAGGACAGTTTTAAGTCTTATGGCTAGATAACTTGACCGATATATTCTCTTTCCTTGGAATCTCTAGCTCTTTTATTCTCAAAGGATATGTGGAATGGTTGTCCTTTACGTTTTCGTCTTTTTTCTGGTATATCTCTTGCGAGCATCCAGCAGTAATCAGCCATCATATGTTTATCTGATCTGTCTTCGTAACGTCGCTCTGCAACTTTCAAGTCCTGGTGAAGTCTTTCACTTTGTTCTTCACTGTAGTCTCTTTTTCGTCTTCTCTCATTTTGGTGGTCGTCATTATTTTGCAATTTTGAGGTGCATTGAAAATTCCTTCGCCTAGTTTTGCATTCGAAGTATTACGAAAAACTTTTCGTAGATACAGATAGCATTTACCTTTTTTATTAAGATCTTTTACCCATTGTTTCGTGAGTCCTAACTTGTTATGAACAGGTGGACTTTGGAAAGAGGAACTAATGCTTCCCTGACATTTTTAGCAAAACTTAAGGCATCCTTTTCTTACGTAGTGGTTCTTTAGATTCACATAAGAAGGATGTATTTTTAACGCCATAACGCTAAAAACCCTAATCCTTCAAACAAATCTAATTCTTGAACAAGATCATTTACTTGTCTCTATGTGATTTTTCCTGCTTTTTTTTTTCGGAGTATTAAATGAAGTTGTTATCAACAGAGGTCACTGTCTCACTAAGGGATTTGCCTTTATTATCAATGGAACTAACATCAATCTCCATGTTATCCATATCAAAAACAATAGTCGTAGTGATAGGTCTATCATTCTCTTTATCTGTCGCTGTCACGTAAATGGACTTCATATGGAGATATCCGCCTAAAAGCTATTCTTATTGTTTAATCCGCTTAGATTTGTCATACAAATATAACAGTCTTCTCTACAGACAGTTTTTTTACAAAACTGCCTGGTATTTTTATTAGAATAGATAATCGCAACATCATGTCACAAGACAAGCACATTTTCTGAGGCCCAGTCACAGTCTCATGTGACTTTGAAACCAAATGATTGTCTATAGCATACTCTTGATATTGCCATTTATGTTCCTCTGACTGTTTGATAAAGCATTCATGCCACAAATGTAACAAAATTTATTACATTACAAGAATAAATTTTGTTCCGATTGTGATGTCTTTATTCAAACACCCAAGTTCACACTATATGACCTTTGTTGTAGTTTTAGATTCTAAAGGAACCAAGTTACCCACTTCTGTATAGCTGCGGTTGCTGACTGACGACAGCTATGGGCATGCTTTTGTTCTGTTGCTATTTTATTAGCTGCTATTGTCAGGAGTTGTGATTTTTAGCGCTTCTATGCGCGCGATATTGGGTATTAAAGTTTTCAAGTTATCGGGTTAAACTGACCCGATGGTGATAAATGAACTCCAAATTCGAATTCAACGACCCCAAAAATATAGACGTACGATGGTGTTGCCAATTTGCACATCTATCTTTCGAGTTGACCTTAGAATGACATTGAACCTGGTCTATTAAGGTTAAATAATTCTCCGATTGAAATCCAGCGACCATAGAAACATAAATTTACGATGGGTGCTTCATCTTTCCATTTGATGTTGAAATAACCTTCAAACTGATCTGATGGGGTAAAATGAGTCTCTGATTCAGATCTAGCGAACTCAAACACATAAATATATGATGGTTTGGTATTTACATACCCACCATATTTCTTCGCAATCAATTAGTAATCTTATAGACCTGTAATATAAACCCACAATAATCATAAAACGTTTACAAAAACCGACTGTTACTTAAAGCCTAAATTGTTTATTAGGCATATTTACACGTTCATACGCAAAAAATATAGTTGATCCCAAATGAGGATAGAAAGTACTTAGGTCCCATTTAAATAAAATTGAAATTCTTGGTTTTGCAACACATCCAAGAGTTAAAATAAACTTAACTAAAACACTTTTGTTTGTACAAGTTGTGAACATTATTCCACATATATTGAGCACCCTGTGTAATAGATAATGGCATGATAGCAACTGTCGCGAAAACAATGACCGTGTAATCTCTTAAAAGCAACAATTATCTAATAACACAGTGCAACAACCAAAATGGGAATGGGATGAGACCAATTGCAAATGAAAGTTGACATTATTCATAACAAAACCTTGAAGGTTTTTTTTTAGTTCAGTGCGAGATTTTTTTTACACGCATTTGAAGTTGTTGATTTTGGAACGCTGTCTAACAAGGAAAGATCATTGAAAATTTGATAAAATAATGCTTTTTTATTTTTATTATCCTGGAAAGTTGTGGTATCTTACTGTTTTTGGGGCCGAGGAATTAATTTTCGATATTTATTTTATCTAAAACTGACACTAGATGGCGCTGTCATTCAAATGGAGCTATTTCTTGTAAATTTTCAATAAAAACGGTGTATTTACTGCTTCACTGCTTTAGAAATAATATTTGAGCCCTTTGAGAATTTCTACAAGACAATAAGGCAATAAAACTCAGTAACGCACAAACTCAAAACAAGACCATGAAGATACACAAGCGCACAATTATATTACCTGACAATCTATATATACTGACAACAACGTACTAAGACAACTTAGTAAGAAAACAACCACTGAAGATGGCGCATAGCCGGAATGTATGTTGGCAGCATTTGAAATATTATTGTTATATTTGTGGAAAATATAATAGACAAAAAAATTTGGTGCCTAAATATGAGATACCACAACTTTCCAGGATAATAAAAATAAAAAGCATTATTTTATCACATTTTCAATGATCTTTCCTTGTTAGACAGCGTTCCAAAATCAACAACTTCAAATGCGTGTAAAAAATTTATCTCACACTCAACAAGTTTTGTTACGGATAATGCCAACTTTCATTTGCAAATGATCTCATCCCATTCCCATTCGGAAAGCTCGATTTTGTATCACTGTGTAATAATTATTAAACTGTTTCTTACCTTTAGGTTGGGAGTAAGACATCAGAAAGGCGAAGTCAAGATTCTGCTTCGAGCGCCAACGGACGCGTTCCGGAGAGTCGCCCAAAGTTATCCGGAGTTTGTCAAAGTTTGGATAGTATGCCGGAGATGGTGAAACCACCTCTATTAGGCCGGAATCCACCTGGATGGGAAACCTGTAAAGCGGATACGATATTAGAGCGGATCTGTATCAGATCTACCAATAATATACTGCGTGACAAACAAAGGTACTTAACCACCCATTAAATATAATTTCATTTTGATAAGTTTTGCATGTTTACTTTTCTCTCGGTGAAAGTAAAATATGATTAGATTTTCAGGTTTATCTAATTTTTTGGAACTTGCATAGCGTTGGGCTGTCATGTTGCCTGTAAAGAGAACTAATTGTAAGCTGCTACCATACGCGACATATCCCATACCATAACGCCTACTGTGTGATGAACATAATGCTATCTGCCAAATTGACAGAGGTATCTTTCTCTACGTCGCGTTCTCATCTTTGCACAACCATCGTGTATCCCCAGACAAAAACATGATTCATCACTAAAGATCACCTGATTCCATTCTTAATCCTCCCTCTACACCATTGTAAGCGATTAGCTTGATGTTGACGAGTGAGAGGTAGCACTCAAATGGACGATAAGACAAGATGCTAAAAGTTATTCGTATTCGGACATAATATACGCAACAACTGATTTGCAATAGTCCAGCTGCTGCTAAATGTCCGAGAGCTAAATCATGGTATGTGGTTCCTCTAAGACGGCCTATGCCTCTCGTTATGTGTCCACGGTCTGAGTGCACGCCTGATAACATCGTACATAAGGATTTGTTAGTCTGTCTGTCACCAATAAACGTCCTTCGCGAAATCCAACAATCAACCCCCTCTCAAAGTCACTGAACTGGGAAATCTACCCAAATATACGTACTCTAGGCATAATAAGCTATAAAAAAATGTCGTTTGCAACAGCACGTGCAACACATATGTAAGCAGACATTTTTAAAACAGAATCATAAAAGAAAACATAAAAACATATCAAAATAAAATATTTAGTGGGTGTTTACCTTTCTTTGCCACGTAGTATAGGTACACGCTTTTGCAACAATAATGACTGGAAGTTTTTAGTGGAAATTTTATTAAATCACTATTGGTGAGTGAAACAACTAATAACTAATGTTAAAAGTTGAGTACATTACAAATACGTAAGCAATTCAAAAGAATTCGCAAAATTAATTTTAAAGTATCATTATTATTGCAACCGATTGTACAAGGTAAAATTGGACGGTGCAAATTGAATGGTATTCTATCGGGAAATAGAAATATATAGGAATAATCATACAACATCAGCAAAATGTCAATATCAGACTGCAGTTTCAAGAACGATAAGTTTTGCAGATAAGTTGTATCTACAGGGTGTTTTTAAAAGAAGTACCATAAATAGTACCGATCTAGAGCTAAAAAGAACACGTTAAGCATAAAAATGACTTTAGAAAAGTGTTCACTCCTTGGGAGCCCTTCAAAATTTTCAAGAAAATATGGAAAAACTGCAATTTGAAAACCAAAAATGGTATAATAGTAAAATTTTACAAAAACTTTCTACTTATGCAAGTGCAACTTCTTAACAATTTCTACCTTTTGGAGAGGCTGTGTAAATTTTTTTAAGTACAGATGAAATCATCATCAAAATTTTGGAAATTTGCTTCGTTTGTTCTTTAATGAACATTTTATACGTAGATTATAATGAATTTTGAAATATATTACATTAAGTATTACATATATTAATTATCCCTCTCGATATGTCCCGTCCTATATTCGTTTTCAGTGTTTTCTTTTATAATGATTGTGGCAATGTTATTTTAATGTATCCTTATTGCAAATTGTTAACTATTTTATGCCACTAGACTTATTTTATTTTTATATATCTTACGTTACAAGTTTAGTACATACACACGCATAATTTTGTAAACATTTAAACTGATTGTGTTTAATTGTTAAGTACTCTTTGTATATGTGTATGTATTTCCTGAAACATTTTGTAATCATTTAATGGACTTTTTTTTTTGTCCGTCAATTAATTAATAAAATAAAAAATACATTATATTATTTGCTGCTTCTGTGAAGACATACTGAAAGATTTCACATTTATTTACCTAGGCAGAGTTCTAATGATTTAAGTTCACAATAATTTGATCAATAAAGGAAACTAATGTGTGTCGGTATTTAAAATGCAAATATCACCGCATTAATTAAGTATTCTACAACACTCTAACATGTTCTAGTCAATAAAACTTAACGACATCATAACTAAAGAATAATAATAAAACTAGCACGTGTATCAAATTTTAATAGAGATGTATATCTATTCTAGAAGATGACTTATGCTTCCATTAACTAGGTAATTATTAAATTACTTTATATATGTGATCTTTTAACCAAACAACCCGGTAATACATTTTTATACAAACCGGTATTGTGTGATCATAAATTTTCTATATTACAGTCGTATCTCTCGAGTGCTTCGTGATGATAATTTTAAGACATAAATTTTGTAGCCCTGTGGTTCTGGCTATATCTCATACGTAGGAGGAAGCATCTTACAGTCAATATGTTCCTCCCATAAAATGAACAATAAAATGGATCATTATTGTCGTATAATATACTATAACTTATCAAAAAATACCTTACCAGTAAATAACTTTCTAGAGAAGAAACACTGGCGGTGGTAGATTTGTATGTTGTCTTCCACTGATAATGTTTAAATATTTTTAATATCTTTCAATATATTTTTACTGTTTAAGAAAGGTATTTTAAGCTAATATGTATCAAATCTCCTACAATTCCTATCAATGAAGTCATATGTATGCTCTCTGATACCAAACATCTAGGTATGCCAATGAACATCCACAGACAAAACTCTATTCAATAATTATCTAAATAATTTAATCTATTTACTAACCTCTGGAGTGGAACTCGAAATTCAACCACAATAATTGAGATCTCACTTATTTCTACGTTTTATAAGGATCGCTTCATCAGGTGGTCTCCTTTAACTTGAGTCAAATATCTAATTATAAAGATCAAAATATGTGATCAACCAAACAACCCGGTAATACATTTTTATACAAACCGGTATTGTGTGATCATATATATTATCATAAATTTCTCCCATAAATTTTGTAGCCCTGTGGTTCTGGCTATATCTCATACGTAGGAGGAAGCATCTTACAGTCAATATGTTCCTCCCATAAAATGAACAATAAAATGGATCATTATTATAATATATATACTTGAAATTATTTGAAATTAAATGTCAAAATGAAATTAAATTTCGACAACGTATTGTAATTCAACGCAGGTTGGGGCTTTTGTCCACTGAGTAGTTAGTTTCACACAATGATAATGTTAATACCTGAAAATATATGAAAAATCTTTCAATATATACAAGCCTTCTTGCTTGTTCTTTTGCAATAATCACATGCAGAATAGTATACGATTCCTAGATAGATATTTTCTATTAGCGATTGTTGTCATAGATTTAATAACATCAAAGTATTACAAAACTCATCTTTAAAAGATCTTATTCTTTCATCTGATTGTTATTGTTTAATCATAGTCAGACAAAAAATTCTATACGCGCCGTAGTAAATCACATAAATCATTAATTGAAATGTGATTTCCTCTACTAATATACAGGGTGTATGGAATATAAGTGAGCTTTTTTATATATTTTTAGGTATTAATAATATTATGTGAAACTAACTACTCTGTGGACTAAAGCCCCAACCAGCGACCCACAATATCCACCCATATATTCTTTATTATTAGCTTTTGTAACAGTTTTTTACTGTATTAGAAAAGTATTTTAAGCTAATATAAATCAAATCTCCTACAATTCCACATCCAAAGCTCTATTCAATAATTATCTAAAGAATTTAATCTATCTAAATTTACTAACCTGGTTCAATTAAAACACTATATAAATATCTAACATACAACATACAATATGTAAAAAAATGTTACAAAAGCTAATAATGAAGAATATATGGGTAGATATTCTGGGTGTAACGCTGGTTGGGGCTTTAGTCAACAGAGTAGTTAGTTTCACACAATATTATTAATACCTAAAAATATCATTACATAAAGAGTAAACATTATTTAAGTAGGTATTTGTCATATTTAATTTAAAATTCATTGACAGACTAAAAACACTTTTGACATTGTCGATATTTAATTTCAAATAATTTTAATTTATATAATAATTTTTATAGTTAGATATTTGACTCGACTTAAAGAAGGCCACCTGAAGAAGCAATCCTGAAAATGCATAAATAGGTCAGATCTCATCTATTGTGGTTGAATTTTCGAGTTCCCACTGTTTCAAAAGGGAAGTTAGATATTTATAGAGTGTTTTCATTAAACCAGGTTAGTAAATTTATATATATTAATTTCTTTAGATAATTATTGAATAGATCTTTGTCTGTGGAATTGTTCATTAGCTTACTTAGATGTTTGGTAACAGAGAGCAAGACATATGACTTCATTGATAGGAATTGTTGGAGATTTGATTTATATTAGCTTAAAATACAGTAAAAGAATATAAGTGAGCTTAATGTAGATATATAAATTTGTTATGAGGAAGCTATTAAAATACTTTTTGCGTCATTAAAATTTCGATCTAGATAAAAATAAAATTTGGCAGAAGCATGCTACTAACATTTGTAAGTTCAAGAATTTTTATGATGTTTTATCGATTAAAGAGTAAGAATAGGTATATGATTACCGTTGGACAGAGAAAACAAATTGTTAAGTAAAATATTATGTTTGGTTGCTCGGTATAATAATTTATCATCCACCAAAATAAAGGCATGCACACCCGGACACCCTGTACAAGTCTTCCAGAATATTTGCATTCATATTTGGATAGCACCTTTCGCTAATATATGCAGCCCTAAGAATGTGAATTCTATTTCAGACATAACTAAATCATTAAGAATACAGAGATGAATCATTGAGCCAGACGAATTTCTCAGAAATTGGGTAACTGTACCTGCTAAACCAACACATCTGTCAATATTGTAAATTCCACTTTCATGACGTTTTTCTAGTTACTTGAAATCGTGGGAGATATTATATTATGCAATTTATAGGTATCTCAAATGAATGTACAAATATATGACAAACTGCAGTTAAAGTAATTTAAGTTATATTGATCTCACGGAAGTTGGCATATTCTTTTTAAAAACACTCATAGATCTAAATAGAATACTTTATATTATTACGATAATACAGGCCGGCTTACCTATAGTCGCCATATTGTTACAGGATATCATTACCTAATCTATTGATCTACATATAAAAGGTATTTTAATGTCTTCTCTTCAAGTGACAAATGCAAGGTAGGTATGTACCTAAATAATAAGGTTTCATTTCTTTTTTTAATAATTTCAATCAGTACTATTTTATACAAACAGAAATGCCCAGTTCTTCATAGCATTCCCACAGAAAAACATTGGAATTCCATCAATAACTTTGGTAATATTGTTTATTAAATCTTGCGTTGCTTTAACTGCTTTGTTTTTGATAAGCATTGATATATACCCTGTGCCACCAAACCTCCAAATCTTATTGATATGAAAAGTAAGTCTTTAAGGTTCATATCATCCAGTTTGAGTCACAAATCGCCGCCCTCCTTTCATAGAGGCGTATCTCAATGTTACAAAATCGAAAGTATATAGAACTTACCATTATCGAATTTGGGAGCTAGTTAAATGGAGTTTCCCTGTAATAGTTTATAATTCATTAAAGACATGGCCAACAATAGTATCTCAACAAACTGACGTATGCATACTTCTTTATATTAGATATTTATACTAATCAATATACATTAAAATTCCTCTAGCGCTGACTATTGAGATACACCTCTTTGCCAAATAACAAAACAGCCTTATGTGATACTGAATACGTCAAAATCACATTTTGCAAGAAGAGCGATGAAATATTCGATTATCGTTGTCTAATACTTTCCGATATTAAGAGTGAGTCGTCTATACATACGTACCAAATGAAATACAAATATCATTGAAAATATTATCATTAGAAATATCCCCGTTATTTAGAGGGATTCCCAATTTATCCACAAAAATTTGGGAATAGATGCATCATGAAAAATGGAGAGAAAAAAAAATATTGTAGTTGTAGTATTTTCAACTAATACATCGCTGGAGTACTATAATCTCTAGCGCCATCATAGTGCCAGCGATTCCGAATACTGAAATCCGATTGCAGTATTAACATTTATATGACAGTTGTTTTCTAAGTGTCAACAATGGTTTATCTGTATGGCAACTACGAGTTGATGAATTAAGTTTTAATTTATTTATTTTATCCATTTATTTATTTATTTATTTGGTACTACAACCAACAGGCAAAATGCCAAGTTAGAAATAGATAACGACATATATAGCAATATACAGCAAAGCAAACAAATAAAGAATAGAGTTGAAAGACACTCAGTAAAGCGTTAAAGTTAGTTAATCTATACAATGTTAAGAAAACACTCGTCTAATATCATTTTCAGTACAAGCAAATATATCAATGCCATTCTGCAGATTGTTATAGTTGGTGCACATAATAAAAATTGGCGAAAATTTTAATAGATTTGTATGCGGAACAGGAAGGTAAAATGTTATGTTAGATTTTACTTCAATTCTGGGCACAAGAATGTTCAGATGTGACAAAATCTCGGGATAGTTTTATTTGTTGTTAATAAATTTTAGATAAAAATAACACAGATTGCTGCCTACGACGATCGACCAAACTAGGAAGGGAAAATCTTTTGAGGTTATTCTGAGATACACCTATGGGAGGGTAGGTGCCATCCAGCTTATTTATAAGAGAGAAATTTCAAAAATCTGTATGTACATTTTCAATACACTGGTTGTAGATGTTATAACCTGGATACCAAACCAAACTACCATATTCAAGTTTAAACTTTATAAAAGAGTTAAAAAAAGAAGGCAAACATGCTGATTGGTGAATCCCCGCGAATTTCTTATGACAAAAACCTAAATTTTTAGAAGCCGAAGATACCACTTTTGAGACATGCTTTGCACGTGTTAATTTATGATCAAAGGGTACGCCCAGATCGCAAAAGTATTCAGCACGAGTAAGGCTTGATCCATTCAGTTTATAATCGAATTCAAAGGCACGATCTCTTCGATGATAGAAAATAATATGACACTTATCTATAATCAGCGGAAGTTTGTTGTTAAGACACCATCCATGGACTTTATTTAAACTACTCTGAATTTTTATGGTGAATTAAGACAAAACACTTCAGCAGCTTCTCGTCTGTACTCTGAACGATTTCCTTATAGACATGTGCTAAATACAGTTTCTTGTACCGTGGTAGTGCAACATGGGCGTGACGCGGGAAATTTGCAACCAAAGCGTGGAAGAGATGGAGGTCCAGGGCGTTCATGGCGTATTGCAGCAGCTGACAGAGAGAGCATTTTAGAGATTGTTGAAGAGAATCTCAGAATAAGTACCAGAAAATCGCGCAACAAGTACTACAAGGAACGTCCCAATGAACAGTGGCATACACGAGGCTCAATTATATCTCTACAAGAATTAATACCAAGGGATTACCCAGATTTACAGCTGACGTGTTATAGATGAAACTATCTTTATACGGATAGATATATAAAATTCATAGTACTCATGTTTGATCATTTTCAACAATGCTTTTCCTTACATATTTGGACAGGGATCGTTTGACTGAACTAATCATATTACTAAATTAACTGGATGGGGTTCAATATCTCGAGTTCCTTCGAAATGATCTGCCTGGTCTTCTGGAAGATATGCCCTTAGCTGTTTGACTCCAAATGTAGTTTTAGCACGATGACGATCCCCTTAATTTTCGACAAAATGTTCGGGAGTACTTTAATAAAGTTCAAGGAATTCGATAGATTAGACGAGGAGGACTGATACTATGGCTGTCACGACGTGGAGATATTTAAAAAGCATATGGCACCGAAGTGGACACTATTGACAGTTGCCAACAACATATGAGTTCAAAACGGATAAAAACTAGAAACATTTGTGTCAGTTCGTAGGAGCTAGGTAAGACGGGCCCAAATGTGTTTACACGTTGGTGGAGAAAATTTTGGACAGTTGTTGTAAATTATTTTATCAATTAAAACCATAAAATAATTTTATTAATTAGTAATAACAATAGCGGTAAAAGCAGTTGAACTTGTTGATATAAAACAGATGTTATAAAATTTTATTTATTTGTTTCCTTGGGTAATTCTTAACTTTTTTTGTCCATTTATTTTTTATTACACGTTGCTGCCTTTTCCGGTCGCCGACTGCATGTTTCGCCTTGCGCAAGGTCAGATTTAGAGTGAACCAATATCAAGTGCTGTTCCCTGTACATTCAACTTTTTTTAATAAATTCTGAAACACCCTGTATGATCTACTAATATACAGAAACGAACAAGCTAAAAAGAATGACTTGAAAGTTCTAGTTACTCTATGTAATGTTATTTTAGCTCTGAACTATTTGAATTTCAAAAAAAACTTTTTGATATCATTCTTAATCATCATCTATATTTTGGTTAATCTCTTAAGTTAGTTGTTACTTTAGGATTCCTGTATTGTTCCTAAAACAGAAACAGAGACCGTTTTATTTTATTGATATCAATAGAAATGGTAAATAAAATTTTAAAAAAATTGAGAAACTTTTCTTTTATGTTCTTTTTTAATATTATTAAACTATTTATTATGTATCTTTACAGAAAAATTTATAATAAAGACAGATAGGTATTATATAAGTTATTCATGAGGTTAGTTTTTGTTGGGTATATGAGCTAAAAAGTCGCAGGCAGAAACAATAATACAGCTATTCATTCTTTTCTAATACTAATAGAAACTAATACCCAGTAGCGAATATTTTTAATAAATTCAGTTTCGAGATAAACAAGTTTTTATTCTAAACTACTGCCACCTTATATGTCTTAACTAAAACAGTAGCGAAAAGTCACCGACCTCCGTTATCCGCCACCTGCGTTTCTTGCTTACATTTACGCTGTTGGCATTTGACCTTATATATTTCATCTAAACCCACACATGTACAGCGGCACGCTTGCTTTCGATTTCAGTAAAGATTTAGGGGTTTGAAAAATTCCGTGTCACATTCTGAAGAAAAAATGGTACTTGGGTGACTCGACGGAATGTCTATAGTTAAAATTCATCTTGTGTGCAAATCCACTGCTCCATGCCAACCTCAGAACAATGAACTTGCCAGAAAGTTTTAATGATCTAATGAATATTAAAGGAATATACAAGGAACTACCGAAGCGGGCAAAGCGGAGTTAAACTAACTCATTCTTTGGGAAGAGTTCCAGTTCAATAGCACTCTGACAGGATAAATAGTCCTTTAAACTTCTTTTTAACTGGTTCATTGTATCCAGTGAGCTCACTGAAGAGTTAAATTTGATAAAGACTGAAGTAATTATAAATATTTTGATGCCTGCAGCGTCGATAAAAAATTATTTATATGGTGTACTGAAAAATTTATGAAGGAGTTTCTAGTGGAGATATAATGAACCGATAAGGAAAATAAAGAAAATATATAGAAAGTTATTGTTATTGTCATATTGTTTGGTAGAACCGTAAATAAAAAAAATAAAAAATTATTGTTTTTTATAGAAGACGATAAAATGTTCTTCTATGGATACAGACTGAGTGGAAGCAGATTTTCTGCTTTCTGGTAACTCGCGCTTATCGGCGCGATTTTCTCGCGTCGAGACCGCACACAGTAAAAGCTGGTAAAAGCAGGAAGAGACAATTTATTCAGTACACCTTAGGTACTTCTTTGCAAAATGTTATTATCTCACGATGAACTGATCATTTTGGATTCTATAATTACTAAGTAAGAAAACAATATAGAGTACCTCCACCTCTTCCACGATTCGGTTTCAAATTTCCCTCGCGTTGCACTACACTTGCACATACTGCACACCGCAATAAAAGTAGTTGCATTTGGCACATGTTTACCGGGAAATTGTTCTGATAGTATTTTTACAGCGTAATAATTTAAAACCATCTTATCAACTCTGAGTATCTACAATACACATAAGCCATTTTTGACAATTGCAATGTAAACGCTAGCGTCACTAAAACTTTAGTGCATACAAAAAGTAATCGGATTTCAATATTCGCAGTCGCCTATCTAGAGACTACAATGGCTCAGCGATGTAAAGGTTGAAAATACTACAACTTCAATGTTTTACTCGGAAACTATAAGCATTTTATTAATTTATTTTTACTATATTCTCTACTCTGCTTTTCATGACGCATAATCTATTCCCAAATTCTTTTAGATACGTTCTGAATCACCCTGTATATGGTTGCAAAGTTACATAAAATAAATATCTAAATTATAAAATTATAAATTAATCCAGCTAAATTTTCTAACGAAAAAGACATAATGAAATTATTAAATAATTTTCCAAATTTGCTTTTGAACAAAATTATATCAACATATATCAGTTACATATGACTGACCTTAATAAAAAATGTTTTTGGAAACTGGAGGGATACTTATCCTTTTCATTGATTTCATTACTAATCTCTCTCCAATATTTGTCTACTATACAGGGTGTCTTGCAAGTCGGTACAATAATTTTAGGAGGTGATAGAATACGTGATTTTGAGTCGATTGAAACAAACATACCTCTATACCAAGTGTTACAATTATGTGATAATTAATTTTTTAATATTTTTAAATTTAACCCTGCTTTTCTACAATTATTGAAGTGATATTAATTATAACAATTATATATTAAGTACTGCAATTATTTTTGATAAATTTGGAAAACTTTATGTAGCACATACAATATTAGATGCTTGAAGTCTAATCAGTCCCTATTTTAAATAAAAAATAGAATACTATCAAAATAGACTCAGGATTGTGTGATTTTTTGTCAATAGTAGATTGCTTTGCACTACCACAAATTATGAATAATCTGCCAATTTACACCTTTGATGTGTCGAACTGAAATATACCTGTTAGCCTGGTACTGGCAGAGATTCTTTCAATATATGTATATGATATATCATGCTAGTTTGTTTGGAGAGAGATATAAGAAGAGCATATAAATTTAGGAAAAATTTAACTTAACTTCAGAATACAGTATTGGGTTACATTGTTACAGGAAATATTCACATTTTCATAAAATAAATTCGATAATTTTGAATCACAATTTTGAGTACCTATATGAAATAAAGCGGCTTAAGAAATGAAAACATCGAAACTTGCAGGCCATTTGGCCAATAACATGAGAAATTCCTCATGCATACAAGTACAGTGAATGTTAGCGTAGTTCTTCGAACTACATTGTAGAGTTATTAGATTGAAGCTAAAGCGGTTATCAGCCAAAGGCACTAAATGTCTAATGTCTAATAATATACGTATTCCTTGACGGACAGAAAACGTTAAACTGTTTCATTAGAGTCAACCAAAACAGCGCTAGGAGGCACAATGTGACGCCTTTAGCATTCAATCGTATCTAATATATGTAATCAAGAACAATTTGCGGTAGAACAGTGAAATTAGTTCCGGAGAAAAGTTAAAAATAATAATTTAGTCTTACTCATACGAAATTTTAGTTAACGTTTTATATAAAAAGAAAACACACCGAATTCAATAACACCAAATATAAAACACACTAATTGAATCATTTGGAATGAAAATAAATGACCTTAAGAAAATCATTAACTATTACAGTGATCAAATAAAACGTTGTATATTATATTTATTGAAATGTAAATTTCGCCAATTTCTCCAGAAAGAAAGACACCACCGCTGCTGTGATGCCTGTATGACTTTCAGAACTAATGTTATAAATTTCTATACACATAGTGGCAATATTTTCTATCTAAATTTTAGTTTTTATTTATTTCGAATTATTATTAGGGTTAACATCGTTGTATGGCATTGATACTTGATTTCAAAATTATTGAAAGGAGTAGATTTGACACATTTTGTACAGAACTACAAGTTCTTCTATCTTCTGGGTGAGAGTAAGGGAAATGACTCTAAATAGGTATTATATGACCTGGATACAGGGTAATTTTGAATCTATAGGTTAACATAAACTTGGTAAATTATAGTTCAGGACAAAAATATAGATGAATAGTGAAAACAAGGTAGTAAAATATTTTCAGTTTCGGCAGTTTAGTTTACAAAAATTTATCAGGCGAAATTTTTTGATTATAAAAACTAAGAAAAAAATCAGGACGATATGATTAGTATTTATAACAACCAGTCGCAAAAGTTCACTCGAAGCGGAGGATCCTGGAATGCTTTGTGGATTTTAATATCCCAAATTGCACTTCAATTGTTCCAGAGAACACCTCAAAAATTCTTAGATCCGGCCCCTGATATCAATTATTTATTGCTAAAGGTAGTCCTAATTATGGGAGTGTCTGGAGAATGTAGAATTGGGCAACTTGTAGCTATGTCTATAGATGATATTAGAGACAGAGGAAGTATGTTAGTTTTCACAATTTCAGATACCAAGAACATAAACAAAGAATATTTACTGTTATCAATGGAAGCAATGCTATATATTGATGTATTTCGAAAATATATCGAACTGAAGTCTAGAAATGTACCACATCAACGATTCCTTTAAAAATCAAAAATGAACAGTACACCCTGTAGGTTTGAATACATTATCTAAGATGCCACAAAATATAGCAGAGTTTATTGGAATTGAAAATGCACATGAGTATCGAAAATTATCACTGACTGTACTTGTTCAAGCAGGTGCTGATTTGTCAGTATTAAAAAGACATGGTGGATGGCGCTTTCATTCTATTGCGGAAGGCTACATAAAGCAGTGAATTAAAAATAAAATTGGTATTTCAAAAAACAGTAGCATATGATACATTTGGGCATCCTGTGGTGATAATTGCTAACATAATTACTCAAATATCAGAAGATAAGTTACAAGTTTCTTCTACCGAAACAATAGGTTTGTTTTAGCAGCAGTTGAAAACTGTTTGGAAACTATCAGAAATGTCCGTCCAACTATTTATTGCGCGAAATTCAATGGTAAGCGTTGTCAACTTAACTGGTCAAATATTTCTGACAGTTTCCAAACCGTTTTCAACTGCTGCAAAAACAAGCCTAATGTTTCGAACGTTTCGGAGCAAGTATTCATTTCCAGTCGGTTGTGGTATCAAGCTCAACTTCACTGGCTTAAAGAAATGCAATATTATGATTAATTATGTAGTTTGATAGTATAAGTTTCCTAACAAAATTGCGAGTGATTTAAAAAAAGAATAATTCAAATGTGAATATAATGTCATTTGTTATAGTTGTTATGAAGTTAATAAAGTCGTTTCAATCTAACAGAATTGGATAAAACATATTTACAAAACTAAAACGCAATTCGTAACGGAAATTAAGGCTGGAAGCTATTTTTCAGGGTATTTGATTTTCTAAAAATCTTTCAGCGGCTGTTTCCAATATTTTACTGGCAGTAACATCGGGCACACACCTACAAGAAAAAAATGTATCACGCCTCCAGGCAACGTTACGTGAAATTGAATTTGAGCTTTCATGTAAATATCAAGGTGTCGAATTCTAGATATTCCTCATATTTTAGCATCGGAAATCGAGGTCTCTATTGTTGCGTACAAATCGGATGCCTTGAACTTTGCCTTTGTTGTATAATACAACCGATGTGATGGAACTTTTCCGTTGATATTTCCATATAATTGAATAATACAGAACACACCGATACTAAATTATAGGCTGTACCTACATGTGGCTTGTATGTCATATACTCTATACATATTTGACTTTGAATAACAAAATTGTAGACCTTGAATATTTTTTAACTGATAAACGTGCGCCACTTTCAGAAAAATAAGCACCTACTTGATTCTAGAAGTTTATTACAAATAAATGTTCATTAAAAATATATTGAATATACTTGCCGTAAATAAAAAAGCATACTACATTTTTATAACAGAGTAAACGGGTGGAGTAATAACAAAAATTTTGGGAGCGATCAATGATTAAGGAGTGTCAATAATTTTATTTTGTCTAAGCACATGTGTGACAAGGGGTTGTCTTCATAATTTAAACAAAATATGATTCCGGATGGAAACATTTATGGTGCAGATAGCGTACAGTACAGGATGTCTCAATTTTGTGTAATTTTAGAGTATCTGGGAAACTGCAAAGAAGAATTGAATTTTTAGGAAATGTAAAAGAAGTGTAAAAAATAAATCAATGTGTTGCGTATTATGGCTGATTAACACGACGACAATGCATGCCAACAACAATGGCCTGTCAGTCACTGGAAAGAAGAAAATATACAATCAACCATGCCACTACGTAGAGGCTGATTTACACATTACCAGTGGCTGGCATCCCAACTGGTAAGTTGACTGGAAGGTTAACCCTTGACGACTGGAATTTCAGTTTACTGGAACTTCATCATTTACACAATAACAAATGAAACAATCTAAGTTAAGCCATTATGTAGTGGCATGTTTGATTGTAAATTTTCTTTTTCCAGTGACTAGCAGCCCTTTATTGTTGTTTACACTGTGTAAGTGCTGGAGCTGCCAGTTACTGGTATGCCAGTGGCATATTGGCTTCTCCAGTGGCTACCTAGTAAGAACACGACATTTACACGGTGTCAATTGCTGGTATCCAGTGACTGAAATCCTCAACTAGCATGCCGATTGGCATCATGTAAATCAGCCATAACGGCCTCACGATACCTATAGTCTAAGAGCCAGTGGCCGGCAACCTATAAGTAAATGATTATACCTGAAATTTTGCACAGTGAGTCTCTTATACCTATCACTCATGAGGTGATGACTCGCTAAGCCCGGCGAGGCCGACCCAACTGTTACTCAGGAGCGAGAGGTATGAAAATTTAATCAACTTCGTTATTAAATTAACAAAGCTACCGTTTGAAAATTTTAAAATTTCAGATCTAACAAATTAGGCATTTATTTTTATTATTTATTATATTTAGCACCTTTATATTAAAATAATATAATTAACAAATAACCTCTATTACTGGAACAGGTTCTGAGATTTGGTGATGTTGATTGCAATGCTTGACATTTCTGACAGTTGTTTAACGTCAAAAATCAGATTTAATCAAATACTTTTGAAATTTATAATTTTTGCCAATTTCACAAGTGTCTGCCATGACCTTAGAAGCACGGTAATCGTCTGCCTTTGTTATTTTTATATAATAATAATTGTATATTTTAAAATTTTCAAACGGCAGCTTTGTAATTTAATAACGAAGTTGGTTACATTTTCATACTTCTTGCACCTGAGTAACTCTTAAGTCGGCCTCGCCGGGCATAGCGAGTCCCACATCATGAGTGATAGGTATAAGAGACTCACTGTGCAAAATTTCAGGTATGATCATTTACTTATAGGTTGCCGGCCACTGGCTCTTAGACTAATAGATTGTTCCAGTTGCTGTCACTGTGTAAACGACAAAGCGCCAGGAAATTGGAAATCCAGTCGTCAAATGCTAGTGACCTTCTAGTCAACTTATCAGCTAACATGCCAGCCACTGGCAACGTGTAAATAGCATTTAGCGCGTAGCTCTATTTACCATAAGGGTGATGACAGAACAGTGGTTTGTATCGCCTCGGTAGTCGCGTCGGTCGTCTCAGCGACTGATGTTTACTAAGTTGTTTGAAAAAGTATTATTCAATGATATGAACCAAGCGCCGCAGCTGTAAAAACCACTGTGTGTATCATCCCCCATAAATTGTGTCTATTCGGCTGACGAGTCGGCACAAGCGCTGTGTCTGTCGCTTATGTTAGAACAATATTCATAATATTGTATCACTACACACATATTTCATTTTGAATACTTGTGGGTGCATGTAGAAAATATCTTTTCCTACGATTATGATGTCGTGACGAAAGTGGCACTTTTTCGGACTAGTGCGGTAAAATGCGATTCTTGTTACATTATACCGTATTGTTATGACAATGCTTGTGTCCAGCCTAACTCTGCGGACGCAGGCAGCATTAAGCTAAAAAGTTTGCGCTAGATTTTTGTCAAGGTGCTTATGAGTACCGCTTGATGCATCTAACAGTAAATATCAGTAAAGCTGTTGCGACACTGAATTGCGTACTCTGGACACAAGATAAATTCAGTTGAAGGTTAAGTTTGATTTATTTTTCATTTCTCTTCGTCGTAAATTACCCAAAGTGAGGGAGGAGTCTCTCAATGATGTCCGATGGAAATATTGGAGGCCTCTAATGACGCAAGTCATCCATTAATTCATGAAGAATTCACTATGAAAAAGAGCTTGTTGTTTTCGATCAATGGCGCATGGGGATGAACACGTCACCTTTAAAAAAATACGTATTTTTGGCCTATTCCCACGATATCGCAAAACATAACTCTCCGTCAACAATGGTCGAAGTATTAGATGTTGAAACTAGGCTTCAAAGTGAAGAAGGACATTGATATCGGAAAACATCTCAAGCTAACGGCATTTGAAGAAATCCAATGTTGGTTACAAGCCAAAAAAATCAATGGTATTAGAATTAAAGGAAACAGAAAAAGCAAATACGGCGATCCAAGATGTAGAAGACAAAGGATTTGCTGATTATTAACATATTAGAAGAAGAAAAGCAATGTTTCAAGAAAATTTGTGGTGAACAACATTATTCTATAAAGGGGGTAGATGTACTGAGCAATCAACAGCTTCGGGAAAATGCCATCTAACATCGCTGGTTATTTAGTCATGGGTTACTCCCAAACCCCGAAGCGTATATAGAACATTGTTTGTTTTGTCTAATATTACAAACATGGAGGGTGGAAGCCTGCAGCGGCAGCTGCGTCATATACTGAGAATTGTTTGGAAAACAAACAAAATAGCCCACAGAATGCAGGAGAATGCTTCAGCATCAAACCTCTCATTAGAACTTCATGAAAACCATGCTGAAGCACGCAGTACATCAACAGCAACAGTATGTTTTGTGACTGAAGAACAGCATCTAGCAGCTATTCCTTCATCACTAAAGTTACACGCTAATCTTGTAGCATATACTTTGTCAACAGTTAATTTCACCACTGAAGAACATCCTCAAGCTGCTATCGACGCATTGAATTTACAAAATGACAAAAATTGTACATTTAATTTCAATGTTTTTTATTAACATATTCTATTAGTTGAAATAACTACTTAATAATTACTTGTTAATGTTATAGATTGGTAATTAAAATAAACCGTTTCGCCTGATTAGAATAATTGTCATCATCGTAGGAAAAATTTTGTACCAAATACGTGCGGGATGTGTCTTTTCCGCACTCGATTGCTCACCGAACCGGTCAACTACAATCAGCGTGTGGTAAAGTATCCTTCCTACCCTCGTTAGGAAGAGTATATTACACTAATAGGCTCAAGAACCGTATAGTGTATAACGTTTTTCGCACAATCGCATTTATCAAATAAAATAATAAAAAAAATTATTTTGATTGCTAAAATGGCGTGGCCTAATTAGCGTGTTTTGAATTTATTTTGTTGGAAACCAAAAAAACAATTTTAAGTTTGAACCATTTTGTGTTTTGTTGTCAAAACTGTGCTTATAATGGCTGATAAAGACGATTCAGAGGTATATTTGGACATTGAAGAATCGTATCAAATAGGTTGTGGGTCATTAATTCCCACAAAATCAAAGGTGATGTATGAAAAAGTCTATGATGCCTTCAGGAAACGGTTGAATGAGAAGAAAGCGGAGATATCTGAAAAAACTTTGCTAGCTTATTTTGTTCAGAGAAATTTAAGATTCAAATATCCGGGAAGCTTATGGGCAGAGTACTCTATGCTTAAAAGTACGATCAACTTAAATAATAGTGTCGATATAAGTTCGTAGCATTTCTAAAGAAGAAAAATATTGAACATCATGCGAAAAAATCAAAGGTATTTGCCAGAGAAGATATGAACAAATTCCTGCCGGAAGCTCCCGATGAAACCTATATTATGATGAAAGAAGTGATGATAATGGGAGTCGCTGGGGGCTCTTAGGCGTGATGAACTTAGAAAGATGATAGTTTATGACCTTACGGATGAAGGTTCAGTTGTCATTGTTAAAGTGCTTAAAACCAAAACACATATTAGTCGAATTTTCACAATCACTGAGAAAGCCAATGAAAATGTTCCTTTTTTGACGATTTTGCAAAAATATAAGGCTAAGATATAAGGAGACTAACTCTCGTCGATTGTTCTGCTCAGTTAATCAGTGAAAATGTGTAAATCAACTTGTGGGTATAAATACATTGGGACAAATACCACAAAAAATTGCTGAATATTGAAAACTGCAAGATCCAAAATCCTATACTGGACATGCTTTTAGAAACGAAGTCGGCGCTTTTGTTAGCAAATACTAGAGTTGATGTTCTGGCACTCAAACTTCATGGGGCTGGAGATTTTAGTAATAACATTAATGTATTATTTTACTAGCAGAAAATGTAATTTTAGGTCCTCTGGTGCCGCTGCATATATTGCAGAGTCTTTAACACAGAAAATAGAGTTTGCTGATAAGATTTTACATACCAACAGCGGCAGTGACAATGAATTTGACTCCATTCCAGTGTTTGAAGACAGAACTACTAAAGTTTATTCTAATTTTAACATATCTAACGCAATAAGTAATACAGAAAATTCAATTACTGTAAAACCAATAGGTAAAAACGAGGGAAAAATAATTACGTTTAACAGTTGTACAAATTGTACCTTTAATTTTTACAATAAATGAGCCCAGCACTTGTTGGTGAAAACAATTACTGATTTTTACTTACCGCATTAATGCTGTTATGAACTCAAAGAACACTATTATTTTTTTTATTTCTATGGAAACAAGCCACAGTGTTGTATATTTAACTTACAAAATATGTCAACAGTGACAGTAAGTGCATATTTCAGAACGATTGTGCAAAAAAGTACATAAAAGAGTCACAGTAATATTAAATAAATGTATTTTATATATTATATTTTATAATTTTAATGAGTTCTTTGCCGATCAGTTTTAGATATGTAATTTTGTTATGCTTTTAATGTTTAATTTATTTGCTGTTTTTGTCATTTTATATGACGGTTCAATGTTATTTTACTTGTTATGAATGTATGTTATTTTAGTGTTATTTATGTATCTTTTATTGCTTCCTTTTTTGACTTTTGTAAACATTTTAATGTTGGACACCAATAACTGATTTGATTTGAAATATTTTACAAATCAAACCGGCTGAGACTATCGCAAGGTTAATAAAATTTGACAAATTTAAAAAAATAAACTTCACTACAGTCGCCTAACTACGATGTAGTGGTTTTAAACTGCTGTAAATCGCCTTCATCGAATATATAACAAATTCAATATTTAATATTATTAAATCGCATCGTAAATAACTAAAAGCTATAACTCACCTCATTTCTATTTCTTTGGCAACTTGCAAGACGTATTCCAGGTCGGTCTGCAAAAGAAAAAGAAATATTAACGGAATTTTCATTAAGAACACGCATTCTTTAGAAGCCACTACCACAAAGGATGAATTTATTGCAAGATTTAGCAGGCATCAAAGAGATATGAACAATTGAAGTTACGGCGAGGATGTTGCCCCAGGCATATAAATGAAATTAAATAATGAATGCGGAAAAATAGCTTTCGCTTCACTGGGAGATACTGGCGATGATAAAACACGAAAAACGCGTGGGCGTTTGGTCTAAAAACGCTTGATTCTTCCCCCATTTTCGGGATTTTCAATGAGATTTCCCTCTAAATGGATTAAAGTTGGGCTTGGCAGGAGTTATTAGCGGCTTTACACTCTAAGAGATAGCTTAAGAGAATGTCTGCATATAGTACGTAGAAATTTTGGTACATAAAAGTTTTATAATTGTTTGAGGATGTAAAAGATTTTTCTACAAACGTCAGTAAAAGTATAATAATTTATAACACATGATGTCAGTGTCTAAAATGTACTCTTAATTTTAAGTCATTATTAACAGTAACATGATTTACTCTTAACACTGGTGCAAAGATTGAATACAATTAAGAAATTTTACATCAAATAAATATTTATCTACTTAATTAAATATACGTTTTGTGTAACTAAAATTATAATAAGTAATTTCATGGCTAATCACCGTTTAACTCATTACAAGCGTTTGTGATTTTTTCTTTCAAATGATTAATATCTCGCGGAGATGTTTTGTAAATCTTATTTTTTTAATTTCGTGACATTTATACACTTTAAATAGGTAACGAACATTCAATTATTTTCCAAAGATTATTTGATTCTTCCACCGCTAATGTGATTTTAGGTGGTCAGAAGCGCCAGATTTGGGAGCAGATAAATATACTATTACAAATTTAAATTTTCTTCTCAAATGATCCCTCAATATATTCCTCGGCAACCGTCTAAGACCACCAGTGCTTTTTCAAGAATCAAAACAAAATCTGTCGGTTTCATGTAGATGGCTATAAGAAGTAGATTCTGAGCACAGTATACTAAGCAATCAGTAAGGAATCTTAGACAATTTATGAATGAAATACGTCTGGCAGTTTTTAAATACCCCCACTCTAGAAAAAGTTGCCAAGAATATGGCGGATTTCACAGAAATTTGGCGTAAACATAACCAAAGTTGTTTCGTAGTTATAATACTTTGCATTAATACTTAATTAACTGTTGTAATCCAGTGTAGTTTCATATAAATTGAAGTATTGATTGAGAAATTATAGTAATAACTGTCAGTCGCCAACAACATGGCGGATTTTGGAAGACGCGGGAAAGCTGAGTTTCCCTACTGATTGCATAGTATACTGTGATTCTGAGCAACCAATTTATGTGTAACCTTGCATTACGTATGTGTCATAAATATTCATAAAGTTATATCAAATTTTGAGTGCTATTGCAACTATTGTTCATTATTCACTGGTTTCAAGGAATCGCGAATGAACTAACACAACAGAAATTCTCCGTTGTCTCTTCTGTAAAAACCAAACACTACCCACTATACCAGTTGCAGCCATAATAATATTTTTCCGAATTATGGTAGAAGTTTACCAGTTTAGGTTTTATTTGGTTTCTTAAATTTATCAAGTGAACGGAAATGTCAAATTTGAATGAAAGGTGTTTTGACAGTTTTGAATTGTAGTTATGTCACATTATGAATGCCAAAATATTGTGTATTGTTATATAAGAAGGTTGTTAAGATATTGTTAATAGTGGTATATTATTCTACTTGGGTGTAACCTTCATCCTTTGGAAAATGGTGTAAATTTCGACAAAGAAATAGTCTGCAATAGTTTAGTAGTCAAATTAAAGGACACTTCGAATACAACGGATACGGATACGGACTGATACAGTTGGAAATGAACTCATGATGGGATAGTAAAACTGTTAAATGTGTTTTGGTATATTATTTAACGTATACAATACTTTAAGGAAAATAAATCAATGGTAGTCATGTTTGGATAATTAAAGGACTTTTGGTCTGAACTAAACTAAAAACTATTGATGGGCCAGTATAATTCATCAGTCATAGTACAAGTACTACACGGTTTGCATTACACAGACAAAATTGAGTGCGCTCTGCTAATAACCGTTTTTTTATGATGGTAAATAGTGCTTAGCGATGGTGTGTATCTGGCAAGTGTTAAGGTATATTGTTAACAACTTATTTTTCACGATGATAATGTATGCTATCATAATGCCTAATATCATAAAAGTGGCCTTCCACGTGTTAGATTTTGAGTTTTCAACATTCCCCTGCTATTCTTCTATGCTTCATCCAAATTTCCACCTCTTCAGCTCTCTATTGAACAACCTGTTTTAATGGCGACATTATATGTCAAAATTAACTTCAATTCTTTCATTCCGAAGCCGATATTTGATATTTTTAGATTTGGAATAGAAAAATTACTAGGTCGTTGGAAGGTATTAACAATAAATTTGCATTTCAATGAAAGCAGCGTATTTGTGCAATATCGAATAATTGTGTATATTGATTTTGTTGGAAACTACGAAAGGCCTTATGTATAGCTTCGGTATCATAAAATTCTAAATCCTATTTCATACTCCGCTGTTATTTAAATCGTGAGGCCATAAACATAATAACAGTTTGTATAAAGTTAAATACTATTCCATTACTTGTTTAATTCAAAATGTTTTTTTATTGTCGAGAATATTAACATTTACGATATATAAGAGAATTACCATGAAACATAATTAAATTATAATCATACAGAACCATAATGTTCATTACTGCAGACAATTTTAATAGCCCTGATTGTGTAAAATACCATTATGTTAAATGAAATAATAATTGAGATAAAAAATACATTACAACCTTGTCCCGACAACAAATACAATGTTAAAGACTGCCAGAAGTTGGTATGCGCCGTCGAATTTTCCTCTCAATAGCTCTTTTGACAAATGGACCGTTAATAATTTATCAACTGTTTAATGAACATTGACTGGTCCGATATTGAAGGATAATGGACGAATGGCAGGAAAGATTCTATGCAGTTGTAATGATTTATCGGAGTCGGAATGTCGATTCAAATTACGGAGTAATTTGTATTTCGTTGCCGGTTTTAGGTCATAATTTAGTCGGCGTGGTGTCGATTGTTACGCAGAATTAACAGTCTGGAACGTTTGAATCAGATAGGCAACTAAACGTCGCTGTTAGTCTGGTAGATAAAGAGAGAGTGACTGTTATTTGATGAGAGATTAATTTTCATTAAGATTTGAATTCTTGAAACTTAATATTTCTCACTTTCTGGATTTAGTAGATAGTAATTTGTGTGTTGAACTGAACTGATAAATTTGATAGTATAATCCTCACATATGGGTGCATTGATTTTGCACCATATGTGTCAAATAACCTTTTGAACTGTTATCAATATTGTTTTCGGAATAATCTATCAGCTGATGTGACTAGTTTAGCTATTTGTGTAATAAGTTAGGAAAAGTGACCGTAGGCTTTTTCAAGTAATATTTTGTTGTAATTTCAGCGAGAAATGATCTTTACCCGAAACCAAAACAGTTTCGGTACACTGAATATTTCAAATAGGATTATTTCAAAAACGGTTGCTCCTAACGACATCAATAAGGTATACCTTTTCAGATAAAAATGTAGAAATGTAAGAGAATCGACTAGTCAGATGGATGCATTAAGATGCCATAAGTGGCGCCCTCTACCAGTGACTTAGAGAAATTAGAAACAAATTTAAATTTTTCGCCCTCAAAAACTCCCAATATCCAAAATGTATGCAAATATTTGAATTTTTAAAAAAGTTATTTACAACTTTACACTTTGACATCATGTCTTTCTAAACATCAACTTCAAGAAACCTCAAATGTGTTGCGTCAAATAGAAATCAATATAAATACAAACTCGGTCTCTACTTTATTAGACACATGCGCAAGGCGTTCCATAACCAATTGTGAAACAGTTCATTAATTAACAATAATAATAAGAAATGATTTAAGTTGACAATAAATTAATAGTTAGTTCAAGAATTATGACGTATTTTTTGTGTGAGGGAAAGTGTTTCTCGATGGACTCTCTGCTATTTTTAATTTACATAAATGACATCTTAGTTTCCTTAGATGGAGATATTAATAGTATATTAATTGCTGACAATACTAGTATAACTTATAGAAATAAATAATTTTGCCGATCAGTAATTTTGCTCGAAAAACTGACATTTGACAAAATCGCTCGACCTTCGGTCACGTGATTTTTTCGCGTCAGTTTTTCTCGTAAAATTACTATTGACAAAATTATTTTGTTACAAAGGAAAATTTATTCGATAAAAATAAAAGCTCTTGTGATTTTACTGTTGAAAGAATTATCTAATTTATGGAAAAAAATATTTCACTAGAACTAAGGAAGCCAATCTAAAAATTTCTAGACGGACCTGTACAATTTTTCAACTTGTTTTCATATACTGCAAAAAGGTTTTCCTTCTACAAAAGTTATCTATATGTCGACAGTATTTATATACTAGATTGGTGTGAGTCCCATGTCTGGTTATTGAGATATGGCAAACCTGAAATCTAACCGCTACTGACATGTTTATCTTTATATACTGACTATGAAAGCTAAAGCAAGAGATAAAACTAAACTTCTACCATTCACTTTGACACAAACAAAATAAGGTCCGCCAGTAATAAAGGTATTTGCTCTTAGAGGTAAAATTGTCCAAAGTATCTTTTTATAGATTAGGAACATGATTAAGAAAAATAAAAACAGTGTTTTATTAGTTAAAATATTTTATAAGCTAACATAAATATTTATAAAATAGTTATGAATTTGCCATATAAGCTGCTAAAACGTTCTTGCGATAAATAATCTGAAAATTATAAAACTATTTTGCTGGTTCGGCGGACACCCTGTATGATTATTAAATGTCTCAGGGATTTTAAGAATTTTACGTGCTATTATTCAAGTTACTATTCTTTTTTTTACTGTTTAAGAAAGGTATTTTAAGCTAATATGTATCAAATCTCCTACAATTCCTATCAATGAAGTCATATGTATGTTCTCTGATACCAAACATCTAGGTATGCTAATGAACATCCACAGACAAAACTCTATTCAATAATTATCTAAAGAATTTAATCTATTTACTAACCTCTGGAGTGGGAACTCGAAATTCAACCACAATAGATGAGATCTGACCTATTTCTGCATTTTTAGGATTGCTTCATCAGGTGGCCTCCTTTAACTTGAGTCAAATATCTAACTATAAAGATTATTATACCAATAAATTAAAATTATTTGAAATTGAATGTCGACAGTGTCAAAATGAAATTAAATATCGACAACGTCAAACTGACTAACTGTCAATGAATATCATAACGACCTACTAAAATAAATAAAAAAACAATAAAAAAATCTACCTTTTTTGTATAGTTTTTTTTTTCCTATTTTCAGGTATTAACAATATTGTGTAAAACTAACGACTCAGTGGACAAAAGCCCCAACCTGCGTTGAATTACACCCACAATATCTACCCATATATTCCTTATTATTAGCTTTTGTAACAATTTTACTGTTAAAAGGTATTTTAAGCTAATATGTATCAAATCTCCTACGATTCCTATCAATGTCATATGATAATTATTGAATAGAGTTTTGTCTGTGGATGTTCATTAGCATACCTAGATGTTTGGTATCAGAGAACATACATATGACTTCATTGATAGGAATTGTAGGAGATTTGATATATATTAGCTTAAAATACATTTCTTAAACAGTAAAAAATGTTACAAAAGCTAATAATAAGGAATATATGGGTAGATATTGTGGGTGTTCAACGCAGGTTGGGGATTTTGTCCACTGAGTAGTTAGTTTCACACAATATTGTTAATACCTGAAAATATGTAAAAAAAATTACTATTCTTTCTTGGGTGCCATCTAAGATTACTATGCACTGGTTAGAAATGTTTGTCCTGCTTTCATTGTACTCGGGCAGACTTTCCAGTGTCCATTAATTAATTTCAGTTTCTACTGTTGCTTCTAAGGCTTTTCTCTGAGACATTCAGTCCTCGGCCACTGAATTTTTGTGGAGTCACTTCTGAAGATTGCGGTAGTGAGAACGGCGAAACTTTTGGTAACATTAGAAGCGATAAAACACAAAGACTACTACAAAACGTTCTACTGGAACGGATTAAACATAATACTGTCTGCAGCACAATCATTTTCAGTTTTTTATTTTGTGAAAAACTATGAAATCAATTTGCACAGAGTAAGAAATAAATTTAATTGTGGAACATGCTAATAATGTTGAAAGTGGGAATGTCAGGTAACACCTACTTTTTATGTAATTCTTCTGCAGACAACTTCTACAAATCGCCGTTTAAAAAATTGTTCCCCTAGGAATAAAATCTTTTTCAGTGTCTTTTTTTTATCTTCATTTTATGAAGTATTAAACATATATGTGATGAAAAATGCGTCTCGTAGATCGTTCCCTCTAGACATTTATTTTCCTTTATACGAATTTTAGTTCCATATTTCTCTTTGATATACTGTTTCTGACTGATATTCTATACTTTATTTCAGTGAAACTCATCCACAGAACTAAATACTTAAAATGTTTCAGTTTTTTGTATATCCACATTTAAATACGTGTTTAGGGTGTCTCAAACTCGATAGTATAGGCCTACTGCGAGGATATAAAAAATGTCAATAACATTTGGGCACGTAGTGTTAAATGATGCGGTAAGGTCCATTTCAATCGAGAGTATTATCTCTGGGATTTGACAGAAACGGCTAATGACATCATCAATTATATTTTCTCCACAAATACACCTAAATTTTTTCCTGTTCAAATTATCTCTTGTTTCTAATAAACTTTTGTTAGAGAAATTTTTCTGTATTAATTCCCACTCTATATCGTCTTAAAGTGTCTCAAAAGAAATACCACCTAAAAACCACATTACCGATGGAAAGGTCAAGTAGTTGTTGGAAAACAATTGAATCTAAAGAGCATAAATCTTATTAAGAATAAATTAAAGGATTAAATTCGATAATTCTATAATACAGTTAAAACAAAAGGTGATCATGGCGAACACCCTCATGCTACATACATATTACAATCTATTATCTATTCAAGAGACATATCCAATCTTCGCCTGACTTCTTTGTCGACTGCTGTTATTAACATTTCGCCATTTAACTCATTACAAGCATTTGTTGATTTCTTTTTCAAATGATTAATATCTCGCGAAGGTGTTTTGTAAACCTTATTTTTTAAAACTCCCCCTTAACAAGTCGAGGGGTGTTAGTTCTGGTGACTTTCCAGGTCTGAATAGGTCTATTAACCCCAATCCATTTTTCTAAGAAAGTGTTATCTAAATATTGCTGCACAATCCTGGCCTTGTGGGGCGAAGCTCCGTTGTGCTGAAATCATAGGTTTGTGGACCAGTAGTGTCCTATATGGCAAACCATTACTGACAAACCGACTTTCGTCCGTCTAAAGAACAGGGCGAAAAAGGTTCTGATAGTTACAGTTTATATACATTGACTATAATTTGAGCTTTAAAATTAAGTCTGATTTCCATCTGACGCTCAGGCAAATACTTCAAATTGTGAATTTTGTAGTCATGATATCCATTGGCCCAAATTCAATTACCTACAGGCTAGCCTGTCGTATAGAATTTTGTGGATTTTGTTCGAAATACTGTAACAGTGTAGCTGTATTAGCATTGTTTCTTACCCTTCTTATTTGATTTTCCGAACAGAAAATGTATCTTCATTTCGTTGCATAGTCGCCTCCAATCTTGTAAAGGTTCTATGATCAGGAATGAGGCACTCTGGATACCTTTGTTGATATAACTCTACAGCTATTCTTAATTTTTTTTGTGGCGCGCCATAAATTGGCATCATATCAACATTTTCTGAATGAGAATACATTTTGTAAGCACAAAAGCTATATGTTTGACGTTCTTATTGACTAATGACAATTATTTTGTGACAATTATGCACTTTCAACAACGAACATTCAATTACTTGGTGGTATTTCTTTGGGGACTTTTAGAACGATGCTTATTACTTTTAAACGGGAAGTAATACAGAAAAAATTCTCTAATAAAAGTATAATAGAAAAAAAGTGCTTTTTAGCAGGAAAAACAATTGAGTATATTTCAGGAAAAATATAATCCATGTCATTAGTAGTTTCTGTCAAATTCCAAAAATAATACTTAAATAGAGGTGTCTGAAATGTTATTTAAACGTTTTGTATCACAGTAAGCTCATGCCATCGAGTGTGATGCTTTAGCAGTTACAAGTTTTGAAATTAACAAAAATTATTAGTTTTAGGTATAGCTAACAAGCGAAGAAACATATTTTTTCCATTATTTAGTCATAAATGATACTATTGAACTACTGCTACTAAGCTTAAATGAAAGTTTCCAAAAAAATAATATCGATATGGAAAAATTATATCTTGTTTCACCATATTCATATTTTGTAAGTGAAAATCATTTCATATCAAATTGTAAATTCTGAGATAAGTTTAGTACAAGCTTTCTTCTAGTATAATAAACATAATCAACAAAATAAATAGAACAGAAGCAACTACCATCAAGGTTAACATAAAAATGAAGAAAAACATTATACGGTTTCAATAACAACTTAATTAAATATTTTAATTGCAGAAACTGTAACTGATATTGTTAAACAGAATAATTATGAAATATCCTTGGCCAAACATTAGATCATGACTCGCATATTTTTTGTGAGTACAAATCAAAATTTAAGATTCAGGTGCATATGACTAAATATTATTCCAGACAGTTACAGTTTACAAACTAATTTAAAAAGAGATTCAAAATAAGAAAAAAGATGCCATGGATGAAAAGAAAATTGTATAGAAATAAAAGAGTTGTACTTTTCTTTCTCCAACAACAGTTTAGAAAAAGTTGAGTTGAAATAAAAAGATTGCATGCACTACAACAAATTTATTTTGTTATAAATACTCAACGGTTTCATATAGTAAATTATATTGTTGTGACAACAAAACATTCAATAGTAGAGACAATACTGAACCGATGAAGTTAACATATAAAATAGCATAAAGGGGTATATGCTAAAATCACTAAAGCATATACTTATCCCAAATGAATAATATGATTGTATCGATATATACGGTAAAATTAACGTAATATTTTATTATAGTTATTAAAAATATATATATATAGTCTAGGTATAATTTATGTTATTATTATTGTTAATTTAACAGTACCAGGATTACTATAGTTATGTGGGTAGGTTGATAATTTAGGATTGGCGTTCCTATCTTAACAATAACATGTCAGATTAACAATAATTACAGTTATAGTTACAAAAAATTGTTAATCTGCTGATAAATCTTTAAAATCCCATCTACCATAAAAAGATTGTATATGAATCTATGTTCTGAAGAAAGCTAATATAAAAATAGTCTAAATTTGCTTCTACAGTCAATTTCCCCATCAAAAACAAAGTAGAACAATTGCAGCTGATATAATCGAAAAACAGGACAAAATTTAAAAAAAATGTTGTGCTAGACAAGGCAAGAAATATTGCTGCAAAATGTGTTGCAAATGTAAGAAAGGGTAATATACAGGGCGAGCCAGAAATAATGGGTCAACACAAAGCTGGAGATACTAGACACCAAAATATTTGAGCTCATCATGTCTACGAATACGAATGTCGCTGATTTAAGAAATACTTTCAATTTTGCAAGATTTCTTGGGTCAATCAACACTATACCAAATAAATAGAGCGGAATGATTGAACCGTCAGTAAAACACATACCTACACCTGCTATAATCAAATACAGCAATGAAGACAAATTCAAAAAATAAATAATGAATATTAAGAACAGAATTTAGTCATAGAAAATTTTCTGATTCATAATTTTCATTTATCTGTCATTCGTACGACGATATAACAGTGAAGATTATGAGTCTAAGATTGGAATTTAAATTTAAGATATTGGATAACAGTCACATCTATGTGTTGTTAGAAAATTTTAAACTTAGATACTTTTCAAGTATTCTTTTGTGGAAATATTCTATTAAACGACCTTCATATTCATCTCCAGTTAATAATGATGAAATATGACCACAAATCTTCGGTACGTATAAAAAATAAACGAATGAATAAATTATGGAAAATACCTCTCGTCACAGGTAAAAATCACCGATTCTGTGTTATAGCGGTAAGACCAGATTTATTTACATAACAAACGTGACTGAGACAGATACCATGTTTGGTAAAACCAGGAACTGCTTCTCTCTTTTTCTCTCTACATCGGCTGTGCCAACCCAATGACATAGAGTTGTTATTACATCATCAAGTACCAGTTCACACTTTCCATATATGGGCGAGTAACACAAAAATCGAGAAACCTTAGAAACTTTGGAAAAGTACACAAAATATTGAATGGAAAACATTTGAAAATATATATATAGTGTCCCAACCAAGCGATAAAACTCTGTATATCTGAAATGCTTAGATAGAAAAAATGTACGTAAATAAAAATTATAGGACGTATATCACGTTATACCTGGATATATAGTCGCGGCAAGAATTCAGGCATCTTACGTCACGGCTGACGCTACGCAATTGTTTTTATTGTCGATATTTAATTTCAATAATTTTAATTTATATAATAATTTTTATAGTTAGATATTTGACTCAACTTAAAGGAGGTCACCTGATGAAGCAATCCTAAAAATGCAGAAATAGGTCAGATCTCATCTATTGTGGTTGAATTTCGAGTTCCCACTGTCAAAAGTGAAGTTAGATATTTATAGTGTTTCCATTAAACCAGGTTAGTAAATTTAGATAGATTAATTTCTTTAGATAATTATTGAATAGAGCTTTGTATGTGGAATTGTTCATTAGCATACCTAGATGTTTGGTATTAGAGAACATACATATGACTTCATTGATAGGAATTGTAGGAGATTTGATTTATATTAGCTTAAAATACCTTTCTAATACAGTAAAAAATGTTACAAAAGCTAATAGTAAAGAATATATAGGTAGATATTGTGGGTGTAATTCAACGCTGGTCGGGGCTTTTGTCTACAGAGTTTCACACAATATTATTAATACCTAAAAATATATAAAAATAATTTTCGATATTTGGTCGCGTTAAAAATACTATTTTTTAATTTAGTCCAATATATAATGCAAACATTTAGTGTATTATATAGTTTTATTACTCTCAGTTGCAGTTTTTTTTAAATATTTTGATCAAAATATAATAAGTAATTCATTTGTTCGTATGGCGTAAATCGTTTGAATTCTTGCCGCGATAGTTGATTTTTCAAAATGGGACGTCATATATAATTTTTTAAGTATGTGTTTACAAATTAGGAGATTCGATTGTTTCGATAGTCAGATGGATACATTAAGATGCAAAAAATTTCTGCCATTTAAAAGAAACATGGTGTGCCACAAGTTGCGCCCTATACTAGTGACGTCAAAATTAGAAACATATTTGAATTTTTTGTCCACAAAAACACCCAATTTACAAATTTTATGTAAATATTGGATTTCTTAAGATGCTATTTGCAAATATGGAAAATAAAATGTTAACTTTAACACCCTGTAACTTCGTTAATAATTAGTTTTGGAAAAAATGTTATAGAAAGAGGTAACATTTATTTTCGATAAGGAAATTTCCCCTGAATTTTTTGCTCATCATTTCTGAACACCCTGTATACAGCACAAATTCGAAACAACTCATCTACTTATTATCGCATAATTAAAAACTGATTATTGTACTGAACATAAAAGCATTACTCAACTTGTAACTTGATTAGCAGTTTAAATAATTTTATTGTACATATGTTTATTACATTAGTAGTCGTCAAAACAAGTTTGCAGTAAACAATTAGTTATTTAAAATATTTTCATATTAAATTATACTATTATGAACAACAGTATGGTTGATGCTGCTTCCTATAGAATATTACAAGTTGTATGCAATTATAAATAAATAACTAGATATGTTATATTTTCCATTTATTTAAAATTAATATGTTCTGAATTATTCAATAACATATCTATTGATTCTCACCAATTGTGTACTCTTTATTTTTTTTTTGATTTCCAAATCACTTCTTTACTTTATAATGTATTTTAATTTCTTAAGTTCTAATAAATAATTTGATTTCTACGTTCCTATTTAGAAAAAATTTCCAGACCCCAGAAAACATCGATAAAATTCCTCATACGATTTTCTAGAAGCAGGAAATTGGATGTTTAGTGTCGAATATCACCCCGAGTTTGTTTTCCTTTGTCGGAAACATTTTCACCCTTGAAGGATTTTTTATACTTCGTCGGCGTCGTCAACGTCAATAGTCGATGCCCAAATCGTACATCGTAATATAATTTTCCTTTGGAGCTGGAAAACTCTCCGAAGCAGGGATTATAGCGGGATTTGGAAACAATTTAGGGGGATTTGTTTTTCATCTATCTTTCCCAAACAATTCAACCGGAAATGCGTTGCAAATAATTTGATGTATTTAGTTGTCTAGTTCCTAACGCATTGTATAAATTATTATAGCCTACACGAAATTAAATCTGATTTGTATATTAACATAATTTAAATTATAAGTATATTTTTGTTAATTCAGTTATAAGGTAGATATATTTGATATCATTATTTACGTTTTATTGACAATCATTCATTCTTTTACAAAATTTAACACTTTTTTCTTTTTAAGATGACACTAAAATTATAATTTGCTTAAAGAAAAATGTTTTATTAAAACAAGGAGTGTCCTTAACATAGTTATTATAAAATGAAGTTTTGACATATTGAATTAATTTAATATAAAGTTTTATTTATGGCTGGTATTTTATGGAGAGAATCACACCTTAAGTAAGGTAAGGTAATATTCAAAGAAAATCTATCCAGGAAGTGACGCTTTATATTAGCTTAAAACCAAATTCAAATTAACTTTTGAACATAATATACGACCATGTAATCTATACCTACCAATTTCTGCATATCTAGGATATTTCCTAGTCAGTCAGAAATCATCCCTAGTCAGATCTCATCTATTGTGACTGTTAAAGTGTTTGAATCTTCAAAATTATTTAATAATTTTATGACAAACTTTGGCAGATGAGCTGTTAAACTCGCCTGATAAATACTCGCGTCAGGAATTCAGACGTCTTACGTCACAGCTGACGTTACACATTTGTTTTTATTGTCAACGTAATTTTCGATATTTGGTCGTGATAAAAACAATCATTGTTTGCAATTTAGTGCAGTATAGAATGCAAACTTTTAGTGTAGTATATAATTTTATTACTATCAGTTGCAGTTTCTTAAATATTTTGATGAAAATATAATTAATTATTCATTTGATCGTATGACGTAAGTCGTCTGAATTCTTGTCGCGAGTATAAAAATGATGGTTGCTATAACATTAATTATTATTATTTGTGTCATTTTATTTATTCTTTTGATCCTTAGCGCGCGGAAAAATCACCAGGGCGAGGCTTTATCCCTTACTCAAGGGTGGTAACACCCTTAGTCTAAGGAATAAGCGCACGCTAATCAAGGTGGTGCTTCAAGCGCAGCTAACGTACGGCTCCGCGGCATGGAGCTACGCGGCAAAAAGCCCCATAAAAAGACTACAGGCTGTGGAAAACATAGTCTTACGCACTGCCGTCGCTGCGCCTTGGTATTTCAGAAACACAGACATAAAACGAGACCTAGACTACACCGACCTAACACATACCATACACACACACGCACAAAAATCCATTAACAAAGTCACAGACCACGACAACCCCCTGCTTAGGCAAGCCGTCGACTACGCCCCCGCCCCGACAGACAAACACAAACGTCCAAAACACCAATTCCTTGACCTTCCTCCCTGACAATACACACCATACAAGGCCACCGTTCGCCAATAAAATAACGGCGCGAGCGTTTGTTGGAGCGTTTTGCATGCGATTATCAGTGAGTGCCCTATCACGTGACTTTGGGCGTTAGTTTTTAAGGACAAGAGGGTCTCAAAAGTACCCCTACAAACAACAATACAGTACAACACAGACACGAGTGCAGTTAAGATCTTAGATGCGCACAGCACGCATTATTTTTGAACCAGTCAATAAAACCACAAATACAGTCCACTCATCACAAGTATCGTTGGGTCCCTCATTTCACCGACCGAATCAAAGCGGTTGGCGTACAACAGTTGTGCAGTCACACAGCGTTAAAGTGTAAATAGTATGCAGATATTGTATTTGTATATAGATATTCAGATAGGAACGCCAGAAAAGCAGCCTGAGAATACCGATGAGGATACCCAAATAGACATCAACCTAATCAGACAGTGTTTAATGGATCATTTCGTAGATATCGAGAAGAAGATAACCCGCTCCAAAAAAGCCATTCGTCCTACTGAAATTAATGTACAAAATGAAGAAGATATAACAGATGCGATGTCATTGACAACTTTCTCAATTTTGTATGTGTGTGAAACAAAGAAACGTTACATCTATTTCATCGCCATACTGAAGCCGATTAGAATTTTGCTGATAGTTCCTTTAACAATATGCACAAAATGATTCGTTTCCCATATCAAGTGGTCTGATAAAGCTTGTTTTATTAGGAACAAATAATAACCATAATGAACATATTTGGCCGTTACAAAATCCGCATGCAATTAGAGTCAAGCATTCAGCGACGTTTGGAATAAAAACTCCAATAATAATTTACTGCCATGTTTTAAATGATCGTTTAAATGCAGACTTGTATAGAACTTTCTCGGAAAACAACATTTTTGATTTCATTGACGGCGTAGGGCAAAATTGTGGTGTCAGCACGATGGTGCACTACCACAAGGAGGAAGAACTGCTTGGTTAAATGATCATTTTCAGAATAAATGGATAGGTCATCAAGATCTAATGGCATGACCATCGCGTTCCCCAGATCTAAATCCCTTGGACTTTCATTTTTAAGGATATGTGAAACAGTTGGTCTACCATGCTGAAACCACTTCCCGTTAGCAGTTACTTGAATGTATAAGATTAAAAATAGTCCTAGTAATTACAAGAAAAAATGTTTATTTTTCTGTTTAAAATATTGCATACAAGTGTAAATAAATTAGAAATGTGTAATAAGAATATTTAGCTTAAATTGTCAACTAAGTAGGCACATAGCCTCAGCGGTTTGTAAAATATTTGCTACATATTTCCCTCAAGAAAGCAAGTCAAATAAAACGTGAAATTTGATCTGAAACGTCAAGCTTCTGTTTCTATACTACATGTGAGCGAGGTACTCCGCACATTGGATTAAATCAGGATACAGAGTTCTAGTAAAACAATAGGAAAATGCAATCGCTTCCATTTTATGCATGTCAACATTTTACTTTCGTGCGGTTGCCGGGAACTACCAGATTTATATTTACAGTCGGGTGTGCAATAACTTAATTTATGATGTACTAAAGTAGATGCAGCTTCCGTGGTTTGCAACATGTCTTTCATGCAAAAAATAACGCATCTAGTGTAAATATACTTTCCTAGACTCATAAAGATTTTTTACAGGGTGTTTGAAATATTAGTGCCGTTATTTTGCTGTATACAGACAATACAAAATGAGTTCGCAATTTTTTGGATATGTGATAACATCCCAGACTGCACATGTTAGGTGTTAACAAATATACTAAATACAAGGTGTTCTGCATAATAACCGCACAGAGCAGGTGCATTTATAGGGTCATAAAATATTGCAATTTGACCAAACATATCTATATAAAAAGTGCACACAGGCGGAAATACAAGTCTTCAATTTGGTGCGAAATATTTCGGAGAAAATTAATATATTTAAATTACTTTCATGATTTAGGTTTAATATTGATCTTCTACTCGTATTAGACATTTTTTATTATTTGTCATAAGAATTTTTTGTTGCTTGTCAGATACCTATACAAACCCTTTCAGTATCGGTACTTATATTTCGTACACCCTGCATAAGCTGTGTGCTTTATACATATTCTATGAAAAAATATCCTTTGTCTTCTATAAAACAGGTTACTGACAATTTTGTTACTACTGTTTTAGTGGACAGTCTGCAAATAAGAAGATATTTCCAATAAAATAAAAACTTCTCTGAAAAGTGTCCGTAATATGTTTACTCGGAGCCCTCGTAGATTTATATTTCATTTTAAACTGGTATAGCTACTGAAAAAAAAAACTGTTCAAACTTTAAGTCGAGGTTAAAATAATTTAAAAAAATGCTTGTTAAAACAAAATTGCCCCAAAGTTCTAACAGCCTGCTGATTAATAGCCATGGAACGTTACACGCAGCGAACTGCACAATTATTAAAAATTATTTATTAAATGTACAGAGGACAGAGCACGAAATAAACTGGTAATTAATATGATGCTGTACACTGTATATTTTCTGTGTCTTTGCGTGAATTTCTCCTATCTAGAAATTTATTGGAATTGGAAAATTATTAAAATGCATTATATTACACTGTACAAAAAGTTGATGTTTAAGTGGGGTTTTTCAGTGTGTAATTCAAGATGTGTAAAATTTCCATGTTAGTAGTTTTACACACTATAGCCTTTTATATGTTTTACACAAAATGTGTTAAATTTACTATTTTTAAGATATACTGAATTTGAGTAATATTTACCAATTATGTGGTAAAAGTACACCAGTTGGGTATAAACACTTTTCACACCTTAGTGTTCTATATGCCTACTCGTGACTGGTTGTGCACAACTGTGCAGCTGCAATAAATGAACTGTTCTAGCACCCATCATTATGCCATGCTGGTCGTGTTGCGTTGTTGTGTTCAGTTAATTCTCGTTTGCGATGTTCAAATGGAGAACATTTAAATTTAAATTGTGGTTCTATCTAAAGAAATGGTGAGTACCCACCTAACTATAACAAATATTGCTGATAATTGATAAGGTAAAAACTAATTAAAATCAAAAATATTCACTTTTAGGTTACTGTCTCTGTATTATGATTTTCTTGTAATGTTGACGAAAGAAATTGATATGTTCAAATTACTACCTGTTAATTTTTGTAAATTCCTATTATATATTGCTCAAATGCATCTTTGTTTAATTTCATAAGACCCTACAACATTTTTTCTAAAACTCAATATTGGCGGAGGATGTCAACATTTGTTTTTCATGAATTTCTTCTAATAATTTTTTTGTGAGTCTACCGATTTTCTTCTAATTTTATACAGGTATCACTAGTGTTCTTTTGTATTCACGTTCTTAATTTAAGGCCAAAAGGCGTAAACTGTCCTTGGCCTTCAAATAATGACAGAACTTTTCTGATTGAACATTTTGTATTTGTATGAATTTGGATACGTAATTAAATATCGTCGAAAGATCTTTAACAAAGATTTTCTTGTTATCACGTTCAAATTAGCCGTTTTTGAGAAAAACAACTTTAAACATACACATACGTTCATTGAACAGCCGCTCACTCAAACTCATTTTCAAAATTAAAGAATAACATACTCACTAGAGTTCGTGGGGAAGAATTAGTTTTTGTTTTGAAGTAACAGAACAGCATTTTGAAAATTTTTTGTAAAGGTATTACCTGAACTTAAATTATTACAATAGCAAAATAATGTGGCTCACTTCACAAATAAAGCTATAATCTAATATTAACACCATAAATAAATAAATAAATAAATAAACATATGCACACTTACACTAACATACATGCACATGTACGATAAAAAATGAAAATAACAAAATATGATTATGTTATCGCTTATTTTGATATCATTGATTTTGATCTCATTGTACAAATTATTATAATTTTTATAACCTAACAAATTTGGAGACTTTAACAAAAGTGCGTATTTAACAAAGAGTATACAAATATCATTTTTATGTGTAGTATTAGTCATATATAAAGCCGTATTTAACATAAACGTGTGCTCATTTATAAAAACATAAACTCATGTCTCAAATAGGTACAAAGAAGTCACAGTTAAAATTTTTAATTAATTAATTTGAAATCTAATTCGAGATTTTGAAGCATTAAAGAACAGTTGATTCTGATTAAGCCACTAGCACAATTTACGAAGAATATTAATAAAGTTATCGGTCAAATTCTTTTCGTTTTAATTTGATATAGGTAATTTAAAAGAGGTCATCTGTATCACCAGATCCTTTTCCAGTACGTTTCCATATAGTATCAAAAACACAGGGCTAAGAACTGACCCTTGTAGCACACTCATGACAAACTCTGATCTGATCTGATGTAATTTCTCGAATATAGTTTTTGTCAAAAGCCTGAAAAGATACGTATTGTTTACGATGAGGACTACTCCAGTGCAACACCCTTCACACCATACCCGTACAGTATGAATGTTGACGTATATTAACGCAGTCGAATACCTGCTGAACTCATAGAAAATGCCAGGAGGACATTAACCCGCTTCAATACTATTAATTATTTCAGATTGAACAGTTATTATAGTCGATCGTCTAGGCCGAAAACCATGTTGTTTATTTGAAAATATTCGAAATTTACTCAAAAAAGTCACTAGTCGATCGAGAAAACATACTCAAAAATTTTTGAGAAAGTATTCGGTACTGCAGCCGGTCTGTAATTCTCCATTAATGGAGGATCTCCGTTGTTAGATATAGGCATCACCTTTCGTGTCTTTAAATAATAAAATGCAAATAAAGGACATAACGGAACACTATAGTGATACGTGTACAAGATTAGAAAAAATCGACTCACAAAGAAGATATAAGAAATTCATAAAAGAAAATATCTGTAACATAGGTACTGTAACTCCTCTAGTTTTGATTTTCGAGAATATACTATAGGATTTTGTGGCATTGATTTTTCATTTCGAATCATTCCCGGGATATTGGCGTACAATTTCCAGACACCCTGTATATTATACAATAAAATTTACACCTTTAATGGCACAAATAACACTGAAATGTGTAAAAGTTACACATAACATTTGTTGTATTAACACAGTGTATTGTGTTAAATCTTTAACACACTGCTACAAGCAGAGGAATGTGTAAAATATACACTTGTGGACCTTGTTTAACATAGTATTGAATTCTTGAAAATGTGTAATTATTTTTTTTAGAAGGCACAAGCGTGCAAATGAACTTTTTAGAGTTTCTATACTCTTTTAAATACACGACAGCAATTTCCGTTCATTTCTTTCTCCTTCGAGTTTCCTGCAGACCGAGAAACGACGTGCGCCACATTCAATTGCCAAATCGAGCGCGACCAACTACTGTAAAATTAAATGCATAACTGCGTCTGCCATTCATTGGAAAATTATATCCTTTTTATAATAAACAACGCGAATCGGCAACGGCATTCTACTACTACTGAAAACGTATTGTGGTTCGTGTAATGCATGGCGGTAATTACAGGAACTGCCCGCTGATTACCAGAATTACTTTGTCTTTCCACACCTGTTGAGCTTTCAGGAGCAGATTTCGTGTTGACTTGGGATATGAGGAATAATGTTTGATCAGGTCACCTGAATGTAGGTTAGTATTTGGCTGCTGTTAGTAAATGTTTCTTAAAAGTGTCGGGAATAGATGAAAAATTTAAATAAGAATACACACTTTTTTATTAACTGTTAAAAATCTAAGGACCAAATCCACATTTTTTTTTAGATTCAGACTTAAATCTCTGAATTCAAAGTTTAGTCTCTAAATTCAGACTTATAACTCTGAATTCAGACTTATAACCCTGAATTCAAACTTTAATGTCTGAATTCAGACTTAATCTCTGAACTTATGATTTTATCGTGTTTTTTAAATCGCTTTCTGCTTGTGACTGTATTGAGTAATCAGCGAGTACCAAATGTAGACACGTGCTATGTCTCGCGTACTTATACCTTCCTGTCGGTTGTTACAGAACGTAAACAGTCTGGGTTGCTTGTCGTTGACCTCACCTGTGGCATACTGATGACAGCTAACAAGCCTGAAACTGGTATAAGTCTGATGACACCGCTTACGACTAACCGAGACTGTTTGCTGGTCAAGGCATTAGTCCACAGATTAGTTGCTTGGTTGGTCTTTTAATAGTAGATAGTGAGTCGCTGTCTGCTTGTGACTGTATTTAAACCCAGCATTGAATACGTATCCAATGACGCCTAGATGGTGCTAAGTCTTGCCTACTTATGGTGTTTTAACGGTTATGACAGATTGTGGACATATGAGAGCGGCCTCACTTGTGGTATACTAATGAGAACTAACAAATTCGAATCCAGTGTCTGGTGGCACAGCTGACGACTAATTGCGGCAGTTTGCTATAGGCATTTCAGGTGTAATTCAATGAGGATAGTGTTCATACTGTTTATGACAAGTTCAGTAGTACAATCTAATTTAATCAGGAAATTGATGTTAACATTTTACGGCAAACTAGATCCAGAACAAAAAATAGGTCTTAGGACATCAAATGGGTTTAATTATTTCCCAAATTAGATTTCTCTAGAATTAAAAACAGAAAAATTATACAGGGTGTTGCATTTAGAATTTCATTGTTGATGACAAATATCGACAAATTAAAGAAAAATGTAGACATAGCTCTTCTAGGGCATCGTAACTCTTCGCATATTTAATTTGTGTATTTACAAACATGTATTTAAATGCTGAGATGACCGACATCGTGCTGTTTTATGGCAAATGTGACAAGTGTATATTATCATGTGGCAGCGTACCTAATATATCAGACATTTTCCGAACAGATAAAATGTGCTGAATCCTTTTTTAGTCACATTGAATAACTCCTCTATAGTACCTTGGCTCTAAATGTGTGGCAGTGTTTTTATGGACAATTGCGTGTGTTTTTTGTAATCCTTTATGGTTTTCCCAATGGAAAACAAAAGATAGCTTTAAACAAAAAGATAGTCGGAGGCGAGAGATGCCAAGAGGTCCCTACCAAATACAAAAATCTTTACAATGACAAAGTTTCGTGTATGAAACAGAACATTTTTCAACATTCGATAAAAATCATCCACACTTTGTAAATAAAACGTTTTTTTTTAAAGCGCGTACACATGACAATGAGGTGCTCTGTCATTACCTTTGACTATAACCTCGCAGCGACCATGGACGTCCATAAATAAGGGTTTAATATGGCTTCGGACAATTTATTTTGGCTTTACAAATAAATTTGAAGAGCGATTCCGTTAATTCTTATATTCTATACTCTCATAAAATATGTGTACTTAGGAATAGTGAACCCTATACAGTGGTTTCGAAAAGTAACGAATAAATTGTTCGATATGACGTCATCGACACTTATTTAAAATAGCAAACCCGCAATTTTGACCATGCGATTTGAAAGAGCGTGTCGTTCTACATACGTACATCATGAACAATTATGGTGCTACATAACAAAGATTTCCATTTAGTGGTTGTGTTTTGTTGTTTTAAATATAGTGAATATATTTAATAATAATAACAAAAATGAGCGGAAGAAAAATCATTTCTAATTTTGGCCAGCTACGATTGGAATTAGTAAAATCGAATAAAATATATACCGCAAAATGTTTCAAATGGAAATTGCTTTAAAGAACACTGCTGCAGCACGCTTTCAAGCACATATGTATGAAAAATTGCAATATCAATGTTAATGCATTAGGTGATTTGAATTAGTTATTGTAATTACAAACAAATAAAATTAAAACGGAGGTTGTACAACTAATCATTGATGATGATCATTTTTTGGAACAGGTACAAGAAAGTGTTGAATTTTTCGATTCCATAAGTGAATTGATAAATGTTTGTCAGAAAGCTGATTGCTCAGTGACAGATACTACTGAATTCTGGTTAAATTTACGAATACCCCTATAAAGTTTCGGAAAAAATTCAAAGTAAATTTAGAAAATCGAAGAAACATGGCATTGAATATTTGCTCTAAGGGCATTCTACCTACATCCCTTCTATAACAATAATAAGCTTTTCATAGATAAAAAAAGGAGTCTACCATTTTCTATTTAAAAGTCTAAACAATCATAATATTGAAGACTTAGATACTTTTAATTGCCAAAAGGGCATTTTTAACATTCTGCTCCAAAAAGACAAAAAAGCCCTTGATCTTCTGGAGAATGGCATCACCTATACATCCTAATATATCGACATTGGCGATTAGACTTTTCCAAATACCTGCAGCATCTGCCCAAATTGAAGGTTCTTTTTCAAACTGGGGTAATATTCATACTGCTGTTAGAAATCTACTGACATTTGAACGCTCCAAGAAGTTAATTCATGTGTACTATTCACTTAAAATAAAAGAACTTCAGACCTCTAAATTTATTGACTATATAAATGAAGAAGAGTGTAGTGATATATGCTAAATGGTAAATAAATATTAATATTAAAAATAAATTTAAATTTTTCAATAGGTATTATATTGCTTATTCTCTGTTACTTATTACCCACAATTTATAATGTTAATTTTTATTTTCTTGTACTAATGACAGTTTTAAATATCTTCATCTAAATAAAAGAAATATTATTTTTTTAATGATAATATGTCTTTATTTCAGTTATTACGGATCCTTGAATTTCGTGTTCTCGAATACTGCTGACATGTACGAAATCGAGCAACTCGAAAACGAAAAAATAAAAACGATACACAGAGCATTAAATTTCCATCAGTCACAACTAGCATACTGCCCGCCCTAAGCTCATCGATTCCAGCAGTAACACGAGAAACATAATGGTTTTTAAATATATCGAATAAGACCGTGGTGGTTTCACTTTGCACTTCCTTGTCGGGGAAGTTTTTGCCACGGTTCAGTTAACGACATTTTCTCTTTTTTGTTCTTGTCGCACTGAATTGAATTCTAGGTGGAATATAAGGCTTCAGTAGTTCGCGAGAAAACCTCTATCAGTTACATGCATATGGCAATGAATCAATTACTGCGAATGTTTAACTGTTCTGAGCATAAACTTGTAGTTAGAATTTATTATATAGGTTACGTTCGGTTTATAATATACAATTTAACTGTCAACTAAATCTAGTTCAGTATATTATATAGTGATTACCGTATTTTATTTATAAAAGTTCTTGAAAATATCAATAAACGAGGTAACTGTGACCTTGATTTATGTTATGAAACGATGAAGAAAGTAATACAAGTTGCAGTAAATGGGAAGAAACGAAGCTGAACATATTTTCAAATGACAAGGAATGAAATTTCACACAAGAATGAATTATACAATTATGTACAAATCATAAAATTCATTGGTAAAAAAAATCTCAATGCTAGGAGGAAGTATAATTTACAATTAGCAGAACGCAGGCATTAAGGCTGGGATTTTGTATACATATTTTTACCGTCCTACAGGGCTTCAAGGGAGGACGCAGAACTCCAAGAAAATTGAAATAATTGGTTATTATTATATATCAACGTATTCACAAAGTTTCCCGCTAGTGCGTGACATAATTTTCATTGCTCATAAAATCACAAGAATAATTAAAATAAATGTTAAAATACCTCAATTTTAGCCACACAGTTACTATGCCAATATGTCACAATTACGGCAAAATTATCACAGCCACCAAATTACTTCACTCACTAGCCAGGACATATAGCACAACTTGTGTTTCACTTTCAGATTAATATTTATTGCTAATTTTACATTTTCAAAAAATCAATTGCCAATTAATGTTGACAAGTGCAAAATATGCTCATTTACTCTTAAAACTCAACCTATTTTATTTAACTATGATCTCAACGCTACAGTTCTTAAACGTTGCAATAGTATTAAGGACCTTGGAGTTATCATGGATGACAAATTATCTTTTTCCAATCACATTAATCAAATGGTTAACACTGCATATAAAACATTGGGCTTTGTTATTAGAAATTCCTCAAATTTTGATGACCTCAATTTTAGCCACACAGTTACTATGCCAATATGTCACAATTACGGCAAAATTATCACAGCCACCAAATTACTTCACTCACTAGCCAGGACATATAGCACAACTTGTGTTTCACTTTCAGATTAATATTTATTGCTAATTTTACATTTTCAAAAAATCAATTGCCAATTAATGTTGACAAGTGCAAAATATGCTCATTTACTCTTAAAACTCAACCTATTTTATTTAACTATGATCTCAACGCTACAGTTCTTAAACGTTGCAATAGTATTAAGGACCTTGGAGTTATCATGGATGACAAATTATCTTTTTCCAATCACATTAATCAAATGGTTAACACTGCATATAAAACATTGGGCTTTGTTATTAGAAATTCCTCAAATTTTGATGACGTTGCTGCTTTAAAATGCCTCTATTATTCTCTTGTACGCTCGAAACTTGAATATTGTAGTATTATTTGGTACCCGTTTTATAGAACACATATTGATTTAGTGGAATCAGTTCAAAGGCGTTTTCTAAAGGTTTTTGTCTTATCGTACTGATGGTTACTATCCACTGTTACGGTTTTGTTTCAAACATATTAATAAATACTCTTAGAGAACCCTTGCTAAAATTCTAAGCCCCTTGAATAAATTTTCTCCCACATTTTCCCACAATTTAGTTGTAAAGATAACCTTGTCCCACTGTCAGTATTTATTAGGCTATGGTCAGGATGGACCATACACTAACAGATATAGTTGAAAGTATATAGCACCATATACATCTCTTTCCTGAATAGACAAATTAAAGAGACCCAAGGCTAGACTTGAAGTATTTAGGAATTTTATATTTATTACCTGTCAAATTTAAATTTTCTCCCGCTCTATAGGATTAAGGAATTTTGTGAGTCCTTGTTTTATAAACTTCCTTTCTGGTGTGAGGCACCATATTAAAATTTTAGAAAGACATTGAGGTCTTCATAAAGCTTGGGCTGATTTAATTCGACAAATAGTGCAACCTGAACCATAATTTGTGGCAGATAGCTAGTATCTTCACTCAACAGCGTTAGCTGGATTTTTAAAGGTTCGTGTGCATATACAAAAATTTGTCACCGTGTGCCCTCACTGGGAGATAACACTTTCTGGCCACCTACCACCCTTACGGTAAGTCCTAAATACTTCTTCATTTTATCGAACAATCTAGACCTTTGTCATGGTGCAATCTACTATCAGAAAATCCATTTTAGGCCAGCAAACCACTACAACACACCGGGTTCAGAACTTACGTCCACCCAATTTGTATCTACACCTACCTTTCGAGAGCAATAACATCGTGGGATATTACAGTTGCTCCTCAGAGCAGCGAGCAACGACAGGCAATATACTATAAGACTATTTTCTGCTCGCATTATTACTATTATATTGTTATTGTCAAGCAATCCTTTTTTTTATATTAATAGCTAGCTTGTGGCTGCTGTTTTGCATGGATTCTTGTCAACACCACCCAATACTTAATTTTGTTTAGTAGTTTAGTTTGCAACCAATTCTGCGGTTTCATAGTTTCTCTACATAAACGTGTTTGTTTGCTTGGTCTGGACAGACCATTTCCTATTAAACATTAATAATTGTAAATTTGAAGTACTTCTCTCCTGAAATAAAAAAATCAACATTAGCAAAATATCCTATATTTAAGGTTTAAATTAATTATATATACTTACATCTCATTGAGAGCATCTGTAAACCGAGGTATACCTGGGGGAACCGCTAGATTTATAATATTCATATAATTTCTTCTTTTCTTTACATAAATATTAATTTCAAGAGGTACAACATAACCCTAGTTTCATAATTTATATGACTGTGTTTGTGACCCAACTGAATGCAGATATGCACTAAGAGTGCGTTCACTGTTAAATCATATTGCATGATAGGCACGTTCGAAATATTTGAACTTGCCACCGGTTTAAGAGTCTCAGCCGGACAAATAAAATGTCATATTACTAAAATTCTTTTATTTTTCTTTGTCACCCCCAAAACGAACCCTTCATTTTTCAAATTTGAAAAACCCTGAGCAAGAAAGGTGACAACTGGCGCCCAACGTTGTTATAATTCTTTTTTTTACTGATAATATAGCGATATCAATATTTTCAATAATTAGGTGCATATTATTAAATTATAAATCTTTTAGACAACTTTAGCAGAAATAGGTTGTTTAGATACAAACATACTGTTATCAGATTGGGAAAAAGTGTTGATAAGAAACTAGCTTTTTAATATATACTTGCAAATAAATAACAGTCAAGTATATTCTTTTCCTGTTTTGACGAAGTTTATTTTTTATCCGGGAAAAATATAGAATTTATTTAAAAATAATTTTGCCATTTTTCCATATTTAAGCAGCAAATAAATATCTAAATTATATTCTAGGTATATTCACATATAAAATTCTGAGTTTAGTATATTTGTTTTGTAGTCAGTTGCATTGAGGAGATAACTGATGATATATACTGCCCACACATGAAATATTTTCTTTCCTTTTAAAATAAATTTTCTACACGTTTTTATCTTTACGCGTAGAATAAAAACATGAAATAATTGAGTGTGTAGAGTTAATTTGAGGTAATTATTTGGTACAATTTGCGGTGTTGTCAATTTTTACAATTTATTTTAAGTTAGGGGAAAATATTTCTTCTACAAAACGAGACTTACACTAGTTGAAGTGTTACCCTTTTTATTGTATTATATTGTTACATTTTGTGTATTATACAGGGTGGTACATTGAACTCGATGTGTTTGTAACGTAATGCCTTAGAAACAAAACTTAACGTTAAAAATTTCAAGTTACACTGAACGATGTGAACATTTATATAATACAATATCAAAACTGAGTATATTAATAATATAGGACATAACAGCAGTGTAAAGGATTTTTTTTTGTTTACTAATTATTTTGCTAGTGACGCTAGGAATCTAAGCAAAAATAATACAGGGTGTGTTCGAATATAGGTACAAGATATTTTGAATTTGCAAAGTTATTTTATTCAATCTGGTTTACAACTCGACGGTATCGATGGTTTTATAGATTCCATTTCTAGGTTTAGTTAGATTGTAAGATCTTAGGAATAATTTTTTTTAAGAAGTTAATCGATACTATAGGTATCAATTTTTCTACGTTTAAGATTAATCTTGGATAGTTTATGTAAGCTTTATTGGTATAAGAGATCTTTTGAGATCTTTGGTTCTCTGCTTTTTTGAATTTCTCTTTTTATACAGGGTATAGGATCTGAAGTTTGAAATAACTTCAGGACACATACACATTTGTGTAGCGGCTAGTTTTCTTTTTTTTTTGGGAAGAAGGAGGGTTCCTTCACGGATTATCTTTACTGTTAGTGATAACTTTTTTTGGTTTTGTTATTTCTTATTTATAAATATGGAGGTAAATAGGTTACTGGGAGATGAGTTGTCTTATGAGATCGACATAAGAAAGTTATCAGGATCCGGTGCAACAGTTACTGAAAAACGAGAAATTGTGCGAGAAGCATGGCGGTTAGAGAAATTGGGATTAGCTGAAGCCCCAAAAACGACAAATTTGGATCCACAGGAAGAACTGAAGAAATGCCAAGAGAAATTAGAGACTTTGGAAGTGGAAATACAAGAGTTCAATGTGGAAAATAAAGAAAATGAACATAAAAGAATAAAGTCAAGACTGCTACATATACAAGGAAGATTGTTAAGGATATTCAGTTCTGAGCCAGTCATTCTGGAGGAAAATTTACTTTATTGAGTTGGGTAAACCGACTCTTGGGTGATCTGGTAAAGGCATATACCACCAAAGAAACAGAAAATGCATCCCTTCTGGATATACCTGAAGAAAGGACTTCAACGTATGTTCCTATTCCAACTGTGGAAGTCAATAGGTCAATTTTGGACGAACCAAATATCTTGTTACCTGAAGTCATTTCGAGGCAATCACTTCGTGAATCAGAAGTAAATCCACATGTAAGTCAAACCTACTCGCATCCAAATTCTCCACATCAATTGTCTCAGCGAGGAATTTCTGCTTCTGCAAACAACCTGCGGAGTCGTATACCTATGAGTCAGCGTTCTCAGGACTGGAGAACAGAAAACCAAGTATATAACAAGGCGGCTCATAACACAATCCTACCGGACCGCATCAATGATCAAGGTCGTGTGCCATGCGCAGCTACCAGTCACACTTCCCATCCACAAGTAGAGGATTTTGAGAAGATGAGGTTTTCTCAATCGGCTGGAAAAGTCCCGTCGTATCCCCAACAAGCCATACCTCTGGATCATTCAATTCCAGACGCTGTTCCATACGGAGAAAACCAAGCCCAATATGTCAACGCCTGTGTCTCGACTCAAGCACATCAACCCCTTCCTTCGCAATCTATTCGATTTCTAGATCAAGCTGGGAATGAAGCATTGAAAAGCAAGCAACCTCCATCGGCATTGGCTAATTCTTCTGTCAATCTGGCTAGTCGACTTCAAGATTTACATTTTTCCCCTCCCAAAAACCGATTTTACGATAGTGATCGTATGTTTGAGGAAAGAGAAAGGTATGTGGATGTTGCCAGATGGAACATTCGGTATGATGGAGTTTCGAGTGTAAATAATTTCTTGCAGAGGATTGAGGAGTTAAGAGTCTCGCGTGGACTGACAAAGGATCGCCTTCTTCGCTCTGCGCCCGAATTGTTTACCCGTGATGCCCTGTTATGGTACCGCATGGGAACTTTTTCGTCATGGGATGATCTGGTAAACAAATTACGATTTGCATTTCAGCCATACGATTATGAGCAAGCCCTGTGGGAGGAAATCCGGAAACGGACACAGGGGTCTCAAGAAAAACTGATCAATTATATATCGGTCATGGAGAATATGTTTGCAAGGTTATCGGAGAAACCACACGAGGAGACAAGATTGCAAATCATCCGCAGAAATTTACTACCATATTTGCAAAAACAGTTGGCTATTTTTCCTCTTAGGGATATTCAAGAATTGATCAAACTTGGACGGTCTATCGAGGAAACGGAACTTCGAGTTCAACGGTTTTGTCCTCCATCAACCAATACTCGACTGTTAGTCGAACCAGATTTTGCTTATAGGAAGCAACCTAATACAAATCCGGTTTGTGGCGTTCAGACGAACACCTCAAGCACAAAGTCTTCTACTCCACCTGTCGACAGATGAACGAAAAGCTCAAACTCCCATATGCTGGAATTGTGAGAAAGAAGGTCACCGCTTTAAGCAGTGCACCGAATCACGTCGCATTTTTGTTTTAAATGTGGACGTTCAGGGTTACAACTCCTGCTTGCCCGGCTTGCAAGACAAAAAAGCAAAGCGGGTCGGCGATAAGCCGGTCACCGAACTCGCTTGATAATCGGTCGGCTACAACATCTTCACCTAACAACATGATATTCGACAAACAACCTGTCCTCGATTACATTATTGATCATGCAGTGAATGATCAGCGACCTTTTCTGCAAGTTTCGATTTACGGTCGAACAATATTAGCCTTACTTGACAGTGGCGCTTCCAGAACAATACTAGGTGGTCCAGGTTGGAGCGTACTGAGAAAATCGTGCCGAGTGAACTCTTCTCGAATTCGGGAATGTACTGTAGCAAACGGTCAAGTTTGCAAAGCTATTGGTTCTGTCTACATCCCAATTGTTCTTCGGGACAGAACTCGAGTCTTCGAAGTTCTCGTGGTTCCATCCTTACCACACCAACTAATTCTGGGAATTGATTTTTGGATAAAAATGGGTATCATCCCCGACCTGAATACTGGTGAATGGCATTTCAAGAACAATGAAGTTGAAGAATGCTCTGTCAATGCCATATGCTCATATGATTCGTTAACCCAAGAACAGCAGGATCAACTGTCACAGAATATTCAAGTAGCATTTCAAGGAATGGACGAAAAACTAGGGTGTACGCACTTAGTAGAGTTGAAAATCAGAACTCAGTCGCCGCCAATCAAGCAACGGTACTACCCTATCTCACCTGCAATGCAGAAACATGTCAATGCCGAACTGGACGAAATGTTATCATTAGGGATAGTGGAACCATCGAATTCACCTTGGTCTTCGCCCATCGTACTAGTCAAGAAAAATGATGGACGTTTTCGATTTTGTGTTAATTACAAAAAGCTTAATTTAGTGAGTGAATGTGATGCCTATCCCATACCTTGGGTAAGTTCAATTTTAGACAAGCTGAGAGATGCTAGATATCTAACAACATTAGACATCAAATCCGCCTACTGGCAAATACCGGTGGAAAAAGAGAGCAGACCTCTGACAGCTTTCACAGTGCCGAATAGAGGATTGTTCCACTTCTGCAGAATGCCTTTTGGATTGCACAGCGCACCTGCGGTGTGGCAACGCCTCATAGACACGGTTCTAGGTGCAGATCTTGATCCATTCGTCTTCGTCTATCTCGACGATATAATAATTTGTACTGCCACATTCAACCAACATCTGGAAGTCTTGCAGAAAGTTGTCCAGCGAATTAGAGATGCTGGTCTCACACTAAATAAGGACAAGTGCAACTTCTGCAAACCAGAATTACGGTACTTAGGCTATGTTGTCAATGCTGGAGGACTCATGGTAGACCCACAAAAGGTGGAAGCTATAGTTCAAATTCCCCCACCAAGTACGGTCACCGAAGTAAGGAGGATCGTAGGCCTTGCGTCCTGGTACCGAAGATTTATCCCTAACTTCAGTACGGTCGTAGCCCCTCTGACCGATCTGACCAGGAAGAACCGCAAATTTGAGTGGACCCCAACAAGCCTTAGACACTGTAAAGGACATCTAATTAGTGCTCCTGTGTTAAGTTGCCCCAATTTCGACTTACCTTTCACGATCCAGACCGATGCATCTGATTATGGCCTTGGCGCAGTTCTGACACAAGTGCAAGATGGAGACGAAAAAGTCATATGTTATCTGAGTCGCTCTTTAACGAAAAACGAGCGTAAATATACAACCACTGAGAAGGAATGTCTGGCCCTTCTATTCGCAGTGGACAAACTTAGGCCTTATATCGAGGGAACTCGGTTCACCGTAGTGACAGATCACTACAGCCTTAAGTGGCTATTTAATATCAAAGACCCTGTTGGAAGAATCGCTAGGTGGGCCCTGCGACTCCAACAATACGACTTTGATATCGTACACCGCAAAGGCGCTGAAAATGTTGTCCCTGATGCCCTGTCTAGGTCCGTACCTGTTGCTGACAGTATATCTCTGGAGAGTATTACTGATCCCTGGTATCGTAGAATGATCTCGCGTATAACAGCAAATCCTGGTCGTTATCCTCTCTGGCGTCTGGAGAATGATATGCTTTATTACCATAAGAAGCAAACCTATCCAGAACTCAGAGGTAATTCTTGGCTCAAAGTAATCCCAAAAGAACATCGCACGGAAATTATTCGTCAGCACCACGACCCTCCGACTTGTGGACATCTTGGAATTTATAAGACTGCAGCTAGGATTAGTGAGGCAAACTACTGGCCAAAGCTAAAAGCCGATGTTGCTAGGTACATTGCAAGATGTACTGTGTGCTTAAGTACCAAGCCCTTGCAAAAAGCACCAGCTGGAAAGATGCTTAGTGCCCAAGTTACAGCTACACGTCCTTGGGAATTAGTCTGCGCAGACATTGTAGGTCCGCTTCCTCGTTCATCAGGTGGCTACAGCTATATTTTATCTGTCTGTGACTGCTTTACAAAATTTGTGTTACTGTTTCCTTTACGGACAGCTACTGCATCAGCCGTATCACGAATCATGGAGGATAATGTGATTCTGGTTTTGGAGCTCGAATAGATTAATCGTGGACAATGGTGTTCAATTTACTAGTCGTAAGTTTCGGGAGTCCATGGAGAAGTATCACGTTACCATAAAATTTCTTGCTAACTACCATCCACAAGCAAACCCGGTAGAAAGAGTGCACCGAGTAATCAAGACTATGCTTAGCTCGTACGTAAAGGACAATCATCGAGATTGGGATAAGTATCTTGCCAAAGTAGCTTTTGCTATCCGATCTGCCCGACATGAAGTCACAGGTCACACACCGAACTTCCTAAATTTCGGTCGAGAAGTCCGTATATCCGGTAACATAGGAACCAATGAATATCTTGTCACGGATCCATCTTCACTTATCAAGAGAATTGACATATTAAACAAGGTTTATGAAGATGTCGCCAAAAGACTGAAGTTGGCCTATGAGAAGAGCCGTCAGGTATATAACTTACGCCGCAGAGCTGAAACTTTCTCTCTTAATCAACAAGTTTGGAAAAGAAATCCAACACTGTCAGATGCAACAAAGGCTTCACTTCCAAACTTGCACCAAAATTCACTGGACCATGGATAGTGAAAAAGATTGTATCCCCTTGGACATACGAGTTAGCCGATTCTAACGGACGAAATTTAGGGATCTGGCACGCCAAAGATCTCAAGGCACACCCCCCTGATCTCTCAGATGCTTAAGATACCTTGTTAGTAGCGTTCTCTTCTGATTCCTCAGATTTTTTTTTTTTTTTAGGGTTTTGATGTTGTCTTCCCTCCTTTTCATTTTCTTTTCTGAAGATTAATCACGTCAATCTTTTTTCTTTGTTTTTTTAACAAAGGGTGGGGTTGTTACGGTTTTGTTTCAAACATATTAATAAATACTCTTAGAGAACCCTTGCTAAAATTCTAAGCCCCTTGAATAAATTTTCTCCCACATTTTCCCACAATTTAGTTGTAAAGATAACCTTGTCCCACTGTCAGTATTTATTAGGCTATGGTCAGGATGGACCATACACTAACAGATATAGTTGAAAGTATATAGCACCATATACATCTCTTTCCTGAATAGACAAATTAAAAGAGACCCAAGGCTAGACTTGAAGTATTTAGGAATTTTATATTTATTACCTGTCAAATTTAAATTTTCTCCCGCTCTATGGGATTAAGGAACTTTGTGAGTCCTTGTTTTTATAAACTTCCTTTCTGGTGTGAGGCACCATATTAAATTTTTAGAAAGACATTGAGGTCTTCATAAAGCTTGGGCTGATTTAATTCGACAAATAGTGCAACCTGAACCATAATTTGTGGCAGATAGCTAGTATCTTCACTCAACAGCGTTAGCTGGATTTTTAAAGGTTCGTGTGCATATACAAAAATTTGTCACCGTGTGCCCTCACTGGGAGATAACACTTTCTGGCCACCTACCACCCTTACGGTAAGTCCTAAATACTTCTTCATTTTATCGAACAATCTAGACCTTTGTCATGGTGCAATCTACTATCAGAAAATCCATTTTAGGCCAGCAAACCACTACAACACACCGGGTTCAGAACTTACGTCCACCCAATTTGTATCTACACCTACCTTTCGAGAGCAATAACATCGTGGGATATTACAGTTGCTCCTCAGAGCAGCGAGCAACGACAGGCAATATACTATAAGACTATTTTCTGCTCGCATTATTACTATTATATTGTTATTGTCAAGCAATCCTTTTTTTTTATATTAATAGCTAGCTTGTGGCTGCTGTTTTGCATGGATTCTTGTCAACACCACCCAATACTTAATTTTGTTTAGTAGTTTAGTTTGCAACCAATTCTGCGGTTTCATAGTTTCTCTACATAAACGTGTTTGTTTGCTTGGTCTGGACAGACCATTTCCTATTAAACATTAATAATTGTAAATTTGAAGTGCTTCTCTCCTGAAATAAAAAAAAAAATCAACATTAGCAAAATATCCTATATTTAAGGTTTAAATTAATTATATATACTTACATCTCATTGAGAGCATCTGTAAACCGAGGTATACCTGGGGGAACCGCTAGATTTATAATATTCATATAATTTCTTCTTTTCTTTACATAAATATTAATTTCAAGAGGTACAACATAACCCTAGTTTCATAATTTATATGACTGTGTTTGTGACCCAACTGAATGCAGATATGCACTAAGAGTGCGTTCACTGTTAAATCATATTGCATGATAGGCACGTTCGAAATATTTGAACTTGCCACCGGTTTAAGAGTCTCAGCCGGACAAATAAAATGTCATATTACTAAAATTCTTTTATTTTTCTTTGTCACCCCAAAACGAACCCTTCATTTCTCAAATTTGAAAAACCTGAGCAAGAAAGGTGACACCACCTAGGGGATATGACCACAGTTTGTTGCTGCAAAGATTTAATTTTGATTCTTTACATACCAGAAGAGTGCTTGCGAGTTTGTCACTTTTATTTAAATTATTTCACAACCGAATTGATTCAGCATCTATGTTGAATATGTTTGACATACGAGTTCCTAGACTTGGATCACGGAATCACTGTATGTTCTATTGTCATAATGTAAGAACTAATTTAGGTATGAAATCTCCAGTATATGTTATGTCTATCAATTTTAATCAAATATCCAGCTTATGTGATTTAAATACCTATACTTTTAAAAATGTATTGTTGGTGGGATCTCAATTTTTCGTGATATTTAGGTTAATTAATACTTGATCTGTAGTTGTATTGTTTGTTGTGGTATAAATTTCTGTACAAACTGTTAGTATTACTTACACTTATCACACTGACGTATTGTATGTAACTTATTAAGTTACCTTTGTTTGTAGAAATACTCTCATACTTTTTTTTTCTTTTGTCCTGTAAATGGATTATTTCTGTTGGGCAATAAATTCATTATTATTATTATTATTATTTTGTGTCCCCGAGTAAAATCATAACATATATGACGGCTTCCATATTTACGTATGTCAAAATGCACGATAAACTTCAGGGAAGCGTGTGGTTCGGGCCTATACGGTTTGTATACTGTCTCATAGATCTGATTGATAGGTTTCGCTCACTCAGGCTGTGCAATTTCTTTTCTACAAAATCCCCGCCTTAAGTAATTAGTAATACTGTATGATTTAATCTGTCAAAAGCTTTGCTGAAATCAGTATAAAAACTATTATCTTCCCGCCCTCAATTAACATTTTGATTAAAACATTTTCAGAACCACCAGCACCAAGTTCTCTGCTGCATTTCTGACGTTTTTAACCTTGTTAGGTATACTTATCCATACAGGAAGCAACATTTTTGGTACATTATATAGCGAACACGCAGAATAAATTAATTTCAGTCGACTCCATTAACAGCCATCGGGTCAAATCAAATTACCAAGTCTAGAATTTCTCATCAACAGCGGCTGCTATTTCAGACGTACTTGATATACTTCATTAAATTACTTCCTGTAACGATATACAAGACGGAAAATTTATATGAGCATTCACGTTATCTCATATCTATAAGATATCATTAAAAAACAGATAATTAGCCAAATTTGAACGTATTAACTGTAATTAATACTTTCAAATACTGTTTTTGTGCTGGTTTCACAGTTGAGTGAATCTGGGATTTGGAAGAGGCGTGACACTTTACGGAATATATAAAAAAATATATTCTGTTTATAAAAGTACACAAATAATTTTTCGTTATTATTCGGAATTTATCGTTATTCGGAATATCACACATTTTTGTGTTAGGTATGTATATACAGGATGATCCACAACTTGTTAAAAAATATTGGAAATAGATGCGTCATGCAAAATAAAGTCAATCTGATTTTAGTATTAACGTTTTTGAGGTAGTGTTTACATTCGTTTTTCGAGTATCAGAATTGGGTTACGTGTATAGCGACTCAGAAGTGAGGTCATTAAATATATTACTCTGAGACTTAATGCCTAAAAACATATATCACCAATAAACATGCAACTACAGTCTTAATATGTATTGATACTGATATATCGTATTCCTATAATGAGAAGAACACAATGGTCATTACTAGTAACTAAAATCGCCGGTTATAAATTCAATTGTCGTGTTACTTTTTGTATAGTTAATTTACAAACTTTCAAAACATATTACTTCCTAGTAACTTTTGGGATTCTAACCACATTTGAAATAATTTCCTTTTATTCGATTACATTTTATTATTTTATTTAACCTATGTCATCATTAATGACAAGTTGGCGACAGCGTCTAATAAATATATAAAGTCATAAAGGCAAAAGTGAATTGAGTGCGACACGTTAAATTAACCACTTCAAAATCATGAATGAGTTGTGACGTTTTAGGGCGGAGCTTAGTGTCCCACTCACACGTCTCACAAATTAACAAAAATATGCAGTAAATTTAAGAAATAATTGAAAACTTGCACACCAATTTTCTGTTATTTTTGTATATAGATATTGGATATGGGACGAACGTGAAAAATCGTTAAAAAATATACCTAAGACTTGCTCGTGCTTTCGCTTATAAGGAAAACAAAAATCGAGATATTTTCAAAAATATATTTGTAATTTTTATCTGAAATTGTTATCAAAATTTTGACGCGAGGAAGACATAGATAATAATAATTATTAAATAGACCTACAGTTAAAAAAATTAAGTCATTATATCGAAGAATAAAGGAGAAGAATGGTTTACAGCTTATTTAATTGTGCAAAACCAACCTTAATTTTAAGAGAACCTAATGTTTCCGTTAGAATTTGTACTTACTACAATATATTTCAGAATAATAAAGATACACTTACTAAAATTATTTATAGTAATAATAACTCCGATATCGTATATAAGGTTCCAATGAGAATCGATACAAAACATATAGGTAATTGTTTAGCAATTACTTATGAAGAAAAATGAGCAATTTTCATATTTTTTATTTTAAATATTTTTAGATTCACAAAAATATAATGCAAGTCCGGAACCAAAAAAAAATAAAAATCGTGAGATGAAATTAGCACATTACGGTGTTATACGGAGAATGTTTACGAAATGCGACTGAATTTTATTAATAAAGTGCTATGGACGGATAAATGCAGTTTTACTTGAAATGTGGGCGTAAACAGATTAGTATCATACTACTTAAAAAACAATACATTTCTAGGCTAGATGTACGTAACTACAAATTGTACATTTGGTTATGTGTGCGGTTAATTGTACTTACGAGTAATACTAAAAATTCATATCTATTTGTAAAACGTAGTGAAAACGTAATATCAAAATTATTAAACTGTAATAGCCTAGCATTCGAAAACATTTATTTATTATTTACATTTGTTTTTATTAACAAATAAATCAATATTTAAGGAAAATTCATTCATGTATCTAGATTTAAAAAAAAAGTTTTACTCCTTGTCGTTAAATAACAGTACAAAAACTAGGTAAGGTTATTGACCTAATAATACGGTAGAACAAGGTCAATATTAACTCGATAACTTTAGCGGCGTGCCATTTCGGTCTTGGACAGTTTTCTGTCGACAACACGATGGTTTTTTATTAAGTACTTAGTATTTAAACACGAAACACTTTTCAGATTCTCAATAATTTATCCCTTGGGTATAGGTTTTTTATGTAATGTACGTAAATGGTTTATTACTCAGTTTATTATTAGACACGTTGGAGTTTTGTTGCAGTCATAACAGCTACATTTGCTCAGAGAAAAATCGACACGCGAGTGTACGGGTATCGTTTGATTGGGCCGTATATTCTACGGGAAAACCTAAGTGGACCGCGTTACTTGCAATTTTTAATAGAATTATTTGATTATTATTATTTGATTTTATTAGGTATTAACATTTTAAATTATTATTGGCTGAAGTTGAACTGAGCAAGAAAAAATTATATTCTAAAATAGTCAGTACAACCGTTTATTTGTGATGTCTAAAACCTAGGTGGGTAGGTACTATATAGAAAAATATTACAACTTGACAACATTGCATCAGTCGATATCGAGTTGAACTGTGAGCTGTAACCGACCAAGGCTGTGACCGGTCAGTGACAGTCTGAAAAGGGGGTTTAAATAATGATTTGAAAATATTTTTTTTCGGCGTAAATATGCATTTAGATTTTTTTTTAATCACGTATTCGCATTATACTCATTATTCCCTATCTCCTCTTAAAATTAATGACATTATGACTGACTCACCCTGTATTTATTATACTGTATAGTGGATTACGAAATTTCTAGAAAATGCAATTTATTAAAAATAAAAATAGATTCCTTTGAACTGAATTACAATAAATATTTTTGTACTACTATTAGCAGCTAGAGAACATATTAGTTCCTAACTTTTTCATTGCAAATCGAAAGTGCTAATCAATTATTAAATAATTTGCGAAATATTTAGTAAATAATTAGTTAAACAATCAATCACAATACATTGCGAATTTAAAGTTTATATTCAAAATAATATTATCCAAACTATTTTTCATTATTACATTAAAAAATAATGTATTGGAAAAAATCATGTATAAAACTCGAATTTAAAGTCCCATTTGAATTTGCAAGAATTTTTTAATCGCCTAAGGTCTTTCTTCCGGTTCTTTATAAAAGGTCTAGCACATGCAAAAATTGCTTCATATTCCTGATGAATAAATATTTTTCTTCAACTGATGACAAATGATGTGCATTTTACTGTCCAGCCAATTATGGTTCAGGATCAGTTGAGCTGAGCACGGTTGCGTCTTGTGCCCTTTTGTATTATATTTTAATGTATTAATGGCTTGAGCCCCCAAACTCCCCCTTAGATCCACCACTGCTGATTACTGCAACCCCTTTATAAAAACAACAAGCACAGTTCTGCAACTTCGACTGGCATTCCTCTCTCATTCATTTTTAGATGAACTAATAAGTAACCAGTACAAAATACAAAGCAGAATAATCATCAAACATAAATTAGAAAATTTAGACCTTACCTCAGCTACGAAGACGACAATGAGCGAATCGTTAGCCTCCTCCACATTCATCCCCTCAATCAAGTTCTGCAGCGTGTCCATCAAGTAACTCTGTTTCTCTCTCCTGACGGTGGGCACCCCCATCACCACCGACACCCCGTTCCTATTCTTCGACATCAAGTAGGCGAGCCGCAAACTAGACGGATCGTCCAGCAGATGCGGCAGGAAGTGGTAGGACGAAGGCAGCCTCAGCATAATGGGAGGGTTGATGCCGGTGGCGGCGTGCATCCCCGACATGTTCTTAATTAGCTGCTTGACTTCGGGGCGAAGTTCTTGCGGGGGAAGCGTGAGGGCGGTGGAGTTGTCGCTCGGAATCGCGATCTGGTCGATGTGCTGGGTTAATTGCTGGAGGTCTTCCTGCCGCGCCCTATACATAGAGTCCAGATACTGCAGTTTGACCTGCAGTTCGGCCAGCCGCTGCACTAGCATCTGCTCCGAGCTTACATCTGGAAACAAGGAAGTGGGAGTTAGTTGTTTGTCTATGATATATTGCTAACTAATATCCTTAAACGTGTATTTAGGAAGGAACAATCGGAAAACAGGACAATATAGTTAATGGTCTTGATTTTCTGACTAAGCCAACGTTTCGATTTTATTTTAAATATTCTTAAAGGCTACAATAGGAAACAAGAGATAAGAATTATAAAACAATACTGACAATTTAAAATTTAAAACAAATAAAAAAAAATAGTTATACATACATATAAACAATTTGAAAAAACATATTAGAATACTATTAGATTAAAACATTATTTTAAACAATTAGTAGCAACCTTACCTAGTGAGACAAAACTAGAGTCAAAAAGATAAAATTATTATTCATCATACAACGTATTGAATACGTCAATAAGAAATGCTTTTACTCAATGATATAAATGTATAGTGGTAAACTGTAACATTTCGAATAGTCTTCTAAATCAAATATACAAATATCAGACATCGAGCAACAAAAATAAGACGCTGACAACAAAAGAAGGTTATGTTTTCAAACATAACCATAAGTTTAATTTAAATAATGATTCAGTTAAGATTTTTGATAAGGAATATAATTACCAAAAAAGGCTTATTAGCGAGATGCTGAGTATACAATTTCAAAATAATACCATTAACAGGACGTCTGATACTGAACATTTAAGCGTAATCTATAATGGTATCATTAAGAAATTTATGAAATGAGAATACGTATAATATGAACATTCAGTACATCATTCCTTTCTGCGTTAGAATTGATAATTTTTGTAATACCTTTATTTTGAATATTTTCTGGAATATTCCAGGCCATGTTCTATTTAGTTCTCGACACGTTTTCGATGCCGCGGAAACTTCGAGAACCCTAAAAACCTATATAAGTGGTTTGGTTTCGCCGTCAAAGTTCAGTTTGCATTGAGCAGTCGAAAGCGATTGACAAAGGCAAAGTAAAGCGTTGAGAGTTGTCAAATGTGTTTGAAAGATAAGAAGTCTGTTTGTTTACGCGACGTGTCCTACGCTAAGTCAACTTGAGGTTATATTAATATAGCCTGGAATAGTCTAGAAAACGTCAAAATAAAGGTATTACAAACATTATCAATTCTAACTCAAATAGGAACACAATTAACAAACTAACAATGTAGGTGTCAGTAGGTGGTAACATTGCCCCCCTCCTAGAACTGATCGCCCCAATCAGGTTAATCCATTGTCTGCATTGCCTTCTTGATAAGGAGTTAAACGATCGATGTGAACAATCTTCATCTTGGCTTGAGGATTCCTCTGAATCATATACACCACGTCATTCAATCTTAACACGACGGTATAAGGGCTTTCCCACGATTTCTGCAGCTTCGGAGATTTACCCTTGCTTCTTTTTGGGTTATATAGCTACCCTTTCTCATGCTCTTGAAATTCGCTGTTTTTGGCACGCAAGTCGTATCTGGTCTTCATTCTGTCGTTTTCAATTTTTAGCTTCTCTCATACTTCTTCATGTTCCATCTTTATTCGATCTTTCAGATGGCTGAAACAATCATCTTTCCTCTTGTTGCGGTCGGTTCATAATTAGATCTATAGGTAGCAGCAATTCTGTGCCAAAAATCACGCTGAGTGGTATTTTACCCGTGGTCTCATTAATTGCCGCTCGGTAAGCCAATAAAAATGGAGGAAGACAGGTATCCCAATTTGTCTGTTTCTCGTTGACGGGAAACGATGATTCATAGGCACCAACTTTCCAGGAGGAAGGGGGGTTTTGCCGTATTTTTAAATATCGAGCTAGAATTTCGATATAAATTTTGTTTCGTTAGTTAGGCCTCCCCGAGCACGTGGTTAAAATTTTCGTATTTGGCAATTATTAACCCTGCAGGTATACAAAATGTGACCATTTAAATAAATTCATCAACTTCAATATTTTTCATAAGATCGTTTTGATTTAGCTTTTTAAAAGTCTTTAAATTTTTGTTTCTGTTCAATAAAAAAAAACTTTTAAACAAATATGCATCAATATCTGCGACTGTGCTATTATTGCAACAGTTTTATTTAAATGACATCCTAAAATAAATAAACACAAACTTATATTTATATGTAAGAACAACCTGTCATAAGTTGTACAGGTCGCCCGAGTAAAAATAATTTATAATGCTCCTAAAACTAACATGGGGTATTGAAAAAAAAAATTCTTTTGTTCAATTTAAATGTCATATGAATGATATTTTTGAAAAATCAGTTTATCATACTGCTGTGGTTTTACTATTTCGTTGGAAAGATGTTCTGTGCAGTAACAAGTAGTTAGCAAATACAAGGTTATCAAAGTATCAGGAACTTCGTTTATTATTTCTTAGAGAGATTAGAGCCGGGAGTTTCCTGGCTGTGTTCGTCAAGTATTTAACACTTGAGTCAGATTTATCAACATCTGTCCCAGTAACACACCGGGAAGGATTGAGACAGTAGATCCACTACAATCGGATTAATCCGACTGCTTAGAAAAGTTTCAATCTATTTCGTTTATTCTCCAAGTTTCCAGACGGAAGTAACTGCTAGTAAATAGCTGTGTCTTATATAGTTGTCTTTCAAATAATGTCAACATTTATATTGATTTTGAACTACATTTCCTACGGGAATTTATGTTTGTTGAAAATAATACATGTTGAAAAAAAAACATTCGTGAAATGTCGGTAAGGATGTATCGGGTTTTTATTAACAATTAGTCTAAATGTCCTTTAAAATTCAATTAATTAGTATACAGGGTTAACTATAACTAAGTACAAACATTTTAACCACGTGCTCAGGGAGCCCTAAAAGACAATACAAAAGTTATTCCAGAATTTTATCTCGATATTTAAAAAATGGGTCAAAACCCTTTTTCCCTACGGAAAGTCGGCGCCTATGATAAGTATCGACTGAGATGGCTTATCTTATGGCTTAGATCCATAGTTGACATTACATCTGTCAACAACTACCATGCGGTCGTTTGCAGTGTTTCTAAATGCAGAAACGACAAAAATTAACATTCTTATTAGTAATAATACCTGATAGTTAGATAACAGTTAATCCAGTTAGCTCCAGTATTTTGCATTCGTTTTTCATTATTTGGTTACAAACTGGTAAAACTACATTTTCACTCACTACCGATAAACACACTTCCCGTAGGTACAGTTACATACAATGCCTATGTATTATAACAAAATCGAAGAAAGGGGTAGGTTCTAATAGATAACAGAAAACGTTTAACACCCGCGGCAGTCTTGTCCCATAACCTAGAAAAACAAACCGGCGAACTATATTGTGGGAAAATATCTGTACCCGACACATATTCCTTTATTTATTAACTATAAAACGTTTAAAATTAAAATAAGGCACTAAAAACTGAAGAACACAAAACTACAACGTAAACACAGGAATTAAATTATAACATGACAGCGAACCGACTCGACTGGACCGACTGCCGACTGTGGCCGACTGTTGCATGACGGTTGCTTGCTAGTTGCATACTCTGATTCTCGCATTGGCGGCGTTAAATAAGGATCTAATATAATATCAAACAAATTTTTTTTCGGTTTATAAATAAGTTTGGACATTTGTTGAATGGAAATTTTGTTAATTCTTATTTTTTTTTCTATCCCCTCTTAAAATATTTGCATACTTAGTCATAGTTAACCCTGTATGAAAATACTGTATCTCTTTATTTTATTTTACAAATTTCTGGCAAATTATACCATTTGACAACCCTGATTCGACCTTTGGATAGACAGCTGCTAGGTTCATAACTGTCAATGTACTAGGAGTTATTTTTCGTTATAAAATTAAAGAATTTTCTTGGCAAAACATGCATATAGGTCTCTTTGATGTAAGACTTTTTATTCCGACTATTTCCAGAAATTCGTATTATATTTTCTCTGCTATTTCTATTAAACGCGCATTCGAGAGGAACATCTTGAAATGGCACAAGTAGATACATGTCTCTAATAACAATGTATACTCGCGTCAAGAATTCAGACGTCTTATGTCACGACTGACGTTCCACATTTGTTTTTATTGTCAACGTAATTTTCGATATTTGGTCGCGTTAAAAACAATCAATTTTTGCAATTTAGTGCAATATATAATGCAACATTTTAGTGTAGTATATAATTTTATTACTATCAGTTGCAGTTTTTTAAATATTTTGATCAAAATATAATGAATTATTCATCTGTTCGTATGACGAAGTCGTCTGAATTCTTGTTGCGAGTATACTTTGTTGGCAGGGTTGAATCATAATTAGAATATCTATCAACTTTCATTTAGTATTATAAATTTTACAGTTTCGTAAATCTTTTGCCCTAACAGCTGTAATGAAAAAAAAAACGTTTTAAGCACATTTCTGTTAAATAAAACCCGCTTTTTAGAAGAAAGATTATAAAACCTGAGGTTTATTACACAGTAATAATACACTTTTTACAATTACAAATTTGTATACTAGAAGTAGATGTGATTGAGCTGTTTAAGGTCCTCCTTTTTTAAAATTAGTATAATCAAGAAGCTTCTCCAATCTTCAGGCATACATTCTCTTCTCCAAATCTTTAGGTGTATTTCGTATATTCTTTGTCTTAAATCCTCTCCTGCATACTTAATGTTCTCTGCCGTTATTCCGTTTTTCCCTGGACTTTTGTTATTCCTTAAAGCTTCTATAATTATGTCTATTTCCTTCTTTGTAGATTCTTCTACTTCCTCTTGCCGGTATTATCTCCTCCTGATCCTCCCCTTTCCTTTCGCTCTCTTCATTCAACATATCTGCAAAGTATTGCCTCTATTTTTCTCTCGCTTCTGTTTCCTCCAATTAAATTGCCACTTTCATCTTTCACATATATTACTTCCTACTTTCTCATTTTTCGGTTTTCATCTCTCTGTAGAAGATCACCTCGTATTACCAAATATATTTAACTAGATGCATGTGTTGCTATCAATTACAAAGAGATATAATTTTGCCTGTCCCATATTTTTGCAGTTTCGAGCAGAATTTCACGCAATGCTGGAGATTAATTTAATTTCCACCGCCATATTAATTACCAGATCTTATTTCTCAAGAACCATCAACCTGAGCATAGTTTATCCTGACAGTTTGGGGTAAAGCTCTCACCCGCAACATAGGCCATTATTAATCTTAAGTTATTACGTCAAAATGTTTACATCTGAGGGTACGTGGGTGAATTACATTCGGCTTCACCTTCACACGTAATTTAACCCTGCACAGCAAGGTCGTTGCGAGAACATTAAGGCACTATTTACATCAATCACTTATACTTCAATGGAGACTGGTGCAGAAATTACTTTCATACTTTTATTTTACCCGCAGTCTGTACTCGTTTACTACGTACTTGTGGTCGATGGAATGTAATGTATAAGATTAACGGCTGTAAGTGGTATCGATTTAACAAATACTTTATGTGTAATGAGGTGTTATGTTAGAGTTATGAAAAAATGTGAAACTGAAGTAAAATTTGTAACCAATATGTAATCAACCATGACGTGGAAGTCCTTAAACTTATATCGGTTTTATTGAAATGGAATTATTATTTTCCAAATACTGAAGCCTTGAAAAGATTTCCATAAAATTTCAAAACCGTAGATAGGTATATAGAATAATAAAATTTATAAAAAATGGAAGAAGTAGGTAGTGGTAGTTAGAATTCTACATGTATTGTATCTGTGACGTTGATAGCCCGTAGATAGGTATATAGAATAATAAAATTTATAAAAAATGGAAGAAGTAGGTAGTGGTAGTTAGAATTCTACATGTATTGTATCTGTATTGTGAAGCACAACTATAGACAATAAAAAGTTTCTAAAATTGTCTACAGTAGAACAAAGGAAGGAAGCTTTTTTATAATAATAGCAAGGAAGCAATGAGAAAACTCGCCACACATTATAAAACTGATGACATTTTTGCCAAAGAATGTATTCACAAATGCTATATTATGCAACAAACAGTGTATTTGCGTGAATAAGTACTTTAAAACGTAAAGCACTTATCTAATAACGTCACATCATTATAATTGCTTCCTATTTTAAGTCGACTGCAATTACGATATTACAATGTAGGCTCTTATTCATTTATTCATGTTTTTCAAGAGAGTAAATAGACACTCAAGGAGAAACATTTACAATTTAATTAGATCAAGGTTTTAAAAAGAACGCTGAAAGTTTTTTTATTCTATTAATATACTAAGTCATTTAAGGGACTTAATCGCATTAATTCCATGTTTTCAATAAAATATACTAAAATAAAAATTATGCACTGATTATTGATCAAGGCAAAAATCGATAAAAACAAACAACTTCTAATGGCTATGTGAACGCCACACTGTAGATAATTAATTGTATTGATAACGTATACTTTTTTAGTTTAACTGCAATTGTTGTTATTCAATTTAATATGATCTGTTATGCAGGATTATTCCCTAGTAGCATTCAATGTCCAGAGGATGTCCACATAAGGGCCGAGTCATCCATGGACGTCCAGTATATATGAATGGACGTAATATGGCCATCCGAATAAGATGTAAATTATAATACAACCACTGTGGATGTTAGATTGGGATAAAAGAATATTATGATAATTGTGGATGTTCTACGAACATCCTCAAAGGACATACATATTTTTATGCTTGTTGGGGATATCCTATGAATGTCTCAAAAAGACGTATTAATATTTATGTGCATTGTGGATGTTCTACGAACATCCTTAAGCGATGTGCATATTTACTGTTCATCAAGAATGTCCTTTGAACTCTCTAGTGCGACGTGTTTATTTTTATGCTTGTAAAACTCATCCAAAGAATATCCTGAAAGGATGTACATTTATAATGTTTATCGTGGACGTCCTATGGATACTTTAAATGTAACACATATTTTTATGTTCACAATAGATATTAAATAAATATCCTAAAGGGACGTGCATTTATACTGTTCATCGTGAACGTCCAATGGACATTCTTTAGGAACGTACATATTTTTATGTTTGCAATGGATATTACATGAATAACCTGAAGAGACGTGCATTTATACTGTTCATCCTGGACGTCCTATGGACACTCAAAATAGGACGTACCTACTTTTATGTTCGCAATGGATATTGCACAAATATTATATAGGAACGTATATTTTTGTACTGTTCGTAGTGGACGTCCTGTAGACATTTTAAGTGGAACATACATATTTTTTGTTGGTGATGAACATTATATGAATCTTCTTTAGGGACGTGCATTTATACTGTTCATCGTGGACGTCCTATGGACACTCTAAATGGAACATACATATTTTTATGTTCCCATTACATGAATATCCTAAAGGGACGTGCATTATACTGTTCATAGTGGACATCTTATGGGCATTCTAAATGGAACATATATATGTTTATGTTCCCTAAGGATATTACATAAATATCCTAAAGAGACGTGCATTTATACTATTCATAGTGGACGTCTTATGGACATTCTAACTGGAACATACATATTTTTATGTTTGCCATGGATATTGCGTGAATATCCTTTAGGGACATGAATTTACCCACTAAACAAGAGACCTTACATACCATTTTAACAAAGTTGAATTCATTTTAAATATGCAATTTTACACTGTAAAGTAAATGCACGCTTGCTAGAATATTTAATATGAATGTTGTAACTAGATAGTTTGTTATAAGTAAACCGCAAAAAGTTTCTGTGGCGTTACATATTAGTACTTGCTGCAAGTTACATAATTTACAAAGAAAAGTTGCTATGCAACGAAATATGCTTTTATCAAAATAACGAAACGATTCAGTCAATTATATGTATATTAATAGCCGACAGGTGGCGCCACTTATATCTCACTGATACTGTGTAACCGAGTTTTGGTAAGATATCTACAAGATTTGGCCCTGGCAATTCCCTTTAAATGTCCATGGATGTTTCTGTACATCCACAAGATGTACTGAATATATCGGTGTGGATGTTCAATGAATGTAGAGTTATGATAACCCATTCGTGGTTCTCTGTTCTCTGCGGAATGCAGAATGCAGATGCGTATTGAATGACTTTTTAGGAATTAGGATGTTGTACGGATATCCTTGCAGTTCGTTCACTTTATGTCCAAAGTTGTGACAAATGTAACACGAACACGATTGTACGTCCTTTAAATGTCTATGGATATTTCTGTACATCCACAGGATGTACTGAATGTCTCAGTGTGAATGTTCAGTGAATGTAGAACTATAATTATCCGTCTGTGGTTTTCTGCGGATGCGTATTGAATGACTTTTTAGGACGTTGTATGGATATCCTTGCAGTTTATTCAATTTATGTCCCAAATTGTGAATTCTGTATCACCATTATGCATCCTTCAAATATCCATGGACATTTCTGTACATCCACAGGATGTACTGAATGTATGAATGTGGATGTTCAGTGAATGTAGAATTATGATCATCCTTCTGTGGTTCTCTGCGGATGCATATTGTTTAACTTTTAGGATGTTGTATGGATATCCTTGCATTTCTTTCAATTTATGTCCGAAGTTGTGACATATGTAATACAATTGTACATCCTTCAAATGTCCATGGATATTTCCGTACATCCATAGGATCTACTGTATATCCTGATATGAATGTTCAGCGGATGTACATGGGACTATATCGTGCTACTAGGGTCAGAACTTATCCAAATATTTTTGAATTAACAGGAGACTCTTACAAATACAAAAAACAGAATGAGCAGTTTTAAAATATTAATAAAACAAATTCGTTGTAATTTATAAAATAATAATAATAATCATAATGATAATAATATCTTTACCCCTCATTCTAATCACGAGGATTAGCCCAGAAGTCGAAGACTTGTGCGGGAGATGGGGCGGCATATTATTATTAAGCAGGCCGCATTTGCGCCCAGGGGCGACTTACGTTGGTAGGCCCCAATCCCCATTCAGTGCAGGAATGAGGAAAACCTGGAAAACCTCTTTAATTAGGGGGGTAGTCAAATGTCAACCGATATCAATCTCTCACATTGACTCAAGCCAACATTCTTTCACCCTACCATACCCGCAGAGAGGGTGCCAATCTCTCCACGAATATAGCTTATATACGGTCTACCGGCTGCGGGGGTCGAACCCACAGCGATCTAGTCACCTCGATTCAAGTACTGACGCCTTAAACTGCACGACCACTGACCGATCCAAAATGATTTGACATACTTGATTTTACAACAATTGTAAACACATTTGGGCCCGTCTTACCCAGTTTCTACAAACTCACACAAATGTTTCTGGTCCTTGTCCGTTTTGAATTGATAAGTCATCGGCAGTATCTAGGATACGTTTCCATAAATCATCAATAGTGTCCATTTTGGTGCAATACACTTCACTTTTTAAATATCCCCACAAAAAGGAGTCCAAAAGGTATAAGTCAGGAGATCGTGGCGACTATGGTATCGATGCTCCTCGTCCAAACCATCGTTCATTTAAGGAAATACAAATGGAAATGATCCTGTTGTATCGCGTGCAGATTTATTCTCAAACATGAGTATTATGAATGTCATACATCCCATCCCGTGTAAAAATAGCTTCATCTGTAAGTAACACGTCAGTTGTAAATCTGCGATTTTGAGCATTTTGTTACAGCAACCATTTACAAAATCTAATTCGTAATACCATACTGTTTCATACATTTCTTGTACTTGTTGAGGGATTTGCCTGATACTTATTTGATGATTATCTTCAACAATCTCTAAAATATGTTCCTCAGCTGCTGCAATATTCGGTTCCAAATATCCCGTGTCACGCCTCCGTTGCACTTCGGCGGTAAAAGCAGCTGTATTTGGGAGACGTCTATCAGAAAATCGTTCGGCATACAGACGTCTTGTTTCACCATGAATTAAATCGATATCCATCAACTCCGAGTTGCTATACACGTAATATAGTTTTTACAGTTGAAACTAACGTAAAAGCTATCGCAAAAATGTTAGTACTAAAACGGGGGTAGAATGCATTCCGATAACGCTAGAGGCTACAGTAGCCCAACGATATAAAGGGTGAAAATACAACTTATAAGACAATATTTTTTTTTAGAAACTAACAAATTTTTTTTTACGATATTGTCTATTTTTCATTATGCATCTATTTACTATTTTACAAATGTTAACAATTTCTCATCAATTAATAAAATTACTCCTACTAAAAAGATAAAAGTTATAAGATAAGGGACTTATTCTAGCAATTACACAGCAATTACATTCCCATTATGATTCCGTCAGGCTGTCCGGATAGAGAGTGATAAAGGAGAATGTATCATCTATAACAACAAGTTAACGAATATTTATTTATTTATTTAACAAATACACTACCCTACAATACACCACCAATTACAGGGTAGGAAAATACAATTTGCCAAAAACAGAAAACAGTACATATACAGTCCACAAAATACATACATTATCAGATACAGTGAAAAAAGCAGTAAAAATTAAACTAACACTTAAATGTGCCAACGTAAATATGTTACAGTAAATTAATAAAACTATCAAAATTTTGAGATTTTATTGAGGACATAGTACAGTTGAAAATATCGAAGCCACCTTGCAATCTATTATATTTTTTACAAATCCGGTGAATAGGTGAATATTAAGTTGTATTAATTCTGGTTGTGTAAAACAACATATTAAGCCTAGAGCCATTTATCGGTATCCTGAAGTTGATCAAGTTAAGTATATGAGTGCAGTCAACTAAGTTATGCATAAGTTTATACAAAAATATTTGCTGAGCCATTACACGACGGGCAGACCAAATCTGTGCCGTAAACTCTCGTAAGGATATCCAACAACTGGATAAACCCCGTCCTCCTTGTAACATAAAAACTTCAGGAAGCGTCTGAATACGTTCTATACGATCTATATGAATGTTGTAATAAGTACACCAAATTAAAGAAAAATATTCGAGTTTTGATCTGACAATAGACTGATACAATTAATAGTTTTTAACATGAGTGGAAGAAGAATCATTCATATTACTAATTACAATACCCAACTTTCTAAATCCATCACAAGTAATATTTTGAATATGAAGTGTAAAGGATAATTTGCTATCAAACGTTACCCCAAGGCCACAAAATGTAAGTGATCTGGAAACAACAACACCATCCAATTTGTAATAGTATTCCATGGCACTATTTTTAAGTATAAAAGTAAGAACATTACATTTTTTTACATTCAGATCTAACTTGTTTGCAGAATACCACGCATTCAAACTATTAAGAGAACTCTGCAGATTAATACAATCATTAAAGCAGTCGATTCTGTTATATATTTTCATGTCATCTGCGTACAGAAGACACTTAACATTTATATGCGTAAATATCATTTTTATAAAAATATTAATAAGCAATGGCCCAAGGACCGAACCCTGTGGCACCCCAAATGGTGAAATGAACTGAAGCGACTGTTGACCAGAAAATTCTACATGTTGTTGACGATTTTCAAGGTAAGACTTAAAAAAGGTTAGCAAATTATGAGAAAAACCATTATTATTCAATTTGGATAATAACACTGTATGATTTAACCTGTCAAAAGCTGAAATCGATCTATATAACGTCTACCTGGGATTTCTGGTCAAATGCATTAGCAATAAACTCCGTTAAGCAGAATAAATTGATCGATGTTGACCTGCCTATAAAAAAGCATTCAGTTAATCTATTCTTAACATAGGCAAACGTGGGTTCATATCGTCGCTGTTATTACAAAGAGTCCTATCTCATTTTTTACAATTTTTCAGGAGAGCGATTTAAAGAAAACTGTGATCATTTTGGCTGTATCACTAACACTTATGTCTTATTTCAATTTATGTTTTCGCAATAACGTAGATAAATCAATGTAGAATGATGAGGCACATAACATTTTTTTAAAATTATAGGTGTTTTGTTTTGATAAAATATTAGTTAAGATAGGCCCTTTCGTAATAGGCCCCTCTATTATTATTAAAAAAAATTGTGTTTTTCAATGAAAAGGTAGGAATTTTTTTTAACTTTTAGTATTTTTATTTTTATTTAAGGAAAACATACAAAACATAATATTATATACTAAAAAAATTAAACCTATCTTAAAATCTACGTATTAGGTAATGCTTAAAAACTAAAGAATACCAGTCTGAGTACCATTTTAATTAAAAACAAATTAACAAAAGAGAAAAAAGAAAATTCTGAATGTTTAACAGTTTTAAACCTATACTAAAACGGTACTCTGACAGTGAGTTACCATGAATGCTAACCTAAATGTCATTATTATGATTGTGTGTGCGGCAAAGAAAGGTAAAATAAAACATCGTCAGGACATCTAACGACAGGTTTGTCACCAGTACATAGTGCCATTAAATCATTGTATATTAACAAAGGTACTGGCTTGGGTTCCTTGTTTAACTTTGAAAGAGTTATAGTGCCACTAACTTTTCTTTTTATGGTGAGATATTTGGACTATCTTGTTTTACTGAAAACTCAAAGATGTCGGTCCATTTAAAATCCTTGCCATTGTTATCAGTTCTTATGGACTTGAATCTATAATCTTCGCTCAATTTTTTAAAATTCAAAAAGTCATCGAAATTTAAAGAATAAACTTGATAAGGCTTTTTCTGTCTGGCTAGAGGAAATACGGGCACTAGTTTCTTGGTGATTTGGTATTAATTACGAATCGATGGCGACGTGCACACACAACCTTATAAACATTGAATCTCGCAAACAACAACTGATTCATAATCAGTCAGAATCAGTCGCATGCCGCGTGGCCTGTACGTTGTCTTGCACCCTGTTAGTGTAACGTTGCAAGATTTAATTTATAGTTCTTTTGGATACATTATCAAAATTTCCAAATGCCTAAATGTTAAGAAAACAGCTACAGGAATATCTAATCATTTATCTTTTGGCACAACAAATTTTATTTTTGTTTTGTTTTTAATTTAGTTATTAATCATTTGATTGCCTTTGTCAAATAAAATCATAATAATTAATAGGTAATGTACTGGGCCCATGTGAAAATTATTTTCCATCTCTTGCAAAAATATTATAACATAAAGGCATATATTGAGATTCGCCCAGCCAGACGCGCTTTAAACATATGGCATAGAGGCCAATGTCAACTTTGGTCTTTACGTAAAACTATTTTTAAGACTAATCCAAGATAGGCCTGATTCTTATAATTCCATAAAATATAAAAGGTGATATTAAGATATGGCAGTTTGTCATAACATAAATAAGGTCTACCCATGCCTAAATATGGGCATAACTCATTTTCGCCAAATATCGAGTTAGGCCCCTTGGTAATAACAGCGACGATATAATACCATCTCAAATACTTTTGAAAAATTGTTTATAATGGTAATGGGTTGTAATTTTCGATAACACTATTATAACCCATTTTATGGATTGGGGAGACGTTAGGAAATATACTCGACGCAATCGACAAGTTATATAAATAAAATAACGAAGGAGCAAAAACACTAGCACAATCACGTAACAAAAAAGCAGGAATTTTATCAGGTCCCGCGGTAAATTTTGGTTTGAGCTTGCGTAAGCAATGTAAGACTTCGTTTTCAGTGAAGGAATTAATCTGAAATAATTCATTAGTGTTATCCATTGGGTAAAATATGTCATCAGCCTCAGGTGTCAAATACGAATCTCTAAAATACTCAGCAAATGCAGTTACTATGGGCTGATTTGGCGATAGATACTGAAAATGCAGACAACATACGTAGAAAAATTTCTCTAGAGAGAATATTTTAATCCAACTTTGATTTTATTTTGTATTTTACATATTAGTTAACTATATTTCTTATCATAATTATAACTTAGCATATATTACTGACAATATGCCATTTTCACATTTATTTAGAGAAATATTAGTGAATTTTACATATTTGCTAATTAACATGAATAATTGCCTGTCAGCAGATATTTTCCTAACCTAATCTAACCTAACATTGCCCACGTAACATAACTTAAGAGGCCTCTTTAGGTATTTTGATAATAGTGCCAAAATAACCCCCGCAATAATGGTTCACGGCGGTTGCACTAGTTTTCATAGAAAAAAATCTAGTTTCTAGGATGTCCTATATCACATTTATTGACACGAATAAACTAGGGTTTAAAATGTAAAGAGAAGCGGCAGATATATATGCATTTTTTCTGAAAGTAATTGAGAATAACTTCGTAAATTTAGAACCAAGAAAGTGCAAAGTAAGCGCTTACATTGAAAAAGAATCAGGCGATGAAGGATACGAAAGATGGAAGATGTCAAGGAACTATACCTCAAACTTTCACAGAAATACTGCAAACAGGGCTAAACTGATAACAAGAGCCGTATAATAAGCCAGTGTTAAAGTTATCATATATAAAAAGTTGATTTTTAATATGTCAAAGAAAATACTTTGCAAACAAATTTTTTGTTTTTCAAGTGCAACTTTTTACAAAATATACATTTAAAGGACTGTATACAAACTCTATATTAATTTTTATACATTACACACGCCGCACTGTATATTTCATATTTAAGACAAGGATTAATCACGTTGTTGCGTTCCTTTTTATAAACAGTCACATTCTTGCAATCTTACAGTCCTACACCGGAATATTTGCTGTGACCGACCCTGAACAGGTAGCATTTCTAACATCTGTTCCAAATAGGCCTGTGGATTGCAACACAAATACATATAAGTGAAAAACCACTAGTCACACTTTCACTTGCAATATGTTAATGAACTATATACTCAGATACTACAATGTTTATGAACGCAACGCTGTAAGAACCATATGGTTACTGCATCTATGCTTCGTACATATTCTGCGATTTCCGTTATGTAAATGAACATTTCTCGGTGCCAAAATCGTCATATAGATTCTTTTGTCCATTACGCTGAGAGGTTTTTAAATTAACATAAAGACAATCTAACTGGATTCACAGCTCTATATGATGTGTTCGATTAAAGATCTTTTCTTAGATCTAAATTTGAAACATTTAATAAATTATGAAGTGGCAAAAACTTCAAAATGAAGGTATACTTATATTGAAATGTAACAGATATACGCCAATTCAAAGTATTTTGAATGCATTCATGTGGTTATCAGAATTAAAGCGAACGTATTATCTAAGCATGTTTTTTACATATAGATTCAGAACTAGGCCATAACATTTTTTTTAATGTATATAACTCGTAATTTGTTCGCGTAAGTTATGAATTGTGTCTATTTCGGTGCGATACACATAAAAATACGTCCAAAGAATTTCAGAAAATCAGGAAGTCAGGAGATTGTAGCGGTCATGGTTCCGGTCCTCTTTTTCCATTCCATCGTATCCCTTAACTTCATTAAGGTACTCCTGAACATTGTCGAAAATGAGAAGAGCATCATCATGCAAGAACCACATTCGGAGTCGGACAGCTAAGGGCACATCTTTCAGAAGTACAGGCAGATCATTTCGAAGGATCTCGATATACTGAATCTCATCCATTCGAATTGGTAATATGAATGGTCCAATTAAATGATCATCGACAATCCCTGCTCAAACATTTAAGAAAAAGCATTGATGAAAATGATCACGTTGAATCGGGTGCGGACATTCAAAATCCCAAACATGAGTACTATGAATATTATGCATCCCATTCCGTGTAAAAATAGAATATTCTGTAACTAACACGTCAGCTGTAAATCTGGAATTTGAAGCATTTTGTTGCAGCAACCATTCACAAAATATGATTCTTACTGATAATTCCTTGGTGTTAATGCTATGCCTTGCTATTAATGTTTGAATACGCTGTACATGCTATGGATATAATTGAGCCTCGTGTATGATACGCCAGATTGTTGATTGGGACATTCCATGCACTTGTTGGCAATTTGCATGGAACCTTTTCTGGAATTCTCTTCAATAATCTCTAAAATGTGTTCCTCAGCTGCGATTCAATACGCCGTGGACGCCCTGAACTTCCATCTCTATCACGATTCGATTGCAAATTTCCCGTGTTACGCCGGCGTTGCACTACAGCGGTGAAACAGCACATGTTTACTGGGAAATCGTACTGCGTACGGACGAGAAGCTGCTAAAATATTTTGTTTTACTATATCATACATTAATACGATATCCATCAACACCGAACTGCTATGCACGTAAGCCATTTTTAACACTTGAAAAACTAATATAAAGGCTGTCGTAGTATTTTAGTACTCGGAACCGCCTGCACTTCGATGACTCTAGTAGAGACTGTATAGTAACCCAGAAGGTTGAAAATACTACAACTTCAATATTTTTTTCTGGGAAACTATACCTAAGGATTTTATAATATTTTTTACTATACTGGCTCCATTCTTCATAAAGTATCTATTCCCAAATTTGTTTGAATAAGTTGTTAATCACTGTACTGATACTGTATGTTAAAAACTGATTAACTCTATTATTTCGTTGTATTTGCTTTTTACGAACCTGTTATAAACCTATAACTTGTTATACAGGGTATCCCAACGAAAATTTGACCCCCCCTATAATTGGAAAACCGAATAGTATTTCAAAATTCGCCGAGACCCGTCGAATTTTGTTCTTGGGCGGAGCTTTTTTGACAGTCAAGCCAACTCGATATGTTCATCCCCCTAATGCCTAGCAACCCCAACTTAAAAATTTCAAATGCAACTACCCCACTTGTGGCACATAATTTTAAAGCCCTTTTCATTGCGAATACAGTGACGTACCGTTTTTAGAAATCGGTTGAGATTTGACAGAATTATTGGTTACAAACGAAAAGATGACAAACCAACTTACGCGTAGTAATTTAATTTCTACACAAATGCCCACCACTAATAGGTTTTTCATCTACTACACATGACCGCATTACCTAATTGTTATTGATGTGTCTATCAGTTTACAAAAAGTAAGAAAAGAAATAAACAAGCTGAAGCAAATAAAACTAGATAGTAAAATAGTTATTAGTAGAAGATACTTAAGTTTATAGGAACTCAGACCTGTTCAAAATAACAAAAAATCAGTACTACAAAAAAAGTCAGTGTTTTTTGCTTGTGACCAAGAAATCGTTAGTTTCAGCCGTTATTGAAAGTATTAACGTGTGTTCGAAATGGTTTATTCTATCGCGGAAAGAGGAGAAATTGTTGCAATTTATTATCGAAATGACGATTGCGCTAAAGCTACAACACGAATTTTTAATGCCAATCATCCTGAAAAAAATGTAAACCACCAGTACGTTAAACACCTGATTGACAAATTTGTTGCAACAGGTTCGCTTTTAAACAAGAAACGTGAAGTAATTTGGCCAGTTTGAAATGAAGCAGTTGAAGTGGCAGTTTTGGGTCATGTACAGATGGATAATAAGCAATCGATTACAACTGTGTCTCAAGCTTCTGGCGTATCCCGTTCCAGTGTTCATCGAATTTTGAAGAAACACAAGTTTCATCCATTTAAGATGACGCTGGTTCAAGAGTTACATGCAGATGACTTTGATCGCCGTAAGCAATTTTGCGAATACTTTAGTGAACAACTTCTACTGAACCCAAATCTTCTCTACAATACATGTTTCTCCGACAAATGCACATTTATGTTGAATGGCGAAGTGAATAGACACAATTGTCGTTATTGGAGTGATACTAATCCGCATTTAATCAGGGAATTTCATACTCAGACACCTCAAAAATTGAATGTTTGGGCAGGCATTTTGAGCGACCATCTTGTTGGACCATTTTTCATCCAAGGTAATCTCGATGGAAACACCTATCTAGAATTATTGGAAAGTACAATTGATCCTAGGATAACAGAGATTTTAGAAAGTGACGACAATTTACTAGAAAATGAAATAACTTTCCAACAAGATGGTGCGCCCCCGCACTATGCTGCTACTGTGCGACAATTTTTGGATGACCATTTCCGGGGCATTGGATTGGCAGAAGAGGTCCCGTCGAATGGCCACCAAGATCTCCCCTTTGGACTTTTTTCTGTGGGGTCATTTAAAATCATGAGTGTACGCCACTCAGCCGGAAACATTGCAAGTGCTACGTCAGAGAATTGTAGAAGAATGCCGATTAATAATGTTCGAACAGAATTTGAAAACAGACTGTATTATTGTTTGGAAGTTAACGGGGGTCATTTTGAGCAATTCATTAAATACATCTGATTTATTATTTCCTTTTATTTCATTTCTGACTTTTTGTAAACTGATAGACACATCAATAACAATTAGGTAATGCGGTCATGTGTAGTAAGTAGATGAAAAACTTATTAGTGGTGGGCATTTGTGTAGAAATTACTACGCGTAATTGGTTTGTCATCTTTTCGTTTGTAACCAATAATTCTGTCAAATCTCAACCGATTTCTACAAACGGTACGTCACTGTATTCACAATGAAAAGGTTTTTAAAATGATGTGCCACAAGTGGGGTAGTTGCATTTGAAATTTTTAAGGGGATGAAAATATCGAGTTGGCTTGACTGTCAAAAAAGCTCCCCCCAAGAACAAAAATCGACGGGTCTCGGCGAATTTTGAAATATTATTCGGTTTTCCAATTATAGGGGGGGTCAAATTTTCGTTGGGATACCCTGTATATCTGCATACTAGGCTTGAATGAAATTGAAATAAACTATACAATTAATTTGTTTGAAGTTCGATTTGGTGGATGTCAGTGTAATATTACGCTAGTAGGCCATCGAACTGTTGCACAACAACGTAGCAATGGACTTTTGCACCATATTTTGTTGCTCTTCGAGTACTTTCAGAAGGTGTATAATTTTTCTGAAAAATAAAAGAATTGACCATTCAACTCCAATCAATTAAAAATTTGTTGTTGCCTTGCGCATGTCTAAAAACAAAAAGTCAAATAGGTAGACATTAGTAGGGTAACCCATCAATTTGTATTTTTCATATACTTTTTTATTTCAATATTTTCAATTTTTTGTGAGTATTTTAACTAAATTCTGTGCATATTTATGCGCATATTTCAATATTTCCAATTACATATTTGGGTATCCCTGGTCATTAGTTTTGGCGGTCGTTAAAGTTGGTTTGCAGGATAATAGACGAAAAATTTGATTTTACCCACACTAGTAACAGAGCTTACAAATATTGTGAACATCTCTATACCTAATCTTTGTTTAGATGTGACGCAAGTTGCTTAAAATTTAACATGACAGGGTCAAAGTTTACGGTTATGGTTGCTGAAAAATTTACAACTTGGACGTATTGATCTTGCAACAAAAACTCTATAAAATATTTCATCCTGCCGCTGGTTATTTAGTGAGGGCGTACGATAAAACCGCAGCGGAAAAACTTGAATATGGATGAGTTGATGGTATCTCGGAGAATACGCAAATTGCCAGTACTTTGTTTAATGTGCGACAAAATGGAATGAAATACTGGCGAAATTCGTTTTAAACTTACAGTTAATATAAAGTCTTTTCCAGTGAATTGGATAAGGACCAAAACACGCGAGGAAATATGATTTTTTCGCCAATCGACATTAGTTTTAGTGACAGCAGCTGTTATTAAAAATTAAAGTTGGTTCTTTAAAGAAAGTAATTTTACTTATATGTTTGCTGATACGAGATTCTTCGATTTGTCAGGTAATAAATTACATTCTATTTACTTTACTGATTCAATAATTAGGGATTTAAATACGAACAATATGCGTGCGTGTAGGTACTGTATTATAGTTATTTACTTAATAAACGCTCATTTCACAGCAACGACCTGATGAAATTATTATTATTCATGAAAAAATCATGTACAAAAAATAATTACAGTATGTATCTGAATCCTTTTACACCGGTTAGTCGCGTCAAATTAGCATGAAAAAACTGAAAATAGACAACTTTTTGCGGAGAAGTCCGATTGAGATGCGGTTTTCTGCAAAATGTTCAGGGAATTGTTTATAACAAAAGGTACATCTAACCTCTGTACGCTCGCAAATTTTTAATGGTTTATTTAACAAATGACCCATTTTTGTTGAACATATGGCAAATGTCACACGATTCAACGAAAATATCTGGAAAATGTTCTCTCGGGGGTTTTCGAGGTCCCTCTTTATCACTTTGGTGTTAGCTTTATTATTTATTGCTAAATTGTTGTAACTGGGCTAATTAACAAATTAAAAACTCCACCCCCGAAATCACTAGAGAACCGGAATTTTTTTCAGGATTTCTGGCTTATTAAGGCAAACCATCGGCACAAAATTTGCAAATATAATTGTTTATTGTTCAATTGTTGCAACTTCGCTAATTAACAAATTAATAACTCTACTCCCGCAATCGTTGGAAACCCAGTTTTTTTTGCAATAACTCTGGGATCATGGGGAGAACCATCGCCATAAGGTTGTTGCACGTGCTTGTTTATTTTTCAATTGTTGCCACTTGGCTAATTAACAAATTAATAAGTCAACGCCCGAAATGACTAGAAAAAAAGATTTTTTTGCAATAACTCTAGGATGATGAGGAGAAGCATTGCCACAAAGTAATTGCAAATATAATTGTTTATTGTTCGATTGTTGCAACCTCGCTAATTAACAAATTAATAACTCTTCTCCCGGAATCGTTAGAAAATTGGATTTTTTTTGCAATAATTCTGGATTTAATGGACTCAGCTGTGCCTCGTCTATTAAATGCCAGCCGCGGTATTAACTTGTACTTTACTACCTAGTTAAACTATTATTGAAAGAAATAAATTAAAATGTACTTATCGTAAATATTAAAAATAATTACTACAAATTAAAATTTAAAACACATATACATTCATTATTAGGTAAACATCTAAGCATGGACATTAAAATATTATTATATCACTCAATCGTATCACCACATTTAGAATATTGCTCAACTCTTCTTTTTAATATTTACCAAAATGAAATGCAAATGATACAGAAAATACAGAATTGTGCCATGCGTTGCTTGTTAAGGTGTTACAGATATACACCTATTTTAACAATGCTGTATGTATTAAATTTTATGTCCGTTAAACAAAGGATTATTTATAAAACTTTTGAATTTTGAATATATAGAATAAAATATAAGCTGCAACCTGAATATTTATTACAAAATGTTACATATAATATATCAGAAATACGTGAGTATAATACAAGAAATCAAGCAAATTTTTATGTCGCAACTTGTCAAAAAACTAAAACTTATAATAGCATCTTTTGTATAGGTTTAATTTATTTCAATGAATTACCGTTAGACATAAAATACTGTGAATATTTTAATAAGTTTAAGGCACTATGTCAAAGTTATGTTAAAAATAGATATTAAGTAGATTATAAGAAACACTAGACACATATATTGTTATTAATGAGTAGTTATGTATTGTTGAATAACTTTATTGCTAAATAAACGTTTACCTACCTACCTATTATTCATACAACATAATACAACTTCAAGTACAAATTTTAATAATTACACTACGTTATACTGTTACTGATATGAAAAATTAGGACATGCTTTTTACTCTACCTCATTCATAATCCTAACCTATACAGGGTGATTGAGAACTTATCTAAATGAATTTGGGAATAAATGTGTCATGAAAAATGGAGTCTCGTATTTGTTTTTTATAAAATTCTTATAGTTTCCGAGTAAAATATTATTGATGTTGTAGTATTTTCAACCTTTACATCACTTGACCACTATTAAATCTATTAATAATTAATAACAATAGTGGCAAAAGCAGTTAAATTTGCTGTATAAAATGGCGTTATAAAATGTTATTAATTTCTTTGTTTGAGCATTTCTCTCCATTTTTTGTCCGGTCGCAGTTTGCCGCCTTATCAAATATGTAAAAAATACTTAATAGTTATTTATGCAACAAGTAGTGCAATAAGCACTTTTTGTACAAGTTGCGTACAATATTTTTTCTACGTTCATGCAAAAACCAAAAAATGTTATTTAGATGACACTAAGTCTAGAAAAATGTGACGTCGATTTGAAGGTTTATGTTTATCATGATGACAAAACGCTGCAGAAGAATGACAGATGAGTGCAATAAACATTTTATTGCAAACATATTATTGCACTCAAATGAGTTTGCTCTAGAGCAATAAAGAACCACTTTTTCCACTAAATATAGTTTAATAAAGTATTGTCTTTTGCATGAACGTAGAAAAATATAATTGCATTCCTGAGATTCTAAGGGTATAAACCTAAAAAAAACTAACGCATTAACAAAACAGAAAATATCGAGATTTTTAATGAATGCGGACGATGATAAATTTCTGCTCATTAAGGTATTCATATTACAAATATGTGTTTTCGTAAAATAGTTGCATAATCAATATTAATTTTAGGTTACTTTGATTATTGGTTTGGTGAGTGCATGTTGGGTGGAAGAACTCACAAATCTGCTTGCAGAACATGTGAAAGATGAAGGATTATGCTTCCAAGTCATCATTCATACTCAATACCAAAATTAACATCGAAAAATTATGTTCACACTCAAATTATTTCCTCCTATTCAAGCTAATCATATAAAATCTGGTATTACTTTATCCAATTTTAAGATTTTAGTAGTAATGTATTTAATAAATAAGTTTTCATATGATCTTACATATTTTTTTGTTTATTTAATAAATACATGTCTAACTAATTTACAATGTTATTATCGCACTGAGCTATCACATCCTGAAGTCCTGCGCATATATTATGAAACACCCTGTATATAGAATCTGGTATTAATTTATCCAATTTTAAGATTTTACTATACTCGCGACAAGAATTCGCACGACTTACGCCATACGAACAAATCAATAATTCATTATATTTTCATGAAAATATTTAAGAAACTGCAACTGATAGTAATAAAAGTATATACATTAAAAGTTTGCATTATGTATTGCACTAAATTGTAAAAAACGGTTGTTTTTAACGTGACCAAATATCGAAAATTACGTTGACAATAAAAATAAATGTGTAACGTCAGCTGTGACGTAAGACGTCTGAATTCTTGACTTGAGTATAGCAATATATTTAATAAATAAGTTTTCATATGATCTTACATATTTTTTGTTTATTTAATAAATAAACGTCTAGCTTAATTTACAATGTTATTATCGCACTGAGTGGGTGAATAAATCTAAAAAAGCATGTGTGGGATGATGTATGTCATTATGACATTCGAAGAAGTGTCAAATGATAGTCATTATGTAAAAGTTGCGAATAAAAGCATTTGTTATGAAACTAACTTATTTGTTTTGGCGAATAACCATCTTTCAAAGGAAGCATGACGCATGTAGTTCATTATTTACGCTAAAGATCTAGCAGCATTGAGAAGGGTGCCAAAATTACAATTTCAAATCAATGCAAATGGTGCTACTTGCTAAATTGGGATCAAACTCCATGTGGCGATTAATTGTTATAAATGATGGCAGTCTATTTCTCTCTGTCCCAGTCTATGTCTTTTAATTTGAAACTTAAAGAAATGTATTTTTTTATTTTACAAAGAGAAATTAATTGAAAATGCCATTATTTATGCTAAACCTAATCTCATTCATTAGTGACGTATTTTACTTTTTTATATATTTTTTTCTTATTTACTTTACAGGATACAATTTTATTTTTTTATGTATAACTTGAGCTAAACTAAAAAAAAGGAAAAAGAGAGAAGAGAAGAAAAAACTCGAAGAGTACAGGAAAAGGCGTGAAATTCAATTTCAAATAAAAACGTTGACAATACAATTTTTCTAAAATTGACACCAAATAAATATACAGGGTGTTGAAAAATAGAGTGTAAAATATTTCAGGAGGTAATAGTATGAACCAAAATAAGCAGAAAAGTCTTAATAAACATGATTCCGCAAAGTAACGGTTGCGGAGATATGGACCACTATTCGTTTTTCATTTTACATTTTATTTTATTAGGAATAAACCGTCAAAGGAAACTCTATTAACAAACAAAAAACAAAGTTACAGAAGATGTTCCAAGTGCCCTCCGTCCATTTCCAAGCAGGCATGACATCTCCGTCTCAACGATATTCGAACTCTTTCGAAAACACCCTCCTTGGTTTGGATTTGTTGACACTTTTCATTAATCCGTAGCTGCAGCTCTTCCAGGCTATTTACAGGAGTATCATACACTAATGTCTTCAAATATCCCCAAAGAAATAAATCTAGAGGGTTCAGATCAGGCGATCTTGGAGGCCATAAAACAGGTCCGGCCCTCCCTACCCATCTATGTGGAAAAGCTTGGTGTAAATGCTATCTAACGGCCATGGAAAAATGAGCTAAAGCACCATCATGCTGGAACCATATCTGTTGCCTCTGATTCAAAGGAATGTTCTGCAGAAAGTTGAGATAAGCAGCGCCTGTTAATCGGTTTGGTAAAACAACAGGACCTAGAAACCTGTCACCCACAATACCCATCCAAATGTTTAATGCAAAACGTGCCTGATGTCCGGATTCTATTAGAGCATGAGGATTTTTGTCGGCCCAAATATGTGTATTGTGAAAATTAAACACTCCATTTCTTGTGAACCCGGCCTCATCAGTAAAAAGAATGTTTGCAAGAAAACGAGGGTCTTCAGCGTCATGACGTAGAAACCAGCGGTAAAAAACCAAACGTGCTTGATGATCATTTATTGGATTTAAGGCCTGTACTCGTTGCACATGGTATGGATAAAGCAGTTGTTCGTGAAGGATTCTCCAGACAAGAGGACCACTAATTCCTACCTCGACTGATATTCTCCGCACACTCGTACCTGGATTCTCCTCTACCAGTGCTAGAACTTCTTCTTCTGCTCTAGGAGTGGATACCGACCTTGGTATTCCGGATTAATGGCACTGTTTGCTCAAGGAACCGGTATCATGCAATCTTTGGTAAATTCTTCCAAACATGCGTTGTGAAGGAATCTGGCGGTTTGGATAAGCGTCAACATAAAGACGTCGCCCTTCGGTGGCGTTCCCAATAGCACGATCATACATGAAATGCATGTCTGATAAGTCTGCGTTAGAGTATCCAGCCATAGCGAAAGAAAACTTGTCCATTGAGAACAACTGTCAAATACGTACTGTTATTTTATCCCCAATTAGTCAGAAATTAATAATTACTACATTTTTATTTGTACCAAAAGTACTAGTAAATAAGAAACTATATTAAATACGGACCTGGGACTGCCACGTAAGTAATAATTTCAAACTACACCTACCAACAACCATCAAACAAACGATAATATGGCATCATTAAAATTGATGTCTGTGATTGGTGGGTGAGAGGAGTGGGAAATTAGCAGAATGCACAATAGTCTTTGGCTTATCTCTCTATTAAACCTATGTTGACGACAAACATCGCAACCACTTAAACATAGCGTTCTGATCGCTACTTAGATCAAATATTTATGTAGATACTCTAAACTCACAGTTGAGTTATTGAATTCTAAGGTCTACCTCCTTATTTTTGATATTTCCTTAATCAGGAACACTATGTATATGTTGGTTTATTTAAAGATACCTTTTTATAGATTTGAAAACATCCATATCTGTTTAAGAAGAGTGCTGTTCCATAATATCAAAAAATACAAGATTTCCCCCATTTTCAATTCAATCAATCAACACTTGCACGTGTATGTTGTCTTCTCATCCTTTAACATCATTTCTATAAATCCCAAACTTCTTGTAGTCTAGACGCCAAATGTATTTGAAATCCGACTCCTTCAGTCGCTTCATATAAAGTAATAATACCAGTAATTTATCACTGAAAGGAAAATCCTTTTTTATGGCATTGTATGGAGTACTCAAGACGAAGGAAAACTTTTATTTGCTTTGGAGATGGCGGTATTTCATACATCTGAAGCTTTATTTATTCTATTCAAGGCGTTTATTTATTTACGAATCTCCCAAATATAACTTTCAATCTAAGGCCCTTTCAGCGTCACGGATAAAGTTCCCTTCGGCCTTCCCTTAAATCGTTCTTCATGAACACTCGTGTACGAATTAAAGGGCCGTTAAATTTTAATGAAGGTCGTTGGAATTGGGTTTACATCTCTATTTTGAGGCACGACTGGGACGTGATCATCATTTCCACTAACGTTTGGCCTGTTCAGGACTCGCTCGGTCAGAAGGATTACCAAATGGGATTCGTCTGAGTTGTGATGGAATAGTTTCAATGCTAGGCTACATGGATTCCCTCCTCTCTTATGAATAATTCTCTAATTCTTCCGGTTTGGTTGAACTGTTCCACTCGAATTTATTGGTTCGGTAAATTCTGGCATAATTTGATGAAATGCTGTTATTTTGTTGCTTATTTTGTTCAAAACCTTACAATCTGAGTTATAAACAGTTCACAACCTAGTAGAAATATTATTTATAAATTATTTCAATGCTGATTATAAATTATTACTTTCTTCGTAATGCTATTGTATGGTCCCCACGTTTTCTAAATTTGAATTTACATATTTATTATCATTTTTCAAAAGGACTACTTAAAAAAGGGAAATTTATTCTACTAAAAGTATAGATGTATTAAAATTGTTTTTATCCAGTACCTATTATTATTTTGAAAAACGAAAATGGGTAGATGGATATTTGCTGTTAGCAGAAGTACCTCCACGAAAACTATTCTGAGAAAAACGAGGGCAAGTCAACGAATCCTTGCTAAGGCAAAGGATATGCATTTTATTATTATTCCAAAACAATTCAATGAAACGGGTTAGAAGTAGGAAATCTTTTAATTTCGAGAGGAAGTTCAGTTTTTTTTTTTTGATCACATTTCTTTACGTTTCTTCTGTGCGCCACTTCTTTTAAATTTCTTTCACAGGTCTAAACTTGACATGTTTATGCTCGTATAATGATTATAAAAGCTAAAGCAAGAGGTAAAACTAGACTAAGAAGTCTAGACGGAAGACGTTCTCTATAACACAAATAAAACAAGGTTTCGCCATTTGCTGTTTCAATTTTATTTTATAGAATGGTTTGTCAATGTAAGCTAAGCTTGCAGAGACTACTACAGAACAACTATCGCTCTGTTAAGAGCATTTCCGATTGTAGCAGCCGTAGAACTAACAATACGAACTAAATCCTTATATGGACTGATCAAGGGGTTCTGATACTTGTCACCACAGATAGCCTAGTCTAGGTACAAGGAGAGTAGGGGAAACTTTCCCAGCTAAAGGTGACAAAGCGTACATTAATTTTGAGACTGACGGCAATTAAGAAGCTAGTAACATTTGCTTTTACTGTTTAGATCGAAAATACTATGAAAAAATATTATTTATCCACAATCTTCTTATAATCGCACTTTTATCCACAAATATGAACCCTCTAAAATGATATTGAGATATTGCGCATATCATAGTCCCGCCATATAACCGACATGGTCCACAACTAAGGCCGGTTGACTAACTATACTTATATAAACACTGGATTTACTTACACTCTTTAAAAGAAGTTAGCAGCGCCAATATACACAAATCAGAAATTCATTAGTCTCTAAAATATATTGTGGCAACCCTGAGGAACTCGGAGTCTACAGATATATTCCGAATGATGAGACATTAAATTTTATAAATGGTTTCAGTGCTTCTACAGAGTTGAAACAATGTTAAAGTTCACAGTCAAATTTCGCTTCTTACTCCTTATTCGGTACAAATTATCAAACGACTTCAGTAAGACACCCGAGTAATAACATCATGCGGAACTTTTGGTACCCGGGTGCTAAGAGACACATAAACATTTCCAACATTAATTAGTACTAGGCTTTGCCCCGGCTTATTACGACTTACCTAATTTCCTCAAGCTGAAAATTATCCAAACCACCAAATTTAATATGGGAGCACCATGATTCATTTTGTTATAAAACAATAATCTTAGTTATGTATCATAGGAACTACTAAGTTTTAATTACTCCCAGAGAACATATTGAGTTCCCATTAGTATTGAAATTGATGTCAATCAATGTATAGAAGTCACTGGTTTCAATAAAATACAGGGGACTCTCATAATTATGTTCTAAACTTCACCGCTAGATTGCAGCATTGTTTATATAAGCTTCCCTATCTATATCTAATGATTGAAAGTTTAAATATATGAAAATGAATAAATATCCCAGCTAACAATTTCTTGTTCTGTAAAAATTGTAAGAACGTTTCCAGAGCAAATTTTATAGAGCAATGTTTGTTCTAAGAACATTTTCAAAACGTTCTTACAACACTTATACCATAAAAATGGGCACCGTTCTATAGAACCTTTTAGTTCTTTAAGCGGTTTTGTAAAGCTTGCAGGAAATAATTATAGAAGTCTTAAAGAATTTTTATAACACAGTTACAAAGCAATCTCTTAAAAATTCTGTAGCACTTCGCTATACAATTTTTGTGTTGCATGGTGTTATATTTAAAGAACTTTAAAATCGTTTAATTGTATCTTTTAAAAACAAAATGTTTCTGTATCGCACATGTTAGAAATAATATGGAGGGACCAATAAGAACCAATAAGATGGGCCTAATCAGCCTGCATAGGAGTACTTACTTACATTATTACGAATTGCTTAGTTTGTTTGTCCATCAGGAAGCAGTACATTTTAATGCGGAAAAAGTTTTATCGTGAAATATGTGGTACATAATGGTAATTTTTTGACGCGCCCTCAGTTAACCTTATATTTCCTATGATGCTGGAAATTTAATAAAAAATTTTTTTTCTAAATTGATGAATGTAACAACCAACTGTACATAAAATAGTCAGAAAGTAAGTATATCCATATTATTGATATCATTTCACCTATTTATATTGTACATATTTTTAATTAAAAATTTTTTTTCCTTCTTCACAATATGGCGACAGAAAGAAAGGCTTCATCTTGTACTTCCAATGGATTCTCACTAATATGATATTTTTGTGTCGATTGCAATGATTATAGAGCAAATATGCTTCGTAAGCAACTACTTAGTATTCAGTGTTGTCATATTTTGTGGTAATTTCACTTATTTCAATCTTATTTAATAAATTTATTAAAATTCTTTAACTTCAACATCTAAAAGTGAAAATGTTTAAGGTTTGGAATGGTCTAAATTAAATATGTTACTAAATTTCTATAAGAAAATCAATTTCTCTTAGCAATAAAATAAATCTTATCTATCGTAATGAAATTTTCTTTCTGCAAGCAGATAATAATTTTTACAAGTCACGACTATGTTATACAAATTTCCCCATTACACTTTGAACAAAATATTTCGTACCATTACAGGCAGGTCTCGTCAGATGGGGCTATGGGAAACCTACATATATAAAAAATGATAATTCTATAGCGTTTCTTTATGGAACAAAAAGGCTTTTGTTACTTATTTACTCTATAATGATTTTATAACAACTGTATTATTATTCTCCACAACTCCTTTAAAGAGCTTTTTCTCTTAAGTTCGATAGCAGCTTCCATATTTGTAATTTGTTTTCCGCAGCAGAATTGTAACTTAACAACGCCTTATACAATAGTTCTATAATTAAACTATAAGCGACATTACGGAATAATTTTATAAGAGTGTCACAGTAGATGGTATATAATTCTATAAAGCAGTATTTTGCATCGGTTTTACAGTAATTTTATTCTATAAGCACCGTTGCTGTAAAATTGTGTTATTGTACACACTTATAGGGCTACATTAGCAGTTATCTTATAACTGCTCTATAAATTATGCTCTAAGAACGTTCTTACAACAAATTTTAAAAAAAATTCAGTTTCTGGAGGCAAAATAGTCTCATGTGCCACATTAATGCAACAATTTAGTATTCTAAATACAACTATAAAATATTAACAGAATATAAAACTCCTATTACTCTAAATTTATAGAACTACTTTGCTAGCTGGGATAGACTTCAAGCTCTTCGTAAGAGAGCTACAGTTCCTTGCAGCTTCACTTCTGAGTGGAGTTTTTATTTGATACTTCCGAAACTTATTTGAATAAATAAACCAAAGATATACAGACTCTTGTAAGAGATAAATAGTGAGTATGGAAATTTTATTTTGTAGTAATGAGCTCTGTTCGTTGGTGGAACAAAGGACGCTCTGATTTCAAATCCACAAAGTCAAATAAGCCTTGGAAAAATCTTTTTTTCGCTAATAATACTAGTTTTCTTTCATTCTGATTAAACTGGTGTAACTTATATGATTAAAGTGATGTGATTTATTTGATAAAATCATTTGGAATTAGTTGAGTAGTGGGGTTATGTAACCGTTACAAAACATCCCCATATTGTGGTACCTTTATCGTTCCTCTGACTGGACATATTTTAATGGCATTTAGAATGTCCCTATTATGCTGGGAAATAGTAACAGTGACAGTTCAAAAAGTAGCAGTATTCATCAGGATAACAGTGATTGTTAGCAAAAAACATGAAAAGACTTATAATTATTTAGAAGGTAGTGTTATATCATATTCTAGGGATGATTTTACGTTATTCTAAAATGTCTCAAAGTTCTTTCTATAGTGAAATTGTGCCATTTGATAAAGTTGAAAAAATGCAGTGGTGGATGGACTGTCTATGTTATGTTTATGTGATCATCTGATTACTTACCGCAATATATAACAAAACTGCTTTTCGGTATCATATAGTTCTACAGAGTGTTAGAGGTTTCACTGCCATAAAATTAACAGGCGATGGTATACATTAAAATGGACAAAAACAAACTTATATGACATGAGTCCTAAGCCCAACCTTTTTAGAGAAAAAAATTAACAAATCCCCAGTTTCATGTACAAAAATTTGGTTAATTAAGGGATCTCCCCACAATTTTTTCCATTAAATAAACATACAATGTTACCCCTTCTGTCAATGTTTAATTTTAATAAAACGTGACAATAGCGCGGAAAGTACAGTGACTACAGATCAGTTGGTATCTGAACTGCGAAGTGTCTGTCACTTATCGCAAATTCTTTTACGTACCACTATTTTCTTAATTTTTCTTTGCTTGTTCAAATGTTTAACATAGGTGATTATTACGACATGTTATTAATTTATGGAATTGCAATTTCGCAAGAGCACGACGTATTTATTTATATCGTTTTCTTCAACGGCGGCTGTGTAATACGAACATTGATTCAAGTAGACATTTTGAATATGTATGTTGCAATTATGTGTTATGTTAGTCAGGTATTTAAAACTGGCATTGTATTTGGATTGCTTACATTTTATTTGGTGCATAAGTTTTGATTATTTCTGCGTTATGAGCAAGTTTTCAATTTTTTATTTGGTTTAAGTTATGTTACTGCTTTAAACATTTAAACATCATCAAAATTTATATATATTTAATATATGAATAAATTCCACCATTCTCGATTCAAAAATAACATTGCAAAACAGTTGACAGAGTTATTTGACTCTATATTTTATTCAAATATATTTCAAACAACTTAGACTTATTGTTGCCTTGATTATTTATTGTCAACCCAGCATTTTCACAAATTAGAAAGTTTTAAAATTGTGGAAACTCGAAAATTCTGCCACAGTAGATTAGATCTGACCTATTTCTGCATTTATAGGATTGCTTCTTCAGGTAGCCTCCTTTAAGTTGAGTCTATCTAACCATATAAATTAAAATTATTTGAAATTAGAATTCGACAATGTTGAACGTAATGCTGATCTGTCAAGAAAATATAAATTAAAGACATTTACCTATTTCATCCAGAAATTTACTGTTATTGTTTTTTTTTCACCTAATTAATTTTATTAAATCACTATTTGTTTAGCTGCTTCTTTTTTACAAGAAATCTTTGTGATTTTATTGCTTGTTTTATTTTTATTGTTTATGTTATATTTTTACTAATTACTGTTTGTTTGTTATTTGACATTTTGTTGACACTCTAATTAAATAAATAAATAATATAATTTTTTTATTAGGTATTAACAATATCTACGCATATATTTTTTAGTATTCGCTTTTGTATTTTTTTACTGTATTGTCAATCAATCAATTCTCCTTATATTCATATCAACGAAGCCATATGTATTGCTCTCTGATACCAAACATCTGGGTATGCTAAAAAACAATTCCATAGACAAAGCTGGACATCTTAGAAAAACGATATTTAATTTGCCTTTGTAATATATGAATTGAAAAATATTTAAACATTCCTACAACTTTAATTTTTACATACTTTTTCATATCTTGAACAATAAACCAGAAAAAGGAGACCAATTTTTGCGTGACCAGCCTATACCTTGAAAAATTTAGTTGTAACATCCACCCCTGTAATCGTGGGATGCCTGAATCACTTCTATTCGACTCTGATTTAGAAAATTTCTACACAGAAATTACTTCAATGGAATCACCCCCGCGCCCAGCGGTCGTAACCTAACATTTGTTACATTTTAAAAAATGTACAAGCCACCAGCGTTATACTACCGATTTCTTAAACATTTCCTATGTTAAAATCTTTGATGGTAAGTTATTTCAAAACAGTAAATGGTAGCAGCCTGCTAAAAAATTCCAAAACTGTTTGTGAAGTGAAGCTTCCTGAAACGAGCATTGTAATTTCTAGATGAATAATAAATGTAGGCGACATCAGTAAGGCAAGTGATAAATTACATAATTACATAACGCATATTATACATATAGAGCCAAGTGAAACCGTTAGCACCGTGTCTTAGATACATCTATTTAATTTCCGTACTTCAGCTTGATTGGATTTTAAGGTTTACACATTAGCTACTAACGAGATAATTAAATTTTTAAGCAGCGTACCAGTTAATTATCCCTGTTACTATTAACCACTAATTGATATTGTGATTGGATTTGAAACATTTAACTATATAGGTAACTTTGAAACGGGCCACACCCTTGGAATTGGTTTGGTATATTCTGAAATTATATATTTCTTTCTACTTAATTGAGTAGGAATTAATTAATTTTTTTTTCGGAGTGACAGAAATAAATAATAATAATAATATCTACCCCTCGTTATAATCACAAGGATTAGCCTAGAAATCAGAGTCTTGTGCGGGAAAAGGGGGTGACATATTATTATTAAGCAGGCCGCATTTACGCACAAGAACGACTTCTGTAGGTAGGCCCTAATCACCATTACGACCGCTTTACATTTATGCAATTCCTACTGCATGCGCGCATGCGCATTAAAGTTAAAATTAATGACCGATGCAATTTTCAGTCCATGGCACGAATATAGAGTCTGCTCTAATTTGATTGCATTGCACGTGAAATTCTGGTTCCTTTTCTGGTAATATTAAGTTTTGCCATTCTACACAAAAGGAACTAACAGCGAGGAATTAAGTAAAAAGTGAATTAACCTTAATTAACCATAATAATTTTCTTTTTTATTTCATCCATTGAAACTTTAGGTTGATTGAAACTTCACACCACAGTACACAACACCTATATGTTTTGATGGGTTTGCAGCAGACCAGCAGATCGAAATCATTTTCATTTTACTAATTTGGCAATGGGCAATATATTGCATAAATGTAAAACAAATGACACCTTACAATATTGCATGAAAGATTTTGCTGCAATATAGTTATCATTGCATTGCATGCTCCATTGCCTAAATGTAAAGCGGCCTTTATTTTATCCCCCACAACGAATAAATAAATGTAACTCGTCGATCTGCATATTTACCCAATTATTTATATTTATAATAATTATATGCCAAAATACATACAAAAAATATAAATAATTATAATACCTTAGTTTTTGACGTGCAGTCTTTATTTACTTAAAAGAACTGTTACATATATGTAACAATAGGACATTCAACTGCCCAATTCGCATTAATGAAAGAAAATCATAGTAGTAGTTACATATTGTCAAATTTGATCAAGTTAATATTTACATAGTTTGAGTGTGAAGTAATAATTTACTCGCAATACAGAGGCCAATGTCACATTTTGTGCATTTGTTGCAGCACATGTAGTGCAACCTTCACCAGCGCAATGACGTCTGTTTTTATCCAAGAGCATTGTCAAAAGATGCATATTATTTTTCAATACTAAAAGCTTGAGATCTTCTATTATATAGAATGTTAGTGGGTAATTATGACGAATCTGCAAGGAGTGACAATGTAGTTTTGGCAGTCTGCAACGAAAGAACAAATAACGAATATAAAATAATGCAGCTAACGGGATTAATTATTATTTATCAGGTACTTAGGCATTATTATAATTAATAAAAAGGTTTATTTTCATCGTTTCTACACTTGACAACGCTGCAAAAAGCGACCGCACGGGAGTTGATCTCGGACGATGATTGATTGTCATAGGCGCCGACTTTTCGTAAAAAAGGGTTTTGCCCCATTTTTTAAACATTGAACTAGAATTCCGAAATATATTTTTTATTGTCTTTTATGTCTCCCTGAGCACGTGGTTAAAATGTTTGTACGTACTCATAGTTGTACCCCTGCATATGCAACGGCAGATCATTTAACGGTTAATATAAACTAGCAAAATAATTAGCTAGGGACTGTAATTCTAGCCACGTAATTTATTTTTTTTAAATTATCTAGTTACCTTTAACAGAAGAAGTGATATAAATTATGACCTATTCAACGTAGGAAAGTGTTATATTGTTTTAACAGAACACTGACTTAAAATTGTTTTAATAAAATAATTTTTGTTATGCTTAGTAAATTAAACTGCAAACAACAAAAATTCCAACGATGGAGATTATGTTAGTAAAACTGGTCGATTTCTCTCAGTGAAGGTTTCAAGAATGTATACAAAAACGTGGAAATTCTCCTTTCATAGCACTATAATATTTTCTAATAGCCCAATGACAACCATTTCTTCTACACTCCCATTATTAACTGCATTAATACAACCCATCACTGTTCAGCTGTAACGCCGAGTCATCTCGAAGACAAACACTGTAATTTGTCAAACACGACTAATTTTGCCATCATTAAAATATCATCTGTCGTGTACAAGCGCGATTATAAATTGATTTTCATTCGCCATTGCATCGCGACGTGACAAAACGAGGACTTCCTGCAATCTGCAACGGTGTCTGACGCTGAAATTGAGGGTCTCATGTTGTTCGTTATGTACTTTTTGAAATATCTAACGGCTTTGGGATTTAATTCCGTGCCGACGTCAGTCACACGGTGAGGGCGTCTCGCGAAGCGACAATGGAAAGAATGGAAGCGGAAATTAAATTTATGATAAAATTGTTAAATATGCAGAAGTGATCCAGGTTTTCCATCCCCGGTCCTTTTATAGACAAAAATTCTCATCGGGAGAGAGATAAGGAGACTGTTTTTAGGGCGATACCGGGATTAATAAATTAAGTCTTCAAAAGAACACAGCGTAGATTATCTGTGCTTACATTTTTAAATCTCTGTCCTCATTTTGGCCGTTAGACAATTTCCGGGCTTGTCATGTTTTTGGTAGAGATATACAGAGTGAGGCAGTTAAGAATGTTTGTTTTGAAAAGGTCTTATATGAAAATGTTTTATATTCACAATTTTAAAAAAAATTGGGTGGTATTTCGACTGCAACAGTCGAAGGCGTTCCTCGGATAATAATATTAGTCGATGACTGAAATCAGGCGGGGCACCATCGTGCAAGAACCACATTCCGAGTCGGACAGCTAAGGGAATATCTTCCAGAAGTTCATTTGCAGAAGCACGAGATACTGAACCCCATCCATTCAACTTGGTAATCAAGTTCAAGGTTCAGTTCAAGGAAAAGAGTGTTAAACGGGTAGGCTGTTGTACTTATTGCGACATTGCGTTGCTAAGGAAACCTTTAAATTAATCAAATATCTGTTAATTTAATTCTGCATTGGGGTTTAAAAAATTGCGAACTTAAGTTATTCATTAGTTATTGAATATTCAAAGTTCAAAAATGGACATTTCTAATTTAGAGTTTTACCGGGATTAATAAATTAAGTCTTCAAAAGACCACAGCGAAGATTATCCGGGTTCACATTTTTAAATCTCTGTCCTAATTCTGGCGGTTGAACAATTTCCGGGCTTGTCACGTTTTTGGTAGAGATATACAGAGTGAGGCAGTTAAGAATGTTTGTTTTGAAAAGGTCTTATATGAAAAAGTTCTATGATCACCATTTAAAAAAAAATTGGTTGGTATTTCGAATGTTACAGTCGGGAGTGTTCCTCGGATAATAATGTTCCCTTACTCGATGACTGAAATGAAGCGGGGCACTATGGCCATTGCTCTCACAGAAAAATTAGATAGTTTTCTGCTGTTCTGAAATTGAAACCGGTCCCAATAAATTTTCGCCCAGCATTCTTACCCAAACGCTTACTGAAAATCTCTGCTGGTTCCTAGATTCATGGATTCCATGCGAATTTTCTTCTGACCATATGTGTTCATTATGGAAATTTAAAATTCCATCCCTAGCGATACAAGCATCGCCAGTAAATAACACCGATGAAAGAAAATTATGATTTTCATTAGTTTTTCTGGAGAGCCATTGACAATAATCACATCTTTGGCAAATATATAAGGACTTATATGAAACAGTTCTATATTCACATTTTTAAGAAAATTTGGTTGGTCTTGCGGCTGCTACGGTCGGAAGCGCTCCTCGGATGATGTCATCTTACGAGACCCCGTAGACGAACATAGATAAAGACCACCATTATTCGAGGAATGGTTCCGACCGAAACAGTTGTAATACCAATAAGGAGCCAAAATCATTATATGGGTATGTCTAGGGATACTGATAGCGAATCCGCTCCCAAAACACCTAACCCGAGAAGAACAAGGACATGACAAAGATTTCCAGCTAAAGCTAGGGATGTGCACTTTAATACTGTTAAAACGCAAAGGAATTTCGAAACAGAAGAAGGGACATTATTTTTGGTAAACTGTATGTAGATAATGAAAATAATTTTTTTTTAATAGTCATTGGCGTAGAAGTTCTATTGAAGACAGAGGTTGAGCACCTTCTTCACTCCGCCACTGTGCAGGTATTTGAACATTCTTATCGCTTGTTTTATGCCCCTTAATTAATAGGCATTATTCTCTAAGTATAAAAAACCTAAGAATTCCTTTATAAGTTATAATAAAAAATCGGGGAAAAAATATATTCAACACCATGTATCTCGGAAACATGTGTTCTATCTTCTGTTAAAGTTTGTCTATAAAAAAACTGACTCACCCTGTAGATCAAATAACAGCACCGACTATGAAAGTCTAAAAACAACTATAAAATATAATTGAATGAAGATAGACAGCAACCTTTTCTTCCAAGCGTTAACAACGACCAATATATGCACAAGTTTATCTTATCTTATCTATGAGTTTAGTGATGAAGACAGAAGATTTAACAACTGGCGTAATTTATGTAATACAGTGGGACAAGACCTCTCATTTTTGGCCTCTTTTATGAACTAATATTGATTGTCCTAAAAATAAAATTTCTCTAAAATAATATTTTGGTTATTCAGTGTACCAATATATGCACAAGTTTATCTTATCTTATCTATGAGTTTAGTGATGAAGACAGAAGATTTAACAACTGGCGTAATTTATAAAATACAGTGGGACAAGACCTCTCATTTTTGGCCTCTTTTATGAACTAATATTGATTGTCCTAAAAATAAAATTTCTCTAAAATAATATTTTGGTTATTCAGTGTATTCTACAAGCTCCATTACAAACTTGCATTATGCTAGTTGGGTTAATGTATTTTTTACTTATATGAACATAGGTCCAATTTGTTTCTGTATAGAAGTGACAAGCATTTTAAAAAATATAATTTCATATTTCAATCAATAAAAATAATGGTTGATATAACAATAATTATTATTTGTGATATTTTGTTTAATCATTTGACACTTAGCTTTATAGCGCTAAGTAAAAAATATATTTATTTACAACTGAAGAGTATATAGATATCGTCTTTGTATTTAGGTATTCCAATGAGAACACTAGACGAGAATACCGACAAAGATACCCAAATAGACATCAACCTGCCCACACAATTTTTAGGACATCATTTCGGAGACTTCGAGAAGAAGGTAACCCTGCTGCAAAAATGCCATTTGTCCTAGAGAAGTGAATGTACAAAATGAAAAAGATATAATAGATGCTGTTATAGACAACCCTTCAATTAGTGTTCGGTGTATAGCATAATATAATCTTCATTTATCACGAAATTTTGTATAACGTGTATTAAACAGAAAAATGTTACATCCATTTTAGTGTCAAAATGTACAAGCTTTACATGCTGAAGATGTTCCTCAGCGATTAGAATTGTGTCGCTGGTTACTTCAACAACATGCCCGAAATGATAGATTTATTTTATTTTCAGTGTTAACGTTTAGAGTAGCATTTCAACAATAATTTATTGCACATGTTTTAAATGATCGTTTAAATGCAGATCTGTCCAGAACTTTCTTGGTAAGAATCTATTTGATTTCATTGATGACGTAGGGCTTAATATTGTTAAACATATGTGGTAGAAGCACCATGGTTCACCACCACATAGAGACAGACAAATAACTACTTGATTAAGTGACAAATGCTTTAAATATTGACCAAAATGAAAATAAATTGCAAAAGTCCGCCAAGTAGTAAATATTTGTGCTAAGAATTTCGACAATGGAAAAATCGTATAACAAACACTTGATCAAACATTATAAACAAATAAAGTAGATAAAAAGTTGTAATTACTTTGTTTAACCTTCACAATAATTCTCTGATTGTGGTACATTAGAAAGCAAACACCCAGTTCGCTAAAACGTTATTCAAATATTATGCAGTGTAGCATTACAAATAAATATTATATACCAACGATGTAATGGAATGCTACTAATCTCTAGACAACATAAATGTACGTTTTCTCTCGTCGTTCCAGTGAATGTGTTTGAATAAATGCCGGTAACGAAAGGGAAAACAAAGCACTTTCATTTACGTCCGGTCTTCCGTTCCCAATTGTAAGATTTCAAGGTTATTATTTTACGAGGCATGCACATAATGCCACAGCACGACGATGTTGAACAAATGACATTTCATTCACCGTAAAAGTTTTTTTTCCAGGCTTATATGATTCTTCGTGGATGTATGTATTTCATGCTTTGTGGTGTGGGAATAATAATAAATTCTTGTACGGTTGAGAGGATTCTTACTTAGCAAAGAAGTTTTCTAGCTATATTAACTCTGGGAAAGGATTCTTGCCATTAATTTAACTTTTTGAATAAAAAATGCACATGCTACGGAAAAGTTGAAGAGAATAATAGAATTGCTAATAAACAACTTTATTCAATTGGTCATTGAGTTGTGATTGCCTGTTTTTAACATTTTTATTCCGGTCAACATGCACTAAAACTTCAATGTCATTTAGAAAAGACATTTGATTCTTGGCAATTAATTCTGCAAGTTGCTATAATACATTTCAACTTGGGTTATTTTAGCTGTTTAGGGTTAGAATTGCTTGGCACACAGGAAATGGAGTTTTCAAAGATTTTATTTAGCGCTGACCAAAGTTTATCTGTGACTTAACGACATATGATGGTCAAAGTTGGGGGTATTCAGTAAATCATTTACTGAAAGCACATTCACAATTTAACTGGTCAAGTATCTGTAACAACTTAAAATAGTCCTTAGCTCTTGCTGGAGCATACCTTATAAAACTGGTGATGGTTGATAGTGATTAGCGAATTGCAACCAAGATTGCAACCATTTACGTATAATGATGAATTGATAATAGGTACTACGTAAACAATTTTGAATAAAGTTTTACTCAAATTCAATATAATTGGTTATTTAGAAGAACCTAGCCTTGAGTCAATGTAACAGATTGATACCGGTCGGCGTTTGACTACCCCCCTAATTAATACGGTTTCCCTTATTTCTGCACTAAATGGTGGATAAGCCTTACGAACGTTAAGGCGTTCCGGGGTGTAAATTTGACCTGCTTAATAGTATTATTATGATTATTAAAGGTAGCTCGCACCCAATTGTGCTGAAACAATAATACAATTTGTTAATTTATCCCCGACCACTATATTAAGAATGTCTAATATATCTGTTTTCCGTTGATTAAAGCCATTGTATCATACTAGTGGATTAGAATTCATAATACCACGCCTCGATTTTATAGCATTGTATTTAACGATCTTGTCATTTTGACGGAGATTATTTAAATTCACTCGATAAGGAGTTTCCGAAGGACTGCAGAGGCCTACAACTTCGTCAGGTATTACCTGAAACTTTTCATCAATTGTCATCTTACTGGACAGTGAATCTTCAATATAACTTTCCGCTACCGTAGTCTATTTCCAAACCACCATAACGCTTCACAGTGGTAATATTACCCACAGCATTGGCCAGTAATGTTGCCAAAGACGCCTCATTCCAAGTCCGGTAAAACTTTCTGGAACAGGGAGCCCAAGCACTTTTGAAAATGTTTTCGAAATTGTGTTGACGCTTACATATTGTGTAGTACATTTTCCAGTTACATATCGCAAGAAATATCTCCCACCGGCATTTTCAGGTCCCAGATTGATGTATTTTCGACACATTTCTACAGCATTAACTGAAAAAACTTCTACCATGATCCTGAAAATTCTGGAAATATTTGTTTTCGTATCCGGAATGCGTGCGTATAGGTAACTGCCTTTGTCTTGGACATGGATGATATCCAAAAACGTAAATTCATTGCATCTACAAGCACCTGCGACTCACATGATCGTTGCAACCTGTAAAGAGTTTAAAATAAAACGCTCAATGTATAAATTGCAATAAAAAAAAACAAATGCGGCTCATAGAAACGATTACAATACTTTCTAGTATTCAGCTGACAATCACTCTCACATACCTTTCACTCTTCTAATAGACCGGTTTTGGCTGTGGTCATGGACAAACGTTGAATTACGGGAAATTAACCAGTCTTTAATTCTCTTGAATCCTCGGTTGTGTCTCGAGTGTCCATTTTTTCTCGTGGATTAAAGGCTTACTAATTTCCTATAATTAATAACTATAATGTTCACTCAGGTACTTGCTAGCTAAACAATTATGATATAGACAACTTTTGAGTGAGCTTACTAAACTGTTGGAATTTGAGTACATTAACAGTATATTTCATCGCTTTTTTCACTAATTCTTTATCCAAATACTGCGTTGAAATGCTCATTTCTTTGTTAATGCTTTCAAGCTCTAGAGAGTCAACATCAAAATAATTTCACCATGAGTTCAAATTTACATAACGTTAATTGTTAATTTTTATTGTGCAGTATTTCATAATTAACTAAGTTAAACTTTCCATACAAATTCAAAACGAAAATTTTGTAACTTAAATTATCAATATCACACCTAATTTCTTTCAGTGGTTAAACATATAACAATGGCGTAATATGGTTACTTGAATATATGACTAATATACCACGTTGATAAAACGGTATTGAAAAGTGGGTGAAAAATTTCCAACGTTGATTTATTTTCCATGGCCACCAAAATGGCACTTAAGATTTGACATTAATTGCGACCTTAAAAATGAATAATCATCTATGAAAACCACAAGGTAGTGGTTACTATAATGCAGTATGAAACCATAACAACGGAATTTTAAGACTTATTACACCACAATCAAATCTTAATATAAAATCTTTGGTTATGCAAGCTCCGCTATCAGTTAAGGTTGGGTCTCACTGGGACATTTTAGTGAAGTCAAGTAGTGGACGTGATAAGATCAAAAAATTGCCACTTGGTAAACTGACAAAATACGATCTGTTTGGATTAGAAAGTGGATACATAGAAGAGATCTTTTCATTTGTCTATTTAGAAAATACTGTTTTTTGTAATTGCGTCTGTAGTTCTTTATCTCAATAATATCTGCTAAAACTATTATAATAAAGAATATCAAAACAATATTTTTGTTATATATATGGTACTTACTATAACAATGAAATGGAAAGAACCTCACAAAATGTTGCAGCTCCAGTAAAATTGAATTACACACTGGGACATATGTTGCTTCCATTCGTTAAGTGGCTTTCAATTAGACACAAAATTTTGCTTTAAGAGCAAACTAAAATTTTCGAGAGCTAAACTGAAAGAAAATGGCAACTCTTTGAGCACACCCGGATATTTTAGGTCAAATTTACTGGCTTCAATTAGTTGACTCCACTAAAATGTTGAGAGACCCATCAGCCTTAATGCGAACTTTTAAATGTACATTTAAAAAAAAAGTCAGAATCATGGAGAAACTGCAATTGATGCCTTCAGATATAATAAATTTAATATTTATAACATAAAGGGTGTCTCAATTGCCTATAAGATCATGTGACACCACTTAACTTTTTTTGCTGAACTTGGAGGCATTCCTTTGAATCAGAGGCAACAAATGTGGTCCAGCATGATGGTGCTCCAGCTCATTTTTCCGTTGCCGTTAGAGAGCATTTACACCAAACTTTTCCACATAGATGGGTAGGAAGGGCCGGACCTGTTTTATGGCCTCCAAGATCGCCTGATCTGAACCCTCTAGATTTCTTTGTTTGGGGATATTTGAAGACATTAGTGTATGGTACTCCTGTAAATAGCCTGGAAGAGCTGCAGCTACGGATTAACCGAAAGTGTCAAGAAATCCAAACCAAGGAGGGTGTTTTCGAAAGAGTTCGAATATCGTTGAGACAAAGATGTCGTGCCTGCTTGAAAATGGACGGAAGGCACTTTGATCATCTTCTGTAACTTTGCTTTTGTTTGTTAAAAGCTTTCTTTGTCGGTTTATTTCTAATAAAAGAAAATGTTTGAAAAACGAATAGTGGTCCATATCTCCGCAACTGTTACTTTGCGGACCCATGTTTATTAAGACTTTTCTGCTTATTTTGGTTCATACTATTACCTCCTGAAATATTTTACACTATTTTTTTAACACCCTGTACCTACATCTTCGATATCACTTGCCAGAGGCAAGGGCAGCTTTGGTACAACTCTATAAATTCCATGCAAACTTGTGAGAATAGTGTCATAAGTCTGTTGCGATTTTCTTTAGCCACCAAAAATATCAGCTGTAACCTCCACCGTGGTTAAAAACAGATTGGCAAGGGAGCGAAGTTTGACAGATAAAACTGTATGTCTGTCTGTCTACCTTCTTGCTTGTACACAGAGCTTCAGCCCATTCGTTTTTTGCGAGTTGGTCAAATTTCATATTGATGATCATACAAGACTGACAACAAGACATTGTGTACGTGTGGACCAGGATTTACACAAAAGCAATGGAAAGACCTAAACTTTCCGAACCTGTATATTAAAATTATCGGCAAGACATATTATCAAATTTAAAAAAAATCAACTGCCTGATTCACAAAACATGTTTTCTACTTGTTTCAATGAATACTTTCTAAATGTTGGAATTCAATGCATCAACTAAGTGTCCCCAATGATTTAATGTTTCTCCAATACACAAACAGACTACAATTGTTTTATTATATCCCATTAAAAAAGCATTAAATAAATCTATCCTATAATTATGAACCGAGTGTTAACAATTCAAATAAAAACCATGATTAGAGTTTAGTTATACATACATAAATTACACTAAAGCGTCATACTCATACCATCAAAATTTACTAAATTATACCTTATTACATGGGTAATAAAGAAGATGAGTTGTATAGGTGAGTACAAAGAGTCAGTTCCCATGCATGTAGTAAATTATTTTGAGGTCAAGTGAATTATTTTTCTTATATAGCAGCAAAAGCAATTATGAGGATTAAAAAGCAATAAAAAATTTATATCTTAAAGTGTATTAATTATTTAATATACCATTTTCACATTTTTTTTTGGTGGATGGCAGTGAGAAATTTAATATTTGGTTATAAAATAATACTTTCACAGGGTTTTATGATAGGCTTTACAATATCACAAATAAAATATACAGTTTTGATAATTTTTAAATAAAATAAACCCGAAGGTTATAGTTTTAATAAAACGTAAAGCACTCTTTTTATTAGTCGCAAAGTACACATTATTATTGTTCGTAGAATAACAGCTAACTCAGTGTTGCCCCTATCCCTGGGGCATACTCACACCCTATTACATAATAATGAAAATAATAAAAAAATGGTAGCTCATTCTCTCAGCTCATATTTATTGCAAATAATCTAGTTTTTTCCGGATAATATTTGCTTGATAAAATTACTGCACCAATTTTGTAATTTAAGGGAAAACCATTCTTTATTTACAAATTTCATATTTTCTTTATTGCAGTCTTGGTGACTGGTTCTTTCTTGCAAAATTAAATAAATACTTTGGATGCTGATTGTTATGGTATGCCATTTATTTTGCCTCTACTTACATTATTATTATTATTCAATATGTTTTATTTACTGGCAATATTGGTAAAATTTTGAACTTTATGTACGTTTCAGGTTCTTTATTCATCCATCATCAAAAGAACATGCTTTTAACAAAAAAATATTTTTTTATTTTCTTATTTAGCAAGTTTCTTATTAAGTTTTTCAAAATGTATTTTCCTTTTGAAAGGTTTCATTTTACTCCATTTGAATTCCTGTTAACCCATTTCATTCATAATATATCTAGTATCTTCCAGACCATATACAGAGTGTCCAGAATATGAGTGCCTTAATTTTGCGATACGATAAGTTGTATTAAACAAAACATATTTGACTTAACAATTTTTTTCTCTGACCAATGGTAACAGAATTATGACAGCAAACAGGCCTTGAATATGTAACAACGTCGGTCACATACTATCTTAGGATTGTTATGTATCTATACATAATAATTACAAATAGGTACACCATAGGTACTTACTGTAAATGGTTTTCTTAGAGCTATTTTCACAACACACAATAATAGTTACAAGTGTTTAAAATGACTTATGTTTCTTGCAAAAAGAGCTTACCGTATAATCGTCTCGTAGCTAGAGAGTTTTGCCTAGAGTCGCCGTAAATTTACATACCGTGCAGTTGGTTATGGTTATTGTAAATTGCTCCATTTTTGTTTATGTACACTCACAAACATCAAAGAAAAACTAGACAAAAATAAATGCACCATTATGACTAATAGGTATTACTTTTAGGGTTTCACCAGCAGTCTGGCACTGCAGCGTTGTCGAACGTTACAGTACGTTATAGTTTTAACAAATTTTTATATATTTTTAGGTATTAATAATATTGTGTGAAATTAACTACTCTGTGGACAAAAGCCCTAACCAGCGTTGTCCACAGAGTAGTTAGTTTCACATAATATTATTAATACATAAAAATATATAAAACTTTTACATAAAGGGTACACATTATTAAAGTAGATATGTCGTATTTAATTCATTGACAGTCTGTCACTTTTGGCATTGTCGATATTTAATTTCAAATAATTTTGATTTATATAGATAATAATTTTTATAGTTAGCTATTTGACTCAACTTAAAGGAGGCCACTTGAAGAAGCAATCCTAAAAATGCAGAAATAGGCCAGATCTCTACTATTGTAGTTGAATTTTCGAGTTGCCACTGCCAAAAGTGAAATTAGGTATTTGTGTTTTCATTAAAGCGGGTTAGTAAATTTAGATAGATTAATTTCTTTAGACAATTATTGAATAGAGCTTTGTCTGTGGAATTTTTCATTAGCATACCTAGATGTTTGGTATCAGAGAACTAACATACATATGACTCCATTGATAGGAAATGTAGGAGATCTGATTAATATTAGCTTAAAATACCTTACTAATTCAGTAAAAATTTAACAAATTTCTCGGAAACTTCAATTGTTTACTTCTTTAATTCTGCTCCAAAAATTAAATTATGAACAAATTACGTTACAAGTGCTTGTACTTAACCTTAGTTGTACCTTAGTTTGTAATTTCGTAACGTATATTATATCGTAACATATTATTGCAGTTCTATTTTTATTTTTGAAATGTATTTTTAGACAACCTATTCGTTTTAGACATTTTTTTCATAAATTAAACCTTAAACCTTAAAATAACCACACTCATATTTCGAACACTCTGTATAATATTCATTATGTTATTTCCTTGGAGTATTGTTCAACTGAAGAACAAAAGAGAAACATCGAAATTTACGAACGTTTCGGGATCTTTATTTGCCCATCATCAGGAAAATATATCTAACAAAAACTCTTTTTATGTGCTTCTTTAGCAAATTTATATAAAAATTTTCAAAATGCTTTAGTATTTTTCTTTTGGTAGGTTCCATAGGACTCTATTTGAATTTAGTTTAACCCATTTAATTACCTTTGCCTTAAAACGTGAACTAAAACCTCTTAATACTAGGTACCCCTGTACTCAAAAAAACTGCAGGTACGGAACTCATTTATGTTCAAAAAATTAAGGGTGCCATTTTAAAAAATCTGTGATGATATCACAATCTAAACATAAAACTTGGAAAAACATTTTTTTGGATCAAGCAATTTCTTTTTAAACAAATAAGTTAACGTCTTTAAGGAATTAGGAGGCTTCAAAGTTTTGATCTGAAATGATGGTTCATTTGTATGGCCACTAGGATCTCTCGATAAATTGTGTATCAAGTAGAAATTAATACAAAACACAGTTACAGTTTTTTCTTTAGCATGTATGCTATGGTAGCTTTGGTATCAAATGCATGCATGACTTCATTAACAGAAATTGTAGGAACACTTAAACCATTAACAATAATGTAAAAAATACTGCAAAAGTTATCAACATGTATGGGTAAAATATTGTAGGTGTCAACGTTGACCGCGGTATTTGTCCGAAAAGTAGTTATTTCACACAATATCGTTACGACGTAATGAAAAAATATATGAAAAGATTATCCTTTTGAGTTTTATACTACGTGATAAAGAACGGTAAACACTCATTAAATGACATTTAATTTTGATAATTTTTTGCATGTCTACTTCTCTCGGTAAAAGTAAAAAATTATTAAGTTTTCAGGTTTATCTGTTAACTTTTTGTTGTTCTTTTAAAAATGTCTGCTAACATTTCTGTTGGAAGTATTGTGAAACTTGTTGCAAATGACACTTTTTATAGTTGATTATGCCTAGAGTTTGTAGATTTAGGAATATCTCCCAGCTTAGTCACTTTGGGAGGGGACGAATCATTGGGTTACGCAAAGCAGGTTTGTCGGTGAAAAAATTGTTTAGAAGGACTAACAGATTCTTACGTGCGAGGAATCACAAAACGTGAAGATCGTAGATTGCGACTTTTAGCTCTCAGAGAACGATTTTATAGCAGCCGGACTATTCTAAATCAGTGGTTTGAAGAACATGGGGCGATGGTGTACTACAGTATACAGCCGAATACGAAGTTGCTGCTTCTTGTATTATTGTCCACACTATGTTGCCTTTCACACGTCAACATTGAACAAACCGCTTACAATGTTGTTGAGAGAAGGTTTAGTAGAACCAAGATTGGAATCATATGACCTTTAATGACGAATCCCTTTTCTGTCTGGAGATGAACGATAGTCGTACAAGGGTGAGAAGACCACGTTGTGAAAGACATGATCCACAATTTGACAAAGAGTGTCATGTCCATTACACAGTAGGCGTTATGGTATGGGGTGCCATCGCATATTGAAGCAGATGACCACTAGTTTTCACTAGAGACAACATGACAGACCAACGCTACATCGTGGAAGTGGTGGAGTCATATGTCATTGCATATCTTCACACCATCCAAAACACCATGTTCTGGCGCGACAATGCTAGACCTCATGTTGTCAGGCAAACAATAGCTTTTGTTGATCAACATCAGATCAACTTAGCCACCAAGACCGCTGGATCTATCTATCACTTATTGAACATATCTGGGACATGACTGGCTGTAGACTGCTGCATTTACAACAACCCCACAGACTTTAACAGCTTTTACTCATGAAGTTCTGACGGAATGAGATACCCCAAGCACTTATCAACAACGTTATTAGATCCTAGCCCAGGCGTATCAAAGAATGTATTAGTGGATCCTCAACACACTATTGAACTAAGTAACTGGCCCTGATTTGTGTACTAGAAATTATTAAAATCTAACGAACATATAGAGAAAACATATACTTTTCTTTGTCACATAGTATATATTTAGATTGGAACTCAAATTTGACTGTGAAAACACTTTAAAATTTGAGAAATATTTCAAAACAACACTAACTGAGTACAGCAGCGTAACAGTTTTAAATTAAAATACTTATTTATACCAAGATTTGAGATACTTTTTGAACAAGATTTTTCTATTTCAATTAATTTTATGGCATAATCTCAGAAGAAGTTAGTCAGTTTTGTAAACTTAAGTTGACCTCAATAAATAAGTTGCAGTAAATTAACTTTTTAGTTTTGTTTTGCTAGAAAAGTACAAGTAAATTAAAATTATAATTAAATGTGGCGTTACTCTTGTAACGTAACAATAAAGCGAAAACAAAAAAGTTGCATTCGATATTACAAACACAAAGAAACTAATATAAATTTTGAAACACAGGGTCATTAAAACGCTTGACTAGTTTTGAAGAATTAATTCATAACTAACACAAGGAGGCATCAAACATATATTCGAAAATGTTTTGATATCGAGTTGAAGGATGTTGAAAAATAAAAAAGTTTTGTCTATTTTTAAACAAAAATATCTAAAATAATATTTACTTTAGCGTATTAAATACATTAACTAACAAAAGTTCAAATTTTTTGTATATGATAAGGTAGCCTGATATAATTATACAAAAATTCCAATTACAAAATCACATTTCACTTACAGTCTGTGCTTCTAGCGGGTAATTATATAATATGAGATATGCTTAATGAACTGAAACACAGGTACTGACGAAAATATTGGCACATTTGTATAGACACTAACTAAAAACAGATATAACATTACGCCTTACATTTGTAAATACATTATAAAAGAAATGAATGCGATTAAAATCTTCGTTATCAGAACATGTATGGCGGCAATAATTACATAATAATTAATTAACATTAACAAATATCTATGAAATGTAAACAAAACCGCGTGGCCGAAAACGCAATATTATTCAAAAATAATTAATAAAGGTCATGAATAATGATATTTAACATTATTTATTAATTTTTTATTTCTATTTACTACTGACTTAATTTTTTCTTGAACATTTAAAAATAATCCTTCCTTCTGTTTAGGTATTATGTTTTCAGAATAATAATTTTTAATGTAATGGTCAGATGGTAGAATTGTATAAACCCTACCTGAAATAACAGTCTACACCTGGCAGGAGCAAATGCAGGAAACGTTATTTGATGAATAAATAATAATAAATGAAAAAGCAATGTAAGTTTGCTTCACCATTGATTTTTCAAACGCCCTGTATACATTCTGGTAGCTTAATAGAAAAAATGTATTCGTTGCAGCTTTACATTTTAATTTTTCCTACCTACTAATGTATTTCCAATTAAAATGGTCTTCACAAACAGACAATATTGAATACCTTAAGAACGCCATTTCTATACGCAAATTTTCAACGAATTTGAAATGATTGAAATTTAGTAAATGGACTCAAATTTATTTACAAGCTTGTTGAACAGCTTCAACGTAATAGTTCAAAACTAATATCACCCCAACGTCTTTGACAGAAGTTACTTTTTTCAGCTACATATTATTAAAATGCTAAAGGGTACAAAATATTAGTAATTAGTATAGATGAAATAGTTACGAAAGTGAACCCATTCTACAAAAACTACTCCTTCTGAAAGGCTACTGTTCCTAAAAAAAAGCTTTAAAAAACCTTTAACTCCTTAAAGACTCAAACTTGTTTTGATCAGTACTCACCGCAAGCACTCGTGTACACAATTATTTTTACACCCTATATAAAGTTAGATTAGATGAGACTCAGATGTATAGGTAATATTCTTATTCCGATTAAATTATTGGCAACTCCTCTACTAGGACCTTTCATGTTTTACGACCGTAAATTCTCGATATTATTCTAAAATATCTGTTACTAAATCAGGGATTGTTGTCCATTATTGCAGACGAAACATTAAATATTTTGCCTCACACAAATGGACTTGCTCTTTCGTTGCGTGCTATCCTTCCATTACCAGGATCAGAGTTACCATCCGCCTGCATCTATAACTACACACAAAAGGAGATTATGACCACATTAAGCTGGGCAACCTGTAAGAGCAATTATTCTTCCTTTTCTGTGGTCTCAATATTCACCTTCCATTAGTTAATGTCGAAACCATACAATAGAATTGGGTATTTCAACTTCCAAACAGATTTCTATACGGAGTTTGACGTAACATTGTATTCTGGCACCGTAACAATGGTTATTTGGTGTGTGTTGCATACTTCTACATGAAACAGAGCGTTACGTGTCAATAATGAATTTCATTTTTAATTTCATTCGATTTATTTCTACAGGGTGTTTGTCAATAAGTTCGAAATATTTTAGGGGGTGGTTTTGCTGAAGTTATTTTATGAAAAAAGTTCATATAAACGTAGGTCGAATTATACTTCGCTTCCAAGATACAGTGTTTAAATTTTAATTTTTTATTTATTTTTATTATTTCAAAGAGTTTTAAAGATATCGACGCGAAATTTGAAACACGCTTTGGAGGGATAGATGTGCATATTTTGGGGTGATCCGAATATTTCTATTTGCATCAGTGACGTTCGTCGAGAATGCCATAACCTTTTCCATAAAAAATAATAATACGCCACTGACTTTATCCCGCTTGGATTTTTTAAAATCCGCCATCATTTCTGAATGAAATTGGTCTCCAACTTTTTTCTTAGGATGCACCGTTTTTTGAGGAGAAAAAATAAAACATATTTTATTGTAAGTTTTGTTAATCTTTTAATTATTCATATTTTTCCAAATCCAAAAATCTAAGGTCAACCACTTCCTAAAATATTTCGCACTTATATACAAACATCCCGTATACCACTATATTCGTTTGCTTTGAGTTAACAGTATTAGCTAAATAACCACCCAACTCTATTTTCAACATATACAGGGTGTTTATGGTATAAATGTGTTTTATCAAAAGGAATAGAGGATGCGAAAATAAACAATTTTTATTGTGGTTAAAATGTATATTTTTTTTAATGTGTGTGGGAAAAGTGTAAATGTAACGTTCCCACTTGGAAACCAAATTTTTATCGACATCGGTGTAGGACAGAATATATATTTGAATGCTATTTATCTGATGCTAAAACTAAATAAAAAGCATGAAAATTACACTTTACCTTTATCATTAAGCAGTTTTATCATCTGCTTCTCTTAAAAATTTCTCAACTGATTTTCTTAAAATACTAGGCTTCCTGAATCTATGTCCTACTAATTAAGAAAAGCAATTCAACGTGGAAATGTGAAACTGACAAGGTTGTTTCTATCATTGAGTAAAAGCTCCACAGGATAGAACTCTTGTAAACTCTGGATTTTTGTTCAAAGGCTAATAGAACTTCCTCAGTGATAACTGTTACTCCCTTTTGACTCCAACCTTCAAAAAAGCGATACGCATTTTCATATTTATTTTTGAATTTTGTCGGCACTAATGATTGAATTGCAATTTTTGATGTATCTTATATATCATCTTCCATGTGGCAAAGAAGAACTCACCTGAAGTCTCCTCTTGAAGCGTGGGCCGGCCGGCCTGGTGTTCATAAAATGGATCTCCCAGGATCCCCAAATTGAGTTCTCAATTTAAACTTAACACTAATTTAACAATGCACTAATTAGTTTTAGCGGATTTTATAAGAAGCGTTGATTGTTCTATATTCTAGACTAGCGAGACCTGTTCTCCTTTCTTTTTCAGAGTTGTTCGTTTACCACAAAAACGCGCAATGATAAAACTAAGTAAATTTTAACATGCGTACATTTACACTTATATTTAGGCAACCTGAAATACTGATATTGAAGAAAACAAAAAGACTTAATTACTACCATTATATATTAAAGTTACTACTATTACTAAACAAAATTATTATGTACAAAATGTCCTTGCTTAAACTCTGTGTCTAATATTTTTAATAATAAATTTTAGTACAATTTTTATTTATTTGTAGTTATTAAAATATACATCAATAAAGTATTTTTTACAGAGTATCTTTCTTTCAGTTCCTTAAATGAATTTAAAATTTGAGATGTTTCCAAAGTAAAGATTCAGATAAAGTAAAATTTGGCAACCCTTCTACTAACCAGGTTATATTAACAGGATATTGTGTAATAATAATTCATTAAATCACTAAATATTGTCTATAATTTAAATTTTTCCTCATTTGAAAGACTTTGTTTCTGAAATCATAGTAATGAGCAGTAAGTATTGTATATTGTTTTATTCACCATCGTAGATAATATGTAATGTTTAAATGCTGATTAGACAATTATTGGTTTAATGTTCTTGAATCTATTACTACTAAAATATTAAGTATTGCTAATTTTGTGGGAAGCTAGTCATTCATTAAATTGATACCAGTCGGCGGTCGACCGGCATCCCAGTTTATGAGGTTTTGGAGGTCAATGAATCTCTTACAAATTCTGATTTGTAGCTTACAAATATTTGTGAATGGCGTGGAACATCACGAATTACCAATTTTCCTCGTTAAATATCTCCTTAATGAGACATTTACACTCTTATTTTTGGTTTAAAAATGCTTACAAATAACTACTTTCACAACTGGAATGTGCAACGTAGCTGTGGAACTAGAACAATCAAATAATAGAACATTGGCCCAGACAGTATCAAAGCGACAACAATTAACGTTATCATTTTGATACATCGCTCTGCATGTACCACATAAAATAATTCGAAAGTGCAGAACTTTTTTAATAGAGTCTCCGGAACATGGCCGCAGATATCTGAGATAGCTTAACGGTCCAAATCCGTGCGCAATAAATCGAGGAAGTTAGCTATAACCTACATTTCACCGTCAAAAAAAATTCCGAAGTGGTACACGAGAACGGCATCCTCGCCGGGTAATCCTTACACGGTCCGTGAGCACGCTGGAATGGTCGTAAATACGGCCAACCTCTGGCCTTTGATCTTACGTAACATCCTGGCAATACTATATCCTATAAATCAATCCAGATGCCGGTAGTGCAGGGACAAACTTTGAGGTTTTATTACCAGCGTACGTGATTTACATTTTTATATCTCGGTAAATATTAACAAGCCGCTTGACCTCATCCGTGCTTTGTTAGCAGCGATCCGAGCCGAACCGAATGTATGAGGCATAGAGTGGCCTCAAGGGGTGAAAGATCGCAGCAGTATTACGTTAGTTTGGAGTCGGTTAGTTCCTTGTAAATTTTTCTTCCCTTCTGAAAGTCGATAGAAGTTTATTTTAAATGTTTCTTATATTAGAAATATAAATATATAAAAAGTTTCTAAAGCTAGATGTAATTATAGAAGGGTAACTTTTCGGGTAACTTTCAAAATGTAACAAATATTTGGTTGAGACTGAGGGGTATGATACTTATGAAATCAGGTGAACGTTTTATGTGGAATCAAACAAATCTATAGAAATCTGCAAAATCATGCAAATCACTTAAAATTACATGAAATCATGTGAAATGGTTTTTTCAAAGAGAGGTACTATTCTATTACGAACTCGTGTAACTGAATTTATTGCTAATTTTATTGATAATGAGTTTTATACTAATATAATTTACACCGACTTCACTGAAGCATTCGACAGAGTTGACCACGTTATATTGCAGAAACAATTAAAGTCATTTGGATTTTCTGATCTATTTACTCACTTAACTAGATACTATTTAACTAATAGAATCCAACATGTTATGTATCATGGCTTTAAGTCTGCTGAAGTGATTGTGTTCTCAGGAGTCCATCAAGGCTCGGTCTTGGGTCCATTACTATTTGTTAGTAATCTGAATGTTGATTGCTTGCTCTATGCCGATGACCTGAAAATATTTAGCAAAATATGCAATATTAATGACTGCCTCTTGGTTTGGCAGAACTTAGATTCTATTTATGATTTGTGTAGAGCCAACAATTTATCAATTATGAAAAGTGTGTCTTGTCATTTACTACTCGAACTCAAACTTTTAATGATCACATATTGGATATTACATCTAAAGCGTGTAAAACACTTGAATTTATTATTAGGAATACGTCCAGGCTTAAATTTGCTAAGGTTTTTAAACCTCTTTATATAACTTTAGTTAGGTCGAAATGTGAATATGACTCTGTTGTTTGGTTTACAAATTATGTAACATATATATTCATAGTTTAAAATGGGTTCAACGTCGTTTTTTAAAATGTTTATCTTTTAGAACTGATGGAGGTTATCGTCTTAATTTTCATGTTCGTGTTCCCAGGGCAATTTTAAGGCACTCTGTTACTTTTTACTGCCAACGCCAAGAACTAATATTAGTAGTTATTTCGCCCTGAATTTTATGTACAATACGAATAACAATTTAAAGTCATTGGTTGATATATTTTAGTGTTGTCTTGCATGCTTGAAACAGGCACTATGATGTTTTTTTTTAATCTGATGCTATTTCTAGTATTAATTACTTATTGTTATAGTTTTTTTATCTTCACGGTAAGTATTACTTTTTTGTCGTTGGTTTGTAATTTTTACTGTATATTTTCATTTTTTGAAAAGGGAATATGAAATCAGGTGTACAAAATACAACCTACCCCCCCCCTCCCGCCTCGGTTGCGATATTTGGAAGTAGATGTGATCCTTCTTGTGTCAACTATAATTGCCTCAGCTGGGTGGAAATGGAGACCAATATGATGAACCTCTATACATAGTGATTCTTAACCAGGCTGTAGTCGAAATGCTTCTGGGGTGGCGTGTATGTGATTTCACAACCTTTGTTCACTGTTGACTTCATTAACATACACCAATGTGTTTATATGATCCCCAAAAATAAATTTCACGCGGATTTAGGTCGAGCGATCGAGGAGGCCACCCAACTGGATCACCATAATTCGGGAAGCATATGATCCAAATGTTATCGCACTAGTAGCGCAAACTATGGTGGGGTATCAGCATGAAGAAACCACGTAATATTATAATTAACGTTGAGATCAACCTCTTTGAGGAGTACCGGCAAATTATTAGGCAAAAATTTTCTAGAATGAAAGGACCAGTAACTACTCAATTCCAGCCCACACATTTACTGAAAATCGTTGTTGAAAGTGTATTCGCTGAGTGATATGCAGATTTTCCAATGCCCAATACTGCGTGTTGTGAAAACTTTCGGAAGGCCTAGCCACATTATGAAAAAAATTATAATTTAATAATAGTTCTAGTTAAAGCACTGTCAAATAATGTCGCTATATATATAACATACTGATTATATTGCTAGAATAAGGAAAGAAAGTCAACAATAATATATATTAACATATTACATGCCATTGCACCAATAACGGAGTGGCGGACCCTGTATACTATTTAGAGCAAAGTTCACTTTGACACTTCCTATGGCAAAAAAGATGTATCAGTTGGGTGTAACGGAACAAACAAATGTTAAAAATTGACTTACAGTTGTTTGGCACAGTTCCCATATCTTGAAGTTATACGAGTATTTACCTGAAACAAAGAAATGCGTGTGAGATTATTGTATATCATTTGGTTTTTATCCTAAGAAACATGGTAGCTTCTGAGGTAAAAACAAAGAAAAATTACTGTTGTACAAAATTGAAGTATTTGATTAATATATAAGTTCCGTAGCATCTTTACTGAATTCAAAAATGTATTTCTTTTTAGTAGATAAGCTATATTAACCGTAGATATATTTTTCAGTGTTTATGACACTACTACTTCCCAACGATTTGATAGCTTTTCTTTTGCATACCCGAAGAAATCTTATGATTCGGAAGTGAATAATTCACAAAATCAATTTTGAAGTAACGTCCCTACTTACATTAAACAAAATTATTAAGGATTATTCAACAGAGAGCGAAAGAGACATAATGTGTTGGATTAAGACTAGGAGAATAAGGCGGATTTCTAATATTTTTCCAAAAGAGCAGACCTTGGTCATTTTTACCATGCTAGCAGTATGAAGGTGGACGTTCGCAGTATAAGGTGTATCCTTTCTTATACAGTACCGATATAGAACTATTAATAACCATAAATAAATCTGATGTATTTATGATAAATCCGAAATTTCAATAGAGATGCTCTTAGAAATTATCCTTTCTATTGTTGTATATGAACTAGTCGTTTGTTGTAGTGAAATGCTAAATTCAATTTGTTCAGATTGCAGTACGTTCAGAACTAATTCCAATATCTGTTGGAACAAATCTTAACTGGGTCGATAACTCCAGTGTTCCGGCAGAATCTTTCTATATTTACGAGGAAGCAATAAATATGACCGATTCAATTATTCATGAGAAGGTAATTTCATTTCCAAGTGCTTCAATTTCAATAACGTGCTGTGATTCTGTCATGAATTTTAATAAACGCAGAAAATTAAATCCAAAGCCATATCCCGAACTAAAGAAAACATTGGAGTTGGAAGTCTATTTTAAAATAATAAAGCAATATTAAAACTGTATTATCTTCAGGATTGTTTCTAACTTAGATAGAAGGGTGCTTATACATTCAACAATAAATGGGTTAATAAGTCACTGACGTAGGAAGAAGATAATTAAAACTAAATGCTATATGTAAAAGTAAATCACAGGTTTAGATTGCCTAATAAACCAGAAACGAAACGAACGTGTTTCTAAATAATAATATTCTTAAAAGTATAGTGCATTGATTTAGCTACATTTATCTTACAAATCCAAGTGTTTGATGATATCTAAATAGATAATTATTTTGCTGAGACAAATCTTGATTAAACTTGGCTTTAAAGTATATGCAACACTTTTATTTCTAACTATGTAATTCAATGGCCGTGGTCATTTGGAAACTAAAGTATATTTCAAAGTTAATACTTTTACTGCAATAATGAAATTAATAGCGAGAGTGAGAGACATACATCTGTTAATAATTAAGTTTGCATTTACTTATTTGTTTGCTATTGAGTACATACATATTTATTTGATGAAGCAGAACATGTTTACGTGCTTTGAAAGGTATTAGCCAATGTCAAGTTAAATATTTAAAAATATAAGGCAAAATTTTAATTAACTGTTTTCTGGTGTCAATAGTATATAGGTTTGTAAGTAGAACGATCTTACTATCACTATATCTCAAAATGTATTACGTAAAAAAGTGCAATTAATAAATTTATATACCACATGACAAAGAAAGGTAAACACCTATTAAATATAAATTTATTTTGACAACTTTTTACATGTTTACTTCTCTCGGTGAAAGTAAAATGTGATTAAATTTTCAGGTTTATCTGTTAAGTTTTTTTGGAGTTTTCATAGGTTGTACTTTGATAACGTAGCATTCTTTTTAAAAAAGTTCTGCTCACATTTGAGTGGCAAGTATTGTAAACCTTGTTGCAAACGACGTCTTTTCAATTATTATGCTTGAGTATGTAAGTTTGAGCAGATTTCGAACTGTTGGGTTGCGCGAAGCAGGTTTGTCGGTGGGAGAAGTTTCTACAAAGGATCATAGCAGCGACTAACTCATGTTGCTAAAATATGACTTCAAAATTCCAGTCACTTTTAAGTAGTTTATATAGTTGGGAAGGAGGTATACCACTGCCTTCCCTCGAGAGAACGGTGGGAGAGAGCACAGGACATGTTTCCCCGGGATCTCTGATATGCTATACAGATGGATCCCGCGGGTAGGGGATGAGTTTTCTGGGGCAGGATTATATCTGTAAAACCTGGACATCCGGCATAGCTTTTCGCTGGGCACATACTCCACGGTTTTCCAGGCGGAGGTTTTTGTTATTTTGATGGTAGCAGGCAAGGAAGAAGTAAGGAATTGTGTGGAGGAGAAAATCTTCATCTGCTCTGATAGTCAGGCTGCACTCAGGGCCCTTAGCTCTCCGAGGACGAGATCTAGTCTTGTTCAGGAGTGTGGAGCTGTCCTGGAGTCCCTGGCCAGACAAAGGGAGGTGGAGTTGGTCTGGATTCCTGGCCATAAGGAAATTCCTGGTAATGAGACGGCTGACTTGTTAGCTCGTCTCGGATCTGAGGCACCTTGAGGGACCCGAACCCATTATTGGAATTACGCGAGGTAGTATGAACAGTGCCCTTAATAAATGGGCCAATCAAACACTAGGAGGGAACTGGAGAAGGAATGTAGGATATAGACAGGCTCCCGACTTCTTTAATGAACGAGTAAATCTAGGACGATGTGGCTGCTGAGCCTTAGTCGAAGGTCCCTGAACCAAATGGTGGGGGTCCTGACTGGCCACTGCAGACTCAGAAGGCATTTTAACTTAATAGGCATAGAGAAAAATCCCTTATGTCCGGAATGTGGAGAGGAGGTAGATATGAGACCCCTATCCATTTTCTAGGATATTGTACCTATCAAGGACCAAAATCCTGGCGTTCATCAGGGCGTCGGGTAGGTTCGAGGAAGGCCTAGGGTGGATAGTGGAGAGATGATGGTATGCTAAGGTAGGCAAAAAGGGCCCAAGTGTGGCCTAATTGCCAGGCTGATGCCGCCCGCACTACTACTACTACATAGTTGCTGCAAGTCGTAGAACTTGTAAGTCCAAATTATTAGTCCAAACAACATTATCGCTATTTATAGAACTATTTAAAATTATCACGCACGGCAACTATAAAGTGCGTATCACCTCTCAAAATTACCATGAAGTAAATTTTACCATGTAGTTGGAAAACTTTCCTGTCGTCATCGTGCAATGTATATACTTATTCGACCATGCCACGTGTTGAGTATACTTTTTGTCTTAGTGAATATTATCATATTTTTTATAACTATTAACTAAGTTCTAAGTGTGGATAAAACCCCATATAAAACTATATGTTTAGTAAAATAAACACCATAAAAAATCCAAAGGATAAAACATGCAAAGCCACAAAGAAATACAGAAATGTAATAATATTAATAATAATAATAATAATAATATAATATCTCTACCCCTCATTCTAATCATGGGGATTAGCCCAGAAGTCGGAGACTTGTGCGGGAGAGGGGGCGGCATATTATTATTAAGCAGGCCGCATTTGCACCCAAGAACGACTTACGTTGGTAGGCCCTAACCACTATTCAGAGCAGGAATGAGGGAAACCTGGAAAACCTCATTAATTAGGAGGGTAGACAAATGTCAACCGGTATCAATCTCTCACATTAATCCAAGCTAACATTCTTCCACCCACTATATCAATCCTCTCCACGAATATAACTGATATACGGTCAACCGTAAAATAAAGAGATAAGAATTTGACTTCTTCTAGAAGATAAAATTGAAGGAGTTTGTTCAGTGTAAACGTCAGACGTACCGCGTTCAGAATGGTCAATAGGCAAAATGTTGCTAAGAAGTGGCAGAAGGAACTTTACTGCAGATGAGGCTTATTTCCACCTGGACATGTGATAGGTTGTCAAAAATGCATTCAATTCGAATAAATTTCGACGACGAGGAAAACTAACGTGGTAAGTTGTCTATAACACACTGTATATAGGCACTATACCACAGATTAAATAGATACTCTGTGACTATACTATAAACCATTCATATCAATGATATTAAAATGATGTCCCATATTACTTTATATTTACTGCAACAGCTCCAAACTTTTTTTATTGCTTAGTGCATATGTTGGTTGCATTAAACTTATGCTAAAAATCTTTATTCATATAAATAAACTCATTTTATTACACCGCAGAACTGAGATCCTACTAAAGATAATATCCCTTGGCGCCGTAAAATATACACACAACTTCTTGATAACATGTCTAGACATCAAACAATGCATCTTGACTCTACAGCAAGTCCGAAAATATACTTCTACCATAGATTCCCAACCGGAAATGGGTAATTAAATATATTTTAGCAGTCTACAACATCTATTTGTGAGTCAGTTTAGGAAAATAAATTTGTTTGTCACAATAAAATTTGTTCTTGTACGTTCTGAAAATGTGTGTATATTATAATCAGTATATTATAATCATTGTAGAAACCTATCTTCATCCGTTGCATTATCTTACATTATTGAAAAATAATAAACTTGTGATAGGTATTTAGATCGCTTTGACTGTAACAAATCATCATATATTCTTTAATAAGGTCATCCTAGTGTCACTGATGAGTTACAAGCTTTTGACATAAACATTATTGATGTTTTATCACCACAAACATTAATTTAAATTTTATCTTCGATAAAGAATGTAATTACTAAAAAATACTTATTAGCGAGATGTTGCTCAATAATACTTTTAACAAAAAGTCAGATACAGAGAATCATAGGCTCTCTATAATGGTATCATTAAGAAAGTTATGAAATGATAGTAAAATGTTAAGATCCAGTACATTATTTATCCCTTTCTTTTATTGTCAACCCCTTGTATTTTTAATTTCTTTATCTTTATCGGTTTTTTACCTTTTCACAAAATAATATCTTATTGATATTTATATATGGAATTTTTAAGAGGAAATAAATATAACCGATTGAATAAAAGCAATTTTTTTTCCAATTTGAGTTACTTATTGTATGACGAATAACAATTTTTACTTTTGGACTGTGGTTTTTGTGTCATTGAATAAGGTTGCTACTAAAACGTTCTCAAACAACCTATCTTCCGAACTAAAACTACTAAGGCAAGGTTATGAAGAATCTCTGGCAAATGATCATTGCCCAAAAAAACTCTATAGCTATATACGGTCTCACCTAAACTCTAGGGTGTCAATACCGATGCTCAGAAAACCCAATGGTGACCTCTGTGAAACTAACACAGAAGCAGCAGAACTTTTGTCGGAAAATTTCACAAAAGTATTCACCGTTGAAACTGATGGAAATATCCCTACTATTAAAGGTGTCACGCTATCAAATGCCCTAACGAGTATTGACTTCTCCCAGTAAAAATTGAAAGTTGTATTAAGAAGCTTAAAAGGGTTCCTCACCGTGAATTGACGGCCTAGGTGTGGCTTTTCTTAAAAATGCTCTGCTGTTATCTCTCAACCACTATCAAAAATTATGAATGCGTCCTTTCAACAACATGCACTTCCCCCGTTTGGAAAAAGGCTTCTGTCACTGCCATCTACAAAAAGGTGACAAACTTAATAGTGAAAATTATCGTCCAATTAGTTTACTGCCAATTATCAGCAAAATCATGGAGTCCATAATACGAGATGAAATGCTTCAATTTGAATGTCGGCTCATGTCATCCCCAAAGAACAACATGGTTTCGTACCTAATCGGTCAATAGTGACAAATTTAGTGCAGTGCGTCAACGATTGGTCTTTATCACTCGATAACAAGCAACCGGTGGACGTTATTTACTTAGACTTTGCCAAGGCGTTTGACAGAGTGCCTAGGAAAAGACTATTACATAAACTCACTCATTTCGGCATTCGTGGTGACCTCCTTTGGATAGATGTTTTTCTCTGTGACAGAACTTTTAGTGTGCTGGTTGGTGACTTTTTTCATCCCCTCGTCCTGTAATTAGTGGCGTACCGCAGGGTTCGGTGTTAGGCCCTATCTTATTTTTGGTGTTTGTTTCGGACCTAGTACTTCACATAGACTCCAAAGTTCTATTCTATGCTGACGATGCCAAACTGTATGCTAACCCAGTATTGAATCAGGCAACACTTCAACAAGATTTGAACAACATTGCACAATGATGCGACGACTGGATGCTCCCTATCAATGCAAATAAGTGTGTTGTACTCCATCTTGGGAAAAACAACCCCCGTTACCAGTACTTTTTACAAAATATCCCACTTAATATCGTATCATCCTATAATGATCTTGGAGTTACTATTACAGAAAATCTTTCGTGGTCTAATCACATAGCTGCAGTTTGTAAAAGCAAATTCCAAACTTTACCTTTTGAAGAAGACTTTTGCAAAATCCACGTTTCCTGTATTTGTTCGTCTTTAAATGCTATGTCCGACCTTTGCTGGAATTTTCTGGGCCAGTATGGAATGCCAACCTCGTGAGAGATAAAAATCTATTGGAATCTGTGCAACGATATGCTACACGACTGCCTTTTGGACGTATGCGACCTTGCTATGAAGAGAGATTACTTTCCGCCGGATTGACATCTTTTGCTGATCGAAAACTTCGTGGAGATTTGATCTTTACCTTCAAAGCCTTGAAAACTAACTTTTTTAGTGATGACATTCGCCAACTCTTTCCATTAAATCCAGATCAACGCTTGAGGGGGCACGGCTTGAAGTCTAAGAAAGAAAATTTTAAATCAACAACCAGGCAAACTTTCCTCTCCAATCGCATTTTTTCGACATGGAACTCTCTGCCATTGCACGTGGTTAATTCCCCAAATGTATCTATCTTCAAGAAAAGACTTGATGTTTCGCTGTTTAGAAGAAACCCATGAACATTTATTTTGTTTTTATATTACGCGTACACATTATTTTTTTTTGCTCTTGTACTAGTTTTATTTACACTTTTATTGATGTATAATTTTAAATTTGGGCTACATAGAAATTTCTTAGCCCTATTCCATGTAGAATAATAATAATAATAATAATAATAATTCTTTAATCTAATACTTTTGTCCTTTGTGTTAGTTAGCTTAATTAATAATAATCTAATATGGTTATTTTTTAAATTGTTTAAATAAATGTAAAACAGACTTTTTTTAATTTTAAAATTTTTAAACAAATTTTTTAGTGTTAATGTTTTATAATAATTCTTATCTCTTGTCTTTTTGTAGCACTGAGGAAGATTTAAAAGAAAACTAAACGTTAATGAGAAGATCTAGAGCCTTAATTGTATTGTCCTTTCTCCGACTATTCCATCTTCAATATTATAATTTTTTTCAGATTGCACTAAACTGCAGAAAATACAAAACAATGCTAAATAGACCCATTACAATATCTATTTTGCGGTTTTAGTAATGCTTGTAGCCCAATCACATACATATATCAACAGCATGTCAGTCAGCTCCAGTAACGAAAATATTTATAACTACAGACTTTCACATCCTAAAGCTGAACACATTACGCAATAAATCAGTCAAACAGAACCGAGTTCCTGTCGTCACTGTAGGAATTAAATCAGTGTTATAAAACCAAATCTGTTAACAAATGTCCAAGTTTCGTAAACCGATGATATATATTATATTTCAATGATGCACGATGTGCTACAATGCGATGCTTTGATGCGCTCGAACCTACTTCACTTCCTGTCATTACAGAAAGGGAAATTTGTATTGAAAGAAATTATATCTCATCGGTAATAGCTATTAGAAAGTGTCTGGCATGTTTTGAGTGAAATTTTGTGCAGCATTAGATTTGCAGTGATACGACCACACTGGACAATTTTAAAATCGTTTGTTCTACTTGTTGGTCTTGCTATTTGTTTAATGATTGTAAATCAAGTTACGATCGATGAGCAAGTCATTGTTATATACTGAAAACTCTATATATCTAAAAGAATATAATACAGAATCTACGTTAGCACTGTGACATCCAGTATTTTTTTTATTTTCGACCTCGTGATATCTTTTCATTTTTGTTAAATAAAAGGTTGACATATTAATCATTTATTTGATTTGGTTCCGTTTATTTTGGAATTTAGTTTAACGAACTTTCTCAGCGGATACATAAAAATAATGATTACCATAACAATAATTATTATTTGTCTTTAAATATTAGTTAATCTATATTAACCAAATTAACAAATCTTAAGACTATAATAATTGTTCAAAATGTCCACTTTCGGCTCGAATGTAAGTTTCACATCGGCGAACTAAAGATTCCGTCACTCAACGGATGAGATCCAAATCCAAAGGGTCATTTCTTATCTTATCAAAGTAACCAGCGACAAAATTTTAATTGCTGAGCAGGATCTCCAACATGTAACGCTTGTACATTTTTACAATAAAACGGATGTAATATTTCTCTGTTCAGTACACGCCATACAAAATTCGGTAATAGATAAAGATTACTTGCTATGCGCCGAACACTAATTGAAGCGTTGTCAATGACAGGAACTATTATATCTTCTTCATTTTGTACATTTACGTCTGTAGGATAAATGGCATATTTTGAAGCGGGGTTAACTTTTTCTTGAAGTCTACGAAATAATGCACTAAATACTGTGTGGGCAGGTTGATGTCTATTTGGGTAAATTCGTCGATATTCTCGAACTGCTTGTCTGGCGTTCTCATTGGAATACCCATATACAAAGACAATATCTGCATACTCTTCATTTGTAAACAAATGCATTTTTTATGTAGCACTTTAACACTAAGTGTCAAATGAATAAACAAAACGACATATATAATAATTATTAGTATAGCAACCATCATTTTTATTGACCAGGCTACATTGATTGAAATATGAAATTATATTTTTTGAAATGCTTGACACAATGAGCTGTCACATGTGAAGATATGTTCATAAATGAAGAACACGATTTAATAAAATATGAATTCTTAAAATACACAGACTGTCATCATCAAATAATCTGTGTACAGAGTGATGATACAATTTGGAAGAATATTTATAAGTACATTAATTACACATATTTTGACTAGCAAAAAAAAATTATTATGTCGTCAGGAAGCAACGAACCAACGGAATTCCCCGACAAGCATTGAAATACACCTGAAAAGCCTATAGTAGTAGTAGTAGTAAGTGAGGGCGGCCTCAGCCTGGCAATTAGGCCACACATGGGCCCTTTTTGCCTGGACCCTGGCATCCCATCACCCCTCCACTATTCGCCCTCGGCCTTCCTCAAACCTACCCGACGCCCTAATGAACGTCAGGATCTTGGTCCATGGTAGGCCCCTCATCTCTTCCCTTTGCAGCTCCTCGGTGCCAAAGATCCTATATCTTAGTCTTCCAAGAGCCGCACAATATCCTAGGAAATGGATAGGGGTCTCCTCCCCCTCTCCGCATTCCGGACATAAGGACTCTCCTCTATGCCTATCAAACCAGGTCTATCACAAAAGAAACTGTTCAAAAGTTTATTTTCGCTTCACTAAAGACTGAAGGAAGAAGTGTAGAGAATATTTTATTATGGCAATCATACTGTACAAGATAGTTATTAATCCCATCGTCTGTCAGATATGGTTTCCAGATAAAATTATTATCAAGTAGAATCAAAAACACATCAATATTTCAAATTGTTCACTTTTATATAGGGTGATTTATACCTTATCTAAAATTTATTGGGAATAATACACTTTTACTGCGGTATTGCAACGCGGATGTGATACGGGAAATTTGCAACCGAATCGTGAAAGAGATGGAGGTGCAGGGCGTCTACGGCGTATTGCAGCAGCTGGCAAACACATTCTAGATATTGTTAAATAAAATCCTGCTCAAAATCCCAGATTTACATCTGACGTGTTAGTTACAGATGAAGATATTTTGAAAATCCACACGAGATTCAACGCATTTCTTTAAATTAATGATGGAACTGACGAGGAGGGCGGATATCATAACCGCCACGATCTCCTGACTTAAGTCCTTTGGATTTCTTTTTGTAAGCGTATTTAAAAAGTGAAATGTATCTCACCGAAGTGGACACTAGCGATAATTTACACGAACGTATCATAGCTGCTGCCAATAATTTACGAGTTCAAAACGAACAAGAACCAGAAATATTTATGTTAGTTTGTAGAAATTGAGTAAGACGTGCCTAAATGCGTTTACACGTTGATGGACAAAATTGCCACAAATTAATTAATTATAACAATAGCGGTAAAGCAGTTGAAGTTGATAAAATTTTATTTATTTCTTTCAAGTCAGATTTAAGTCAGATTCTACAAGCGACTAGTTTTCAGTGCCCTACAGAAATGTATGTTTAAATCATTTTCAAACTGCCCTCTTTGATTTTTTTTTACAAAATTGTATTTGTCAAAACAATTTTTTGGATAAGTTCTGATTCTCAATAAATGTAATAGTCAGTTAGATTTGAGTATCTTTAACTATTTTCGCGCCTCTAGAATGCATTGAAAACTGTGCATTTTTAATTTTCTAAATTTTATTTTAGTATTTCTTGATATATGTATTTTATTATTGTTAGTAATATTATTATTTTTATTCCGTTTTTAATTATTATTTTTTAAGATGTGTTTTTTTCTTTTTTCTCATCTTATCTTGTTCCTACCTGTAAATCTTTTATTAAACGTTATTTCCGTTGCATTGTGTTGCACAACACCGACCACCGCACCGCATCTAAAGATTCCAAAGAAACCGTTCCGTAAAGCCAAGGCATCAATAAAATCCAGCCTCCGATCATGTCCAATTAAAATAGCTAACATATAAAGCACCTGATGAACGTTAAATATCAATAAATAATGCCCGCGTCGACTACAAAGCACCATCGTAAATTATTAACTCCGCGCTCAATTATATATTTATTATCCACATTTCAAAACGTTGTTCCTAGAGAACTCACGTCGCCGCCGCTTTATTTATATTCAGGACGGAGTACGGCGCGATTTGTGACGTCTATTGTCATAATTTTCTTGAAGGAAACCACAATGCCACTTCGAGGAAGTCCCGGTCTATATACAGAGACAGTGAAGGTCACACGTTGACAATTAACGGTGGTAAGCATGACTATTATTACTTGAAACTGCTTTTCAAATATTTAACTACATTAACCAAGCCAAATCAAAGAATAACCTTTGCACTTGCTTTGTAGATAGATTATTTTGATAAACGCTAACACCTCTTAAAGAACATATTTCTCGAATTCCACAAATTTGTCGAATTTTAGTGATTTGTACCGCTTCTAAATACATATTTTCATCATTCATGATTAGAATTGTAATGACCTGCAGAAGAAACTGGACCATGTTGATGCGTACAAAATAAATTACATCTTAATCTATCTAAATGCAAGATATTAAGTATTTCTAAAAAATTACTTATTCGTAAATTTAATTATACCATTGATAATATTGTACTATACCGTTGTGATTCTTGTAAGAATTTGGGTGTAATACACAAAATGTCGACACAAAACTTTCATTTCATGATCATTAGTTCTTAAAACAAATGAAGCCTTAACATTTTATGGATTTCTATTCAGGAATTGTAGGCAGTTTACTGACGTAAATGCTGTTAAAATATTGTATTATGCATATGTGCGGCTCCGACTAGAGGAAACAGTGCTTATTTGGTACCTTTGGTAAAGACAATTATTGTTGAACGTGTTTTCAAAGAAATTTTTTGGAATATTTGGTGTTTCAATATGTGGGTGGTTTATCGTTTGAGAGGTATAATTTACGGCGTTTTAACTAGTCACTTTAATGTTACAAGTTTAGGGACTAGAATAATTTGTATTTCCATAACTTTTTTAAGTTTATACACAATTTGATTGACTGCTCTAATTTACATATAATGTTCCAAGGTACAATAGAAGAAATATTATAACCCCTACGTTGACCTACGTTGAAATACTCCACGTAGAAAAACAAAATTTTATTGTCACAACTTGATTCCCAATAAATATACTTCAAACTTTGACGTTTCTGACATTCGCGTTCGACTTCTCAACGTAAACTGAACTCTGGAGAAGCTGATCCGCTTATATATATATATATTTTAGGGTTCTCGAAGTTTTGGTTTCGAGAACGTGTCGAGAACCAAGTATGCCTTGGAATGTTCTAGAAAACGTCAAAATAAAGGTACAACAATTATAAATTCTAATGCGAATGGGAACATAATTATCTAACTAAACAGGTCACCTACAATGTTACGGAAGCTGGTGAGCTTGCCCCCCTCTTAGAACTGATCATCCCGATCAGGTTACTCCGTTGTCTGCATGACCTAGATGTGGATAATCTTCATCTTTACTTGGGGATTCCTTTGGATCCTATACACCACGTCGTTCAATTTTGACACTACGATATAAATACCTTCTCACGATTTCCGCACCTTTGCAGATATACTCTTGGTTCTTTTTGGGTTATATAGCCACACTTTGTCATTTTCTTGAAATCCGCTGTTGTTAGCACGCAAGTCGTATCTGGTCTTCATTCTGTCGCTTTCGATTTTTAGCTTCTCTCATACTTTTTCATGTACCGTCTTTATTTGATCTCTTAAATAGTTGAGAATGTTCTTGATTATTTTTCATTTCCTTTCTCAAATCTCCCATCATTTCATCTTGGCTACGCTTCATTTCATCCTGCCTGTTCTTCATTTATTTATTTCGTCTTGGATATTCTTCTTTTCATCCTAGCTGTTCTTCATTTCTCTTTTAATTTTTTTCCCAATTCGGCTTGACTCTTGTTCATTTCTTCTTGGTTCCTTTTCATATCTTTCATCATTTCCATTATTTGCTTGAATGTTTTCTCCATTTCCGTCGCTCTTGAGCTCATTACTGGCATTCACTTTTCAACTACAAATGCCTTATTCATGGAACGTCGCACTTCTGATACCAATGTAACCTTTACCGTAACTTAACCTTGACTCACAACAAAATATACTTCAAATTGTCAAATATTTACTTTGACGCTTCTGACAGGCGAAACCATTCCGCTTATATATATTTTTAAATATAGAACCTGCCCCTTTATCTCTTAACATCATTCTATAACGCCCTGTATATTTTCATCACTCATGCCGTTTACAAAGTAGTGTGGCATTTGTTGCATTTAAAATAATTGCTCATTAACAAAACATGAGACATCATTAGCGCTATATTCAAATACCAAGGTAATTTCTTTATTCCTTCTCCAGCTACAGTTAATTTCACAGATTTTTATCTCCAATAACCACAATTAAGGTAATGGGTTCCTGAAAACAAAGAAATACCTGCGCTTCCTTGTCCGTACCGTTATATCGTGTATAAGTGATACTTCATTTCCTTATTTTAATAATCGCCAGACAATGGGCACGGGAATAGTATCATCTTGGGAAATTAATTGGCATGAGACTTACAGGGAAAATTGTAGTATTAGAAGTCAGTATAGAATAGCGTTATATTGAAGATGAAGATGATCTTCAAACAAAAACAAAACAATTGATATGTAACATTGTTAGCTTGCATTCTAATGGGAACTTGTCACACGGAAAATTATGGTACATATACACAGTTATTGATAAGCATACAGATTATTTGTGTTTATGTATGTACGTACGATTACTGTAATTATTTCGTATTCGTGAAAGATTGGAAGCATTGCTTCGTTTACCTTTTATTTTGTATCCAGCCCCTGTGGATGTTATAGATTACTATCATCAGTTTCCTTCTGATCCTAAAAGCAAAGCCAAACAAACTACAAAAAATTCAAATACTGCCTTCGAAGCGACCTCAAATTTGTCTCCATATGGTTGATATATCAAAATGGAGAATGTCATGATCCTGAGGATATCTTTAATACGTTTGCTGATTTTTTTTCCATCTAAATTTTTTCCTTCTACTTCAATTCTCATGAAAATATATTTCTGCTTCAGAATATCTCCGAGTAAGAAATCGTATCTACGATGAAATAGCTGAAGCCCAGGTTAATTTCTGAACCTGAATGTATTCCCTCTTTTTATTTGCGCATCCTTTCTTACAGTCCTATTAACAATATTACTGAATTTATCACTGAAAACTTGTATATATCCGGACACATGGAAGATATCTAAGATTTGTCCCATTGGTAACAAAGGTAAGTCAAATATTGTTGGTAATTATAGGTCGATAGTCATAATCTGTATGCCTTTGGAATTGTACTTCGCGACACAATCTACTATAATATTCGCGGACAAATTTGTTTGAACATCACGGTTTCATGAAGACTTGATCGCCTACAACTAACCTCTGTTTCGCACATTCCCTTAGCTAAACCCTTGACCACGAAATATTGATCAATGACCCAGGCACTATGGGGTTTACAGATAACTTGCTAAGTCTACTAACATCATATATTTGATTGTGCACACAGTTTGTAGAAGTTCGCAGTCTCAGATCCCCAGAATTTTTGTCATCACCAGGAGCTTGTCAAGGATCTTGTTTACGACTCTTGCTGTTTATTATTTTCATCAACGATATATTTCAGTAATTTCATATGAACTATCTTATGTATTTTACGTTAATGATCAGCGAGTATTTAAGGAGCAGAGAATTTGTATTTTGCTATAAGGATGGGATAAAGTCAACAATGTTTTAGAAATCTTAAATATTGATTTTAATGAGTCTGCTAAAGTAAAACAAAAACAAAAGTTTCCAAAAAGGGCTGTGGAAACGTTGAAGATGACGCGCTCTAGACGTCCTAGCACAGCAGCAACTGATGAAAAAGTGAAAATACTGAAAGAAATGATTATGAACGATCACCGAAGGACAATCAGAGTAGTATCTAATGATGTTGGTTTATGCCATGATTTTTTTTGGGATGTTTTGGGTATGAAACGAGTAGCAACCACATTTGTTCCAAAATTTTTAAATTTCGAACAAAATCAGCAGCAAATAAGAGTCGTTAAATTAAATAAAAAACCATGCCGAACTACTGAAACATGTCCTAGTAGGTGCATGACGTGTCATAATATATTCATTCATTCTTATTGTAAAATTTATTGCAAATTTTCTGATTTTTTTTAAGAAATATTCGTAATACTTTAATGGTTCAATATGTTCTTTGTTGTTCCACTCTTTAATTGAGACCTAATGAAATTTGTACTCAGAACTTCCAGTAGTTCCATAACTGATTTGAGGGAGTGCTATTATTATCGCAATAGATTGCATACAATTATAATTTCTTATACTTTCCAAAAATAACTCTATTCCAAAACGAATCGAAGTACTAAAGAAAGAAAACCCCGATTAAAGTTAATAATGAGAATTAAACACAGACAGAAAATAGACTAGGTTTTACTTCAAGAAACTTTATAACGTAAAAGTTTAAGACTACTGATTAAATAAATTAAGACTAGTCATGACCGGATGTCGGGTAGGATACTCATTACGCTAATGCTAAAGAATAGAAGGAAATGAAAGAACAACTATCTACTTGTCGGACTCACCGTCAAAAATGCAAATTATGTAATTTTTCACATTTATTATTAGAATAATTATTGGAAAACGCACTTTTTTTAATATTATACTATTACATAGCATAACTATACTATGCAAGCGCCATCTTACGATGATAGCCTATTAGAATAATTATTTCAGAGACGCCTTCGATTTCAATTTGCTCCATTTAATTATAAATAATGTCATTCCTGTGGCACTCCTGGTTAAAACGGAAGTGGCCATCTACTTGTTTGTATTTAACGAAACATCCTGTATATTTTTAATATTTGCATTATACGTGTAATTTTAGGGAAACTTTTATCAAGCTTCCTTAAATCTATCTCTAAGAATCTTCAAGATATTTCAATTCTATAAAAAAGATGCATTTCGATAGCCTAATTCGAAATTGCATTTACATCGTGAAAACTGAAATATTTAAATTTATTTCATTTTTAAAATTACAACATCCAACAGTTTACACTAATTACAGTATGAGGTGAACAATGAAAATGTGATGAATTACTGCAGTTAACAATAAAAACAAGAATAAATCTAACCTAAGGACACTTTTTTAATACGGGTAATAATTGTGTTAAATATATCAAGCCGGCTACGTATTAAATGAAAAGCCTAAAAGCCTAAATATTCAAAATTGAAATCAAAGTAGTCTCTGAAATATTCTAATAAGCTGTTACCTTAAAACAGCGCGTATATTTCTTGGTTCGAATAACATATGAAATCTTTATGCAGTGCTTTCAAAAAGTAACGAATAAATTCATTATTTTTTGAATTGAGAAGTTTTCAAAAAAATCCCCTGGCACGTCGATTTTGTTGTTAAAAAAGGCACTTTTTGACATACGACCCATATTTGTGACACCATCATGAACAATTATGGTGTTACATAACAAAAATTTCAAGAAAATAATGTTTGAAGATTTTATAATTTAATTTTCACAATACTGTGCACCTCTCTCCATTATGCAATGTCCGTGCTTATTTAGATGAGCTGTTTCCGAATCGTTGGATACGGAGAAGGGGGCCAATTGAGTGGCCAGCCAGATCGCCTGATTTGAGACCCCTAGATTATTTGTTGCGGGGACACAAAGTATACGTTACCAGACCGGTTAGTTTAGAAGATTTAAAAGCAAGAATTAGTCACGAGATACATCGTATACCTCCTGAAGTTATTGATAATGCCCAAAAAGAATTTATTAATCGACTTGGCTACTGTCAGGCAGCCAACGGTGCACAATTTGAACATTTAATTTAGTCGATTTTTTACATAATCATTATCATTTTCAGTATTGTGAAAATTAAATTTTAAAATCTTCAAGCACTATTTTCTTGAAATTTTTGTTATGTAACACCATAATTTTTCATGATGTATGTATGTAGAATGACACGTTCTTTCAAATGGCATGGTCAAAATTGGGTGTTGCTATTTAAAAAAATTGCCGATGACGTCATATTTCGAATAACGATGACGTCACAAACGTGGGTCGTATGTCAAAAAGTGCCTCTTTTAAAACAAAATCGACGTGCCAGGGGATTTTTGCAAAACCTCAATTTCAATAATAATGAATATATTCGTTATTTTTCGAAAGCACTATATATTATATAAAATCTTTATATACGGCTACACTTGTGTACAATTTGAACAAACAAGGGAAAAGAAGCGACATAAGACATTTAAACATTTAACTTGTCGTGGTAATGCCAAACGAGACAAATTAGGCCAATTTGCAGATAAGTTTAAAGGAGTTAAATTATAACTTGGACTAGTGCCAGGAAGTATAACACGCGAAAATGTTATTAAATACTGTGTCATATAATGAATATGTATCAGAGTCGCGCGAACCTCATCACTCAGTCTTTCGTGAGTCAGGTGACTCTATAAATGTCAAGCTAAATCCTTGTCGGCGAAATTTGTATCCTCAAAGTATCGTGAGAAACATAATTTATTTCTAAAGACACCACAACAATTATTTACAGGTAGAATTGATTGATTCAGGTCTTTAACCAAATATTGTGAAACTGGGAAAATCCAAAACTATTCCAGTACAAGGTTGGCAGATTAATATAAAAAGAAATAAAAAACTAAAACTGTGCAACTACACTAGACTCGGTAGGTATTTTGGTATTTATGAAGAAGTCAAACTCGGTAATGAGGTCTTCGGTTGTGAAATAAATATGTTGTATTTCAGTAGCAGCTGTACGTTTTGCAAGAACTTAATAGCTATAAATCCTTCCTGTTTACGTGGTGCGACACCTGTTGCAGAAGAACTGCTCAATCGTGTTTAATCTGGTTTTAATTTATAGGACCGTATGTCGTTCGTATCGAAACCATGCTGAGATCATGTGAATGATCCTCTTATATAATTCGAATGTTTTTTGTCTTCTGGTGAAGACGCCATTGTCATTAATCGATCGTAATATCAAAATACAGGGGGTCCCGTAAAGTATGTTACAAGCTTTGTGTGGTGCTGTACATAAAAAATATTACTAAAAACTTTAATAAACATAATCTCTTAAAATGTATTTAGACTGCGCGATTTATCACATGATTTTTAATATACAAAATTATATGAAGTCATTTGACGGTAAAAATTATATGATTTTTTATTAATGATAGCTGATTAGTTTAAGTAGTAAAATTTATTTAATTGAAGTAATTTGTCATGGTAACAGCTATGAAAAATTCTTCTTCATTCTAATTAACTGAATTTTTATTTTGACACTTACGAAACATAATTAAAATGTCAACATATGACAGTTTTCGACTGTAGTATATTAAAGTATAAGTGAATATTAAGGCGGGGATTTTGTAGAAAGGAAATTGCACAGCCTGAGTGAGCGAAACAGCGAATCAATGAGGTCTATGAGACAGTATACAAACCGTATAGGCCCGAACCACACGGTTCACTGAAGTTTATCGTGCATTTTGACGTACATAAAAATGGAAGCCGTGATATATGTTATGATTTTACTAGAGGACACAAAATGTGAATAAGTTGATATACAGTGTGTCCACGGATGGAGTTGACAAGAGGAGAAAGTCTTTTGTTTTTGACTTTATCGAAAAATGTCACTCTTTATAAAAAGTTCTGCTTATTATTATTTCAATTTTCTTGGAGTTCTGTGTCCTCGCTTGAAGCCCTGTTAGACGGTAAAAATATGTATACAAAATCCCAGCCTTAAGGTAAAGACCAGTTATCCACGAATGCTTTCCGCTATTTTTTTATTAGTACACTTTGAAATCATAAATACTTGAACTAATACTTAAAAAAATGGAAATAAGAAGTAACAATATGAAATGGTGATGAGACATCAAAATACCTCTTGTCATGAAAATGAGAGAAACAAAAATTAAATTGTAACATGAGATTAATTCTTATCACGACAGTTGTATATTGTCGAAATTGCAAAGTATGCTGAGGATAAAAAAGGGTTTGGTTTAAAATAATTTGTGAAAGTGCATGCATACAAGAAGAGAATTAGCAATAATGATGTAGCCAAGAAGGAAAACGTATTCAAGGAAGACGATTTACGGAAGTTTTTTAGATGCACCGGACATTACGTATTTATTTTTGAAGGTGGTAGTCATTTGCGGCATCTTTGGCTCTTGTAGAGGATGTGAATTGTGCGGCTTACGCTTACATGCAATCAAAGAAGAAGGAATAGTATTGCTTATTACTATACAACCATCTAAGACATTGAGGGCTCGATGTTTTACTGTTGCCGACAGTGATGGAATTAGTTATGTGCGTTTCGTGAAACAGTATTTATCATTGCGTTCCCAAAATGTAAGTACAGACTGAGTTTTCTTACGGTGACAAGGGGAAGTGCACCATTTAAGTGATTGCTATTGTAACCTCTATGTTGGGTTAGCTTAGAAACAACACATCACGTAGACAAACAAACTTTATTGTCACTTAATTACACAAGAAATATCCTTCAACAAATTCACAACTGTCAAATTCTTTACTTTGACGTTTCAGTCCTTCGCGTCTGACTGCTCAATATAAACTGACTCTGACGGCGAAACCGATCCGCTTATATAGATTTTTAGAGTTCTTGGAGTTTCTGCGATCTCGAGAACGTGCCGAGAAACAAATAGAATATAGCCTGGAATATTCTGGAAAACGTCAAAATAAAGGTGTTACAAAAATTATAAATTCTAACGCAAACAGGAACATAATTAACAAACTAAAAAGGTAGGTGGGCTTCCATAACAGTATTAATAGATTTGGATCATGCCCTTTGCAAATTGCACGTTATCTTAAATTGGACGATCCTGAGAAATACAGTGGAAATGCGTTTCTACGTACGTCCGCTACAATTATGGCGAATAGTGGCATGACAATAGGTCAAATTCAACGACAAGTAGGATGGAAATCGATAGCCGTGGCGACTGGTTGCGCTGAAGAAGAGTATTAGCAATATGAAGAATGTTTCAAATATTATTGGGAGTGTCAGTAAAGGAAGTGCAACCTCATTGACTTCCGAGAATGTTAGCAGTATTAATTCGAACAGCATTTCCTCCGATTAAAAAAACCGAAATATTGATATTTCAAACAATACCAGTAGTACTTTTCACATTCATTTAAAAATTAAGATTGTTGAATATTTGAATAAAACTTTTGAAATATTTGTTAGTAATACTTTATTTGACGCTACATTGCAAAAGGTGACACTTAGACTTCTCAGGATGTTGCCTGGGTAAGTTTAAAACACGCACGTTTTTAAAAAATGGATTTCAAAAAGCTGAGGCAGGTACGTTAAATAAGCAATATAGGTTACTAATAAAAATAATAAATTTTGCAGCTAAGATGACGGTATTTATGTGAGTTTGTAATTGTACCAAAACGAGGAATTTTGAAAATGCTAATTTTCATACCTTTAATTTTTACTGTTACCTAAGTCATACTAATTGCATTGTGTAGAGCTGTTTGATCAATAAAACATAATACCACTTACAGGAACGCGACAGTGCGGAAACTGCTTACTTAATGATAAAAGTTAATTGCATATCTGCGCACAGTTGAATAACTGGGAGATATATTATTAATTCTGGGTAGACATACCACAATTAAGTATCGACAGTTTTACCGTAATGCCGTAATTGTATCGTAGCTTTACATACGCTTCAATTTTATCGGGCACAAAAATGAATAATGTAACTGTTTTAACTGTTTTATTATGTAGATCTCAATTATTGGTGCTGTTGCTGCTATGTTCTTCCAATTAAAAAGCGTATTTTAGAGAAGTATTCTAATAAAAATATACATATTGTACTTCGTCACCACTTTTTCCTTGATATACTTTTGATCACTCAAATTATACAGGGTGGTGCAGAACTTATTCAAAAGAAATTATACGAATGTTCAGGGGATTCTTACAAATACAATTTTAAAAAAAAATCAAAAAGGACAGTTTGCAAATGATTTAAAAATATACTTCTGTGCAACACTGGGAATTGGTCCACAGTAAAACCTGACCTTGTGGAAGGAAAAGCATGACGGCGACCGGCACGGCGCACAGTGGCGCAAAGAGCTACTGTGCCACCCAAATTACTGTACACCCCTTAGGGTTGCGCCGTTTAAGTTGATTTTCTTTTAAATGTTCGTCATAAAATTGCCTATCGATCCCTCTTCCCTTCATAATTTTCGTTTTGGGTCTTCATTTTCGCGAAATTTGACTCCAAAAATGGGTTTACATGAGAAAAACATTAGATTTTTTGCACAAAAATTACCCTACGGTACACGAGATTGAGATGTTGCCGGACTTTCTTATGGGGAAATGCTCATCTTGGAAAGCCCTACAAGACTGTCCACTTAGATTTCGGGGAGAAATTTTCACTATCATACATTTCCATTCCAACAGTTCCAGGAAAAATCAATCATTTATCATTAACAAAGAACTATCGTATCCAAAATGGCCACTTTTATCAAAAAATGTAATTCCCAAAGTCATTTATGGAACCTTTCTGACCTATTTCAGAATTACGGGAAAATTTGGAAAATCTCTGTATGTAGCCATTTTGGTGAATGTGCAAAAATGTGTCCAAAAATTCTGAAATTCTGATGTGTACAAATCATTTTTGTGAGATGAGTTTTCAATAGAACGATATGTGAACATTTTTGGATGATTGTGACCATTTTAAGAGCACCGGAAAATTTCTCCCCGAAATCTAAGTGGACAGTCTTGTAGGGCTTTCCAAGACGAGCATTTCCCTATAAAAATTCCGGAAAAATCTCGTGTTCCTTATTTTTGGAGTCAAATTCCGCGAAAATGAAGACCCAAAGCGAAAATTGGGAAAGAGGGATCGATACGGAATTTTATGACAAACATTTTTTTTTAAAATCACCTCAAACCGCGGAACCCTAAGGGGTGTACAGTAATTTGGGTGGCACAGTGGCGCTTTGCGCCAGTGTGCCACGCAAATTATTAATTAATATAATTAATTTGTTGTTTTAATTAATAAAACAATAAATGAAATACATGTTAAAATAACTGTTCAAAATTAAACACATTTGGGTTCGTCTTATACGGTTTCTATGAACTAACACAAATGTTTCTTGTTCTTGCATACCTAGTATTTACACTAAGCAGGTAATGCCATAATTATTAATGGTGTTGTGATAAACTTACGGTATTGTTAAAGATAACTTATTCCTTTGTTTACAAAAAAGATCCGCTCCTGACAATTACGGCGACAATGCTATTGGGTAAGTACCAGGTAGGTTTTACTTGAGATACTCATAGCATTATGCCATCTGATCACACATCAAATACAAATAATAAGTAAAAGTAATGAATAATGATATTCAACATTTATCATTGTTTGAAATTAATTTAATAAATTTTTGAAAAATCCTTATTTATTACTTTTGTTTATTATGTTTTAAGAATGAGGCAATTTAACGTAGTGAAGTCAGATAGCAAAATTTTATAAATGCCACAAATAACATTGTACTTCACGTAAATGGTAGAAGGAAATACAGAACATGGTATTTGGAATCGGAATGACGCGCCCTGTATACATTCTGGTAGCTTAATTAATTCTATACGACTTAACATTTTCGATGAACTTAAGCCTACCTATATTTCCAATTAAACTTACATTAAAATGGTCTCTACAACCAATGTTGCCATGCTGCCTTTCATCGCGCTTCATCGCTCTACATCATATTTTTCTTTTAATTTTTTTTACACGGTGAAATATTTTGATTGGGCGCTGTATGCTGTATTCGTACATAATGGCATAATGCAATACTTCTTCCATTTATCCGGTGAGATGCACATTCTGTGCCCATTATATGAGTCTGTTTTGCAACTTTATTCGATATCAATGTCTATTTGACCCAATAACATCTAATAATATCAAATGACAAATTAATTTCTAAACGTAAAGCATCGACGTCGTATGCAGATATGAACTACTGCTGTATTTAGCTATACACGTGCGAACGGCGACTGACGTCACAGGTCTACGCTGTGGCGGGTTTATTTTTCCACGAAATTGTCTAGGTTCTGCACGTATCTGGAAAAATCAAGCAATTTCTCCATTGTTGCCCTTATCTAGTATTACTATCTTGTTCCCAATATAAACTATTTTAGTCAGTACTATTTACTGTTTATAAGAACTATTTTTCTAGCTCCCATCATATAAATAAGATTTATTTAGCTTTTTTGTTTCCCGTCGTAGAGATTTCTGTCACAGGGCACATTTACTCCCTTCGGGTTATAAAAGAGGGTAATAGAAAATTGATGCCATCGGAAAAATCACTTTCCCGTTCCGCATTTTCGTATATGGGGCAATATAAGAAAGGTAAAATAAATATTTGTCATTCTTATAAATTGTATACTGGGAGTTTTGGAAATATTTTCACATACGACTTATACGAGAAATGTTCCATAAATCACAGCAGCCATTGGTAAGGAACAGGTTTTCCTAATATTTTTAGCAGAAAAAATTAAAAAACGTTTATTAGTCGTAGTCATGTTCTTGCAGCTCTCATAAATCTCTCAATAATATGTTACCGAAATATTTATGGAGTAACGAAAAGTATTGAATTAGGCAGTTTTATTGATTTATCGTTTTTTTCCTCTACATAAAAATCTTTGCCATACTATAATTTCGCCTGAAGAAGAATCAATGAATGTTTTACGAATGGTGTATTTTATATCATCACCGATTTCTATTTTTTGCCTAGTGTTTCCAGTTTTTTTGTATTTACTTCTACACTACTTTTGTGTCAACGAACTACACATATCAACAGCTTCAATTACACTTATAATAGATTTACGCGCCCAAATTTCTTCATGTAGGTACATGTTTTAAGATTTTCAGTTGTCTATCACATAAGTTAGGTCGTTTACCAATTAATAGACCGTTTACTATAATGAACATTTTGGTCTATGTATAATTATTCATTGTTATATCAGAACATTAGGGTTGCATTAATTTATTTTTTAATTTAATATAGCTATAGAAATTATGACTAGCACATCGACGTATCATTCTATTACATTTTCCTAATGCAATAGACAGAGATAGAGAATACATGGACTTTAGTTTAATTGAGCCTTTATTGTATCGCTGTATATAGAGAGCAGTATTAACATTAAGATAAATAATATTTCCGTTTTTATAAAAATCAGTTTATATTTTATACGTTTTATATTGAGAAAAAAAATCACTAGTGGTAGATAAAAATACACTTTCCCAGCAAAAAATTTGTATAAAGTAGGAAATAAATAAACAATCCAATTGTAGGAGCTAAATCAATTCACTAGTCACAAGTGAACAGGTCATCTAACTGGAGTTATCAGGAATGATTAAAATTTATTGAGTACCTGGTTGTTCTAGTTATTAAAACTTTTAACTAAATATATTTCTGATACATTAAGGACAAATGAACTGTACACTAATGGTTAGTTAACTGTAATGCAATAATAATTGAACATGCCATGTTACTACAGTGGTACACTTTTTAACTTGTAAGTTAGCTGTTTCTTAGATACAAGTATACATTTTGTACTTACCTTAAAGTGTATACTCATTTAACATAAATAAAAACAATAATTAGGTTACAATTCCAAAAAGTAAGCATATTATAATGCGAAATAGAAGGAAAGTATTATTGAAACATATTTTATATACATATATCAACATGATATTTTTTACTAGTTATGTTGTCTTCAAAAAGTAAACAAACATGCATTTTTTTCTTACAATCTACTACATTATAGTTCAGAATTCAGAAATTTCGTTCAACAATTTTCTTGCTTACTTATTTATACAAATATACAAGATAAAGGCATATCTACAATAAAGATACAATAATTACATAACGGTTTACTTTGCAATAAACATAACACTTCACATGCAGAATGAAACTAAACTGTGAAACTAAAAAAAAGTTTTATAATAACAACTTAACCCTGTGAAAACAAAACAGGCACATAGCAGATGGATCTTCATATAAGCGCTTAAAGTTGAATCCCATTAATGCAATAATAATATTCAGTATTCCATAGTTATTAAAATTACCCAAAACACACAAACTCTACCGCCTTTACACACCATAACCATAAAAAACTTAATGATATCAAATGGAACTGATTTACGATCCTTCGGAATATTTCGCCTTTATTCGTAACGTATTCGGCGGTGACAAGTGAACAAATTTACTAATCGTAGCAACATAATTAGTTGTAATATGTATATATGTAGTAATTGGTTTCAGTTATGGCAATAATAATTTATGTTTCAGCAATCATATGCACCAACTACAGTTAACTGCAAAATAATTACAAGTAAACTAATGACTTACCAGAAGTGAATTTTAAAATTCAGTAAAATTCTTAACTGACCACAAGTGATGTAATTGTTTTTCAGTGGTATGCATGTATAGAAATCTGTTTTCTGTGATTAACATTTCAGATACATTTATTTTTTTAAGCAACGCAGTCTACTTGGTTTTTATCAGTGTAGTATTAGTGCTTCTAAATTTTAGATCTAAAGATTAGTTCTAGTAAAGTCTATTGACTACAACCTGGATCACCCTGTATACTCACGCTATCAGCAAACGGAATATTTTATGAACACAAATTAAATATCATTCTTTCTATTAACATTTTCAATTCTAAAAAAAATAAATGTTCACTTTAAGATAATTCAAAATGCAATCATTTGTTGAAAATATTAATCATAATTCTAAATTACACCCAACTTTTGTTTATTAAATTATAATTACATTTTAAATTACAGCTCATTATTTAATTAGTATAGTAAATAGTAAATTACTTAATAGTTAAAATACTGATTCATAATAATATAGTTCTAAGACAGTTACCAATTTGTTAGCATGAGTAATATACCTAATTACTTAGGTTAATTTCTGTTTCCTTTTCGAAGCGACGGAGTTTTAATATAAGCCAGCAAACAGATTTAACATCGACTATAGTAGAGGCCCCTTGAGAAAACGTAGAATAAATAATGCGTGGTGGAAAAACCGTAGGCCTCATATGGGCAGAACGAGGCAGAACCAATTTTGTCTTATCGATCTACTAGCGTACAATGAAATTATGTGGATATTGTACCAAAATGAGGCAAAATAACTTTAATATAACGGCAGAAGCTTTTATGGAATCCACAAGGATTTCATAAACCCAGCCAATATTTGTTTGATAATATTGTGCGATAAATAAACAAAACTTCAGCATGGGCATGTCCATCGCCAGAAGCAAATTAGATGCACGTATATTGTATGAGTATTGCGAGTATTATATATTCAAGAATATATTCATTATATCCAACCGCCGGAAACCTAGAGAGTCACTCATATTATAAATCGGCTTACAATTTATTTTTATTTTATTTTATTTTTATGTTTAGATTACACCAACCTACAGTACACTGTAACGACTGCAGGCGGGACAACAGATAAAAAGACACAGTTTATACTATAAACATACACTAAGACAATAAAGCCAATATTAGCACATAAAATGAAAAGTAAATTAATTCAAGTTAGCTACAGAAACTGCGTACATACTGATCTAATATTAGCCACTGAAGAGTTGAACAGGTCAATTTTGTTTTTAAATAAAGTATTATATATGTTACATATGAATCACATGACATACATTGGGGAATGTGAGAGTAAGTTGGTCCTTGGTGTCTTAAGGTAAAACAGTGCATCGTTCCTCGTGTCCACTCTAGGAACATGGAATCTTAAAGTTTCTAATAAAGTAGGACAATCAATTAAATTGTTAATTAACTTAAAAAGGAAGATTTGGGAATGCATAAAACATCTATTTTCAAGACTATGTATGCCATGCTGCTCTAGCAACATATTGTGATCAGTGCCAATTTCCGGGTAGAAGCCATCGAGTTTAACAGACATGTACTTCATGTACTGGGTATTCTGCAGCTTATTTGAATAATATGAACTCCAAACTGTTCTAGCGTATTCTAACTTAGGAAGAACAAATGAGCGATATAAGCTAAGTAACACACGACAGTCGGTAAAAGAACGTTAATTTCTAATAACAAATCCCAACCTTTTGGAACATTCAGCTGTTAATTTGTTAATATGTTCTGTAGACTCGAAGTAAAAAAGCACACCTAGGTCTCTGATTTCAGTAACTCTAGATAAAGGGAAACCAGCGATGGAATAACTGTTATTCAGATAATTTACTAATATTAAGAGGAAGATTGTTATCTATACACCAAGTATTTATATTATCTAGTGAAGTTTGCAATTTCTGGGCATCACGATATGAATAAATTTTAATAAATATCTTCATATCATCAGCGTAAATGAGACAGTTAACATCATGTGATTGAAATATATCGTTGATAAAAATTATAAAGAGCAAGGGTCCTAAACAGCATCCTTGGAGATGCCCCTGATGATGATAAAAATTATGGAGATCTGAGACTGCGAATTTCGACAAATTGCGTGCGCAATGAAAGGTAAGATTTAAGTAGCCCAAGCAAGTTATGTAGAAACCCCATAGTGCCCAGTTTATTCATCAAGACTACGTGATCAAATCCATCAAACGCTTTACTGAAGTCCGTATACACAACGTCTACTTGAAGACCCGCATCCAGGGCTTCGCTAAGATATTGAGTGAAACGGAGAAGATTAGTTGTAGTCGACCGAGTTTTCATAAAACCATGCTGTTCAAAGCAAATTTGTCTGTGAATATTAGATTAAATTGTGTTGTGAAGTATTATTTCAAAGACTTTTGAGAAATTACAAATTATGGCCATCGGCCTATAATTATCAACAATATTTGATTTACCTTTTTTATGAATGGGACAAATCTTGGAAATCTTCCAGGTGTCGGGATATACACAAGTTTTCAGAGATAGATTCAATAATATTGTTAAGGGGGCTGCTAGAACATAAGCACAATCACGCACAAGAAAAGAAGGAATATGATCTGGTCCAGAAGTCAACTTAGACTTGAGCTTTTCCATCGCAGATAAAGCAGTTGACACAAACATACATGCAGCCCGTATATTTTTCTTATACAATCATGTGCCACACATCTCTAAGAGCATATATCCTAAAGCCTTTTGTCCTTATGGATGCAAAATTCGCGAATATTTGATTTATTTAATGTTGATTTACCTATTTGATAGCTTAATGGTGCGAAAATCTCTTCTTTTAACGAATTTTGTCACCTATAACATTTTCATCATGAAACTGTCATCGTATACTGTCAGAAGCTGCAAAATTTGTCAAAATTTGAGATTTTCCCGCCGTAAATAATTATAACAAAAGTTGTAAAATTCATGACAAGGCTTGAATGTTAAAGTGTGATATCCGCGGAGTGCGCATCAGGTAGAAGTAGGTAAGTGGGTGACCGTCCGGGACATTAAAGGAAACTGTTAATATGCCCGGTTCACTCGACGTCAACTTATTTTTGGTAATTTTGTGTGCTTTGAACACTTCTCAAGTGGCACGCTTAGATAATCATGCAACCCTAATCTTCCGTACTCATCTCTGTGCTGTGAATTAGTTACTCTCTATTATTTTCGACCTAGAGTAATTGATAATAAAAGATAAAAACATTAAACTTGGAAATGACTCTATCATTTTTATTATCTAACGCCTCAAAATTGGCAAAAACTGTCATAGCACTGACTCCTAAAAATAATGGATGTTGTGTAATGCAATTATTTTATTTTGTCATTTTTGTATATTTTTTATATCTGATCGCCTTCAAATTTAGTACGTCTATGAAGTGTTGCTCGTCACACGCTTCTCCCGTCAGACTTTTCTATAAGCTGATGAGTCATTCTCTAGATTTTCGACGGTTGTATGTAGATATATTTTACTAAAGCTAACTTACTTTAACAAATTCAATAATATTTTCTCTCATATATTTTTAGGTATTAATAATATTGTGTGAAACTAACTACTCTGTGGACAAAAGCCCCAACCAGTGTTGATTTACACCCACAATATCTACCCATATATTCCTTATTATTAGCTTTTGTAACATTTTTTACTGTATTAGAAAAGCATTTTAAGGTAATATAAATCAAATCTCCTACAATTCCTCTCAATGAAGTCATATGTATGTTCTCTGATACCGAACATGCTAATGAACAATACCACAGACAAAGCTCTATTCAATAATTATTATCTGTGTGTCTGCTTAAAATATCTTTCTAATACAGTAAAAAATATTTTCTTTCAGGATTTAATTTTTAAGTTTTACTTTTATCCATCACAATTTTAGGTACAAAATGTAATAATACAACAAGTACCTAATTTAACTCAGCTTACTTTTTAAAGGATACACTTGTTTCAATTTTTACATGCTCCAGTAACAAGTGGAAATTGAATGAACTCATGCTTGTTTTCCTTCAGCACACTTGAAAAGATATTCTGTATACATATTTAGAATATATCTTCTCCAAATTTTGCATTTAAATTTTTCCCTTCCCACACAGCAAAAACATGTCACTTTTCACATCAGCGTTTTTTAGTTGAGCAGTAACGACATAATACTCTTGACGAGTAAGTATTTACAGTTATTGAGATGTCAACTACGTCCAGCTTGTTCAGGCTTGCAGAAGGTAACAGTATTCGAAAAATAAGAAAAATATCGTCCAAGAATTGTAACGAAAGAGGAAATTGACAGATTTTTTACAAGAAACTGATAACAGATTTCTATTAGAAACGGTATATTTCAAATTAATATATATCGATGGGTTTATCTAATTTTGAACAACTTTTCAGGTAATGTAATAATTAGTGTTTGTGTAACTTTGAGAAGAAATGAGCTACTAAAGATAACGGTCGATAATATACAGGGTGTTCCTAAATAAGTGTCGCAACGGAAAACTGTAAATTACTCTAAGATAACGGTCGATAATATACAGGGTGTTCCTAAATAAGTGTCGCAACGGAAAACTGTAAATTACTCTTGAAAAAAGAAACATCTATTTCCTCTTCCATTTTTCTCTCCGGGCCTTCGTTTTCGAGATACACGGTGTCAAAATTTTAATTTTTTTTAGTTTTTTTCCAATATCTTAGGAACCGTTTGAACTACAGGACTGAGCTTTTGTAAACACATTACCACTATTAATAGCTACTTTTTCGCACCCATCTCGAGGCATCTTGGGCGTGCCAGTGGTGGAGATTTTAAGGTATCGGAAGGGTTTTTCTTCAATAACTTTTACGCCTCTGGAAAAATTGACATTTGACAGCAAATTCTGAAGCGCCAATGAATTTTACATAAAAATAGTTCTCTTGGTTCATTGCTCTAAAGTCAACAGTTTTCAATAAAAATGTCTTTCTATTAACAAAAACAAACATTTTGCTAACGTTTCGAAAATGTTTTGTAATTCAAAAAATAGGTAGTAATAATTAACAATATGATGAAGCACCCTCACATTTAGCAAGTGCAAGACCTCAAGACAACATCCGGAGAACGACGAATCGAACCGCCGGATGGGGACATCTGAAATGCATTGTTTATGAAATCCATGTTAATAATATCGAAGAGTTGACCGATAGGGGTGAAGCCGCAGTGGCATAAAGAAACATGATTCGATGATGTAATGCGTGCATTGGAGTCCGCGAACGTAACTTTGAACAAATTTTGTAAATTTTACTCGCCAAATTGATAAAAAAAGTTAAACAATTAACTGTTGTTAAATCTCTTTAAAATTGTTAACGTTTCGAAACGTTAGCAAAATGTTTGTTTTTGTTCATAGAAAGTAATTTTTATTGAAAACGGTTGCCTTTAGAGCAATGAACTAAAAGAAATATTTTTGTGTAAATTCATTGGCGCTTCAGAATTTGCTGTCAAATGTTAATTTTTCCAGTGGCGTAAAAGTTATGAAGGGAAAACCCCTTCCGATACCTTAAAATCTCCACCACTGGCACGTCCAATGAATTCGAAAAGGGTGCGAAAAAGTAGCTATTAATAGTGGTAATGTGTTTACAAAAGCTCAGTCCTGTAGTTCAAACGGTTCCTAAGATATTGGAAAAAAAGTAAAAAAAAAATAAAGTTTTCATACCGTGTATGTCGAAAACGAAAGCCCGGAGAGAAAAATGAAAGAGGAAAAAAATGTTTCAAGAGGAATTTACAGTTTTCAATTGCGACACTTATTTAAGAACACCCTGTACAAGACAAAGATTCTATTATTATTATAAGAATTGCCGATTCAAAAACTCATAATCCTAGATGTTTTGTAATTACAAGTCCAAACCAAATGTTCTAATAATACAGCTCACTTATCATGTGCTGGAATTAAGTTACCAAATTATTCACAAGTTGTAATTAATGTTTCGAGTAAATTAAATATTGTTGAATTTTGTATTCAGATATTAATAACAAGTAAAAATGGTGACTATTTTAATTTTGTTTATTTTTTACTTTAAAATTTCCATTCAGAATGCCACTGAGTACTATTATGAAGGCCATAATGGCATTCAAATGAAGATGCTAAATGTGTCATAATGACACCGCCGCAGATAAAGTTAATAAAAGTTTCTTTTCATTTCATTAAAAATATAGAATCATTATTTACCTAGAGCGAGAAAAATTACTTCTCGTTAGAGGAATGACGTATATAACAGCGATTTCTTAAGTTAATCGAAAAAAAAGTATTTTTCTACGAAAGTGTTAAAATTAGCCTTTTTAATTGTCATTGTTGATGTTAAAAATGTCATTTTTTGACACGCGTGTTAAAAGTAAGTTACTTTTAACACTAGTGTTAAAAGTAAATTGGTTGCTACGAAAATTTTGGTTCATAAACATTGCGATCTGTGTGGTATTTTTTGATTTCTTATTTTTATTGAGTTTAAAGTTCTTCCGATTGTTTTGTAGAAAAAATAGTGTATGATATACGTGTTAAAAGTGACTTACTTTTAACACGTGTGTCATAAATAGTTATTCTGAGCTAGGTTACAAAAAAAATCAGTTTGTCAACAGAAAATTTAACGAAATTTTCGCCTTTTGATGACAGTTTTCGAAAAATATGTTTTGTTTGGTACAATTTATTATACAGAACAAAATGAACGAACTCTAATGCCGGACACCCTGTATAAATGAATAAATATATAACATGAATTTATCTTTCATTTAGTTAAATAGTTTATAAAAATGTTATGTTCATTGATTTCTAAAGACATATTGATTGTCCATACTTACTTAAACTCTGAGATCAGAAGTATATGATGTAGAATACTAATTTTCTCATTACACCAACACAATAACTACTATGAGAAACTAGTAATTATCTAACACCTGTCTGTAACCCGAAATCGGTAATAGAAAAATTGCCAAGTTAATTAAAAAATTCTTTTCCCATCATTTGCTGTTTCAACCTGCTGCTAGAGATCACGTAAAAAATTATCTTGGAGTCCTCTAGATCCTCGAGCAGATTCAGAAGTGGTACTTCACCAAGATGATTACTTACACGTAATATCGCCGACACAATCTGTGAAAAAAATCGATGCCAACATATGTTTTTAATCCGACGCAATAAATTAACTGTAAACACATTCGCTGTAGCGTAAAATTAAATTTCATGCATATTCAACACCCTTGTTCCCACTCACCACTTATCCTCCGGATAACTTTAATAACGTTTAAGTAGACGAATTAGAGGCTATAATCGCGCCGGTTCTAATTGTTTGCCGTAATTAAAATTACTTCGGTGCCTCCCGTCCCCTCCGTAAAATAAGGTAAGTATACTAAGCACTTACTGTTGGGGTGGAACATTAAGTTTATAAGCGTATAAAAAGTTTTGGCGGAGAATATTGTCGGAATTTATTGTACAACATATTTTCTGTTCAACTTGGATTTGTTTCGTAAATTTTGGTCACATATTTTAGTTTCTTTATGTATTCAGATTAGAAATTTCGTAAATAATGAATATTGCTCCTTATTTTTTTCAATATTCTTTTTGTCTCTAAAAAGGGTGTAATAGATTTTCGATCTGAAGCAAAGACTCAAACTGTTCTCTCAAACTCTGGACCGAGATACAGGCACCTAATCTTCTTAGGAAGTAAGTAAGTAAGTTTATTCAGGTGCAAGTAACAATTAAAATATTAATACAGGAATATAAAACAAAGTACATAAACATATGTAGCATGAATCGCACCTAAGTGAAACTTGCGATTCACTCCACTATACCACATGAAAGAAAAATAAAAGAAAAAATAAAAAAAAAATCAATGGTTTAATAATTATAAGAACAGTAATAAAATAATATTTTACACGTAAAATATAAGGGGGACGCAGAAGTGTGCCCTTAAAGCCTATACTAACCGAAAATGGGTTCAATCAAAGCATAGTTTTCAATTATAAATGACTTTTAGGCAATATATTAAATAGTTTAGGACCCAAATAAGATGAGAATTTTTGAGTGACTCTCTTTACAACGGGGGATGACTGTATTAATATTGGCCAAATAACGAGTGTTATGGGAATGGGAAATATAAGAATTATCAATACTAAATACTCGTATTAAACATTGATAAACAAACAATTCTCTAAGTTTAAAGACTTTGGCTTCTTTATATAAAGTTTCCGTAGAATAAATATTATCTTCTTTAACATAATTTTCAATATATTATTTTGTACAACATTTAAACTATGGATCAATGACTTACCTAAACCACCCCATACAATTATACAATATCTTAAAACAGACACTGCTAGCGCACCATAAACAATGAGTAAATGAGTTTTCTAATTTTTTTTTTACAGTGTATTTAACATGCTCAGCCCATCGTAGAAATTGATCATTATTCCTAAATATTTTAGAGAATTTACTTTTTTAATATTAGGACATGGACAATTTTAGTGGTTTGTACAAGAATGTTTGTGAATTTTAATAATATCAATAGAAGGCTGCTTAGTTATTAATGAAGTAAAAGCAATAAATCTAGTCTTCTCCACGTAAAGACTAAGGAGGCTGTAACTCAACCAATTAGAAAATATTTAAAGTTCTCTTTCAGCTGTGTGGTATACCTCAGGCCAATAATCACCAGCAAACAATATAGAAGTGTCGTCTGCATATGAAATAACTATAGCAGTGGTATCTGATAATTTGGAGATATTATTTATATAAACTAGAAACAAAATAGGTCCCAAGACTGTCCCCTGAGGTAGGCCCATGATTATCGATAATGAGTTACTACATACTTGATTTACTCTTACAACCTGTTAAATAATTTTTAAATAATTCTAAAGGTAGACCCCTAATACCAGCATCCTCCAAACGTTCGAACAAAATAGCATGATTAACTGTATGGAATGCTTTGGCGAGGTCAAGAAAAACAGTTAAACATTTTTTTGCTTGTCTAACTTTTCAAAAATGTCACATACAAGTTGCTGAACAGCGTCTTCAGTTAACATTTGTTATCTAAAACCATACTAACCATTAGCTAAAATTCTAGTTGAATCAAACACGTTGAAAAATTTCATGTTGAATTCATATGGTATCAAAAGCTTTGCCAATAGGTTGCCCCCATAGAAAATATATAATATATAGAACACCAGAAGGCTTTACATCACTCAAAAATAGTCAGACTATAGACTTAGGAAGCAGCCATATGCTCAGAAAAATTAATGTGAGCTGTTGGTTATACTGCATTTTAATCGTAGCATAGAATTATTGGAACCAAAACGAATCATCATTTTCTGAAATGCTTAGATATTCAACACCTCCCAATCGATTCGGTAGAAAGAATGGCCCCAAAAGGTGATTGCCAACAATGCTGGCGAAACCAGTACTTGAAAATCCCTGTTGACGAGGAGTCAAAAGTGTCATGAGGATTTTCATCACATCGCGTATGAAGATTGTGCAAATAACGCCATCCCATGTAAAACAAGCATCATCGATAAATAAAATATTTCAAACGAATGTGTAATTATCATGTTGGATACTATGGATTACTATGTTAAAACATTTTACTGTTCCAAATCTTACATTACCCATTTAAAAAATTATTCCCGACTAAAACTAAGCAGAATTCAAACAAAAAATAAAGAAATGTTTTCTTTAAAAAAGTCTAATTCATTAGAAGATAAGGTCGCAATGAGTAATACATGATGTTCTAAAAACTCTATGACAAACTTTAGTAGATGGTAGCTGAGTCGGTGCCAAACATTTTTTTTTTGTATGAACATAGGTCCGACTCGTCTTTTGCTTAGAAGTTACAAGCATTTTAAAAAATATGTCATAATTCAATTAAAGCAGTCTGATAAATAAAAGTCATGGCTGCTGTGAATACTTTTCAATAGCAAACCAAATATACCAAAATATTTTCTTTTATCGCGTTCTCTCTGAGAAAATCAATAAATAGCTTTATTATCTGCAAAGAGTTTAAAAGAATTCAATTCTAATGTTTTCCATGAATATGTGAACGGCATTTAGAGCAACAATCATTATAATAATAAACGGTTAGTTTTAAAGCAAAAGTAAGAGAGGTAAAAGTTTTAAAATAAACCAGGCGATCTTATATAGTATTTTTGAATGCTCAATCATTGTCAAATAAATATGTTGAAGCAAAATACATCAGTAGATATTTTTTGTAAAATTTGACTATTATACCTTTTTTGATTTTCAAATTACAGCCGCTAATCCAATTTTTTTTGAAAACTTTGAACTTCTTTTCTAACCATTGTCATTTCCGAAATACAAGGTGCCCAATTAGACTATTCATATTGCCCAATCGTATGGATGGTTTACAAAATATCGAATTTATTCGCAATGGCCTACCCGCCCTTCTTGAAAATGTACTTCTAGCTGCCCAACAACGCATGTGGTTTATACAGGATGGGGCTCTTCCGCACTTTCGCCTAGATGTTCGAGATTATCTCCATCAAGTGCACGGAGTATGGTGGATTGGACGGGGTGGACTAATAGCATAGCCTCCTCGGTCTCCCTATTTAAATCTTCTTGACTTCTTTTTGTGGGATCATTTAAAAAATGAAATGTACCGTACCGTAGTGGAAACCGTCGAAAATTTGTTCGAGCGTATCACGGCTGCTGCGAATAATTTGTGTTCACCAGATCACCATTCAGGAGGAACATTCTTTAGTATGGCAAAATTGGATAAGGCATGCCCTAATGTGTATACATTTCGAGGAACAAAATTTTAAACAGTTATTGTAATAAGGTATGTGCTAATTTCAATCAAGTACCGCAATTCTTCTTCAAAATTAGTGTTACAAAAGTTATCTATTTTTAAGTATATAAAGCAAAAACGCTGCATACTATTTTCCCCGGTGTCGGTTTAATCACAGAACTTCGGAGGTTTTTTTCGTGCGATATGCCACGTTGCCAATTTGCATTGTCATTCCATTACAGTAGACCAAATTCCATCGGCGTGAGATTAAATAGTTTGGGCCAACTGCGAGAATACAAAAAATTTAAATAGAATTTGGGACACGTAGATTAAATGAGGTGAGCTCCATTTTCGATCGGAAGTATTATGTTGAGATTTGACAGAAATGACTCTCAGTTAGATCCGGGGACTCTCTAGGCCACTGAATAGGTTCATTAAGCCCAAAGCATTGTTCTGGGAAAGTGTTACCTAAATATTACTGCACAATCCTGGCCTTATCGGGTGGAGTTCCGTTGTGCTTAAATCATAGGTTTCTTCTTAGCTGCAAAAGCACATTGTCTAGAAGTGCAGGAAGTCCTTCTTGTAGGAAATTTTGGTAACTCACGCTGGTCAATATATGCTCATGAAAGTAAGGCCCAATTAAATGCCTACTGATGATGTCACACATCATACATTTACCAACTTTGACCGTCCAAAGAACATGCCGAAAAAGATTCTGATCAACAGTTTCTACATTTATTACAATTTGAGCTAAATATAAAATTAAATCTCTTTTCAATGTGATGCTCAGGCCGTCCAGGTTCCAAATTGTGAATTATGTAGTCATGATACCCATTGATCCTTAAAATTCGTTTAAGTTAATTTATCCAAATTTAATTCCCGACTATCCTGCCGAATAAAATTTCGTGGATTTTGTTCGAAACACTGTAACAGTCTAGCTATATTAACATTGTTCCTTACTCTTCGGTTAATTATTTGATTCTTCCGAACAGAAAATCGATATTCATTTCGTCGTAAGGTCGCCTCCAATCTTGTACAAGTTCTATGATCATGAATGAGGCGCTCCGGATACCTGTCTGGATATAACTCAACAGCTCTTCTTGATTATCACAGGCACACAAAAAAAAGTTCTGTGCCTGAGCTCCGACCTATGGTTCCCCATGTATTTTTGGCTCCCGAAACCGATCCCAGGATCGGTATAGCCCAGACGTTCCATATTTGCGCGCTACGGTCAAAAAATTACCAAAATTTGGCCATTACCTGGAAATAAGCGCAAAGCTTTATCTCCGTGCCAAACATGAATCAGTTGTTGGATAGGACCTCGCACATCCCAATTGTCACTTGAGGGCCACGAATTGGCAGAAAATTGGTCCTGATAAGTTCCAGAAAAATCATATGATTTCACCGTATTCAGGATCGAATTGATTTAAGAGGATTGTTTTCATGTAGCATTGCACAGTGAATAGACAAAAAAATAAAGAAAAATAAAGAAAAATAAAAAAGTAAAAAAAATGAAAAAATTTAAAAAAAGAAAGAACGGAGCTACAATACTTCCTACGTCAACAACTAATTCATGTTTGGACCCTTCAATGACACGAAGATAAAAAGATAAAGCTTTGCGCTTATTTCTAGGTATTAGCCAAATTTGAGTAATTTTTTTTAACGTAGCGCGCTAATATGGAACGTCTGGGCTATAATACCGACCCCGGGATCGGTTTCGGGAGCCAAAAATACATGGGCAACCATAGGTCAGGCCTCGGGCACAAAACTTTTTTTTTTGTGTGGCTGTGTATTTTTTGACTTGGCCGTAAATTAGCAACATATCAAATCTTTCTGCATGAGAAAACATTTTGTGAACACAAAAGTAATACGTTCGTATTGCGCAATGATAAGTATTTTGTGATATTTATGTACTTTAAACAACGAACATTCAATTATTTTCCAACGACTACTTGATATTGTGATTTTAGGTGGTATTTCTTTTGATACTCTTTAGGACGGTATTGTTTATAACTTTTAAATAGGAAGCAATACAGAAACATTTCTCTAAAAAAAGTTTATTAAAAAAAGAGAGCTTTTTAACAGGAAAAAAGTTTGGGTATGTTTTTCGGAAAAAATATAATTGATAACGTCATTAGTCACTTCTGTCAAATTCCAAAGATAAAACTTCCGATGGAAAATGGAGCTGTTTAGCACCACGTGTCTCAAATTTTATTTAAATTTTTTATATCCTGACAGTAGGCAGTATATCGAGTTTGGAACACCCTGTATGTATGTTGAACATTCCTAATATTTTTACGCATGTTGCGAATTTTCCGGTAAAAGAACAGGACCGGTTTGCGTCAATCCAGGTAAAACTTTATTTTCACGTAGGTACTACTTATGTGTACCACAATTTAAATGTGGGTGTAAGATGATAAAACATCCTTGTATTTGTAGATTTCATGTATCAATTTTTCCATTGTGGCACATTGCATTTTAGGAAATTATTGCAGCCCATTTTTCCACAATTAGATTTTAACGCTGCGCCAAGTTATTAAATTTAGCGGAATTTTCGAGGAGCAAAAAGGAGAGCAATTTGTTGGCGTACTAGCACGAGCGCGGTGCTAATCTCCTCGGTTACACAAGCCTGCAATTTCCTCCGACGTGCAGCTGCATAAAATAATCAAAAAGATTATACAAATGCCTTCCGAATTTAAACTTGAAACAAAGTAGGCGCATCCGCGACGAGAATAGCGCCCCGTACGTGACCCAGAGAGGCTCGTTATCGGGCGTTTTGAAGAAATACTGCCTAGCGCAGTCGGGAAATATTTATCCAGCAAATTAAAACGGCTGCCGTGAATGCCAGCAGCAAATACGGCCCTTTGCGAAGCCGCGCTTTTTATGTAAAGCGGTATCTAGGCAGAGAAGGGTTTTGCCACTGTCAGCGCCGCGTTGGGTTGGTTAGTTGCATGTTTATGTTGGAGCGGCACGCCAGGCCACGACAAAAACTACGCACCTAGCCCACCGTTGCCAACCCTCATGTTTTTATATGAGATCTCATGTTTTGATGACCAGACTCATGTTCTCATGTTCTGAGTTAAATTTCTCATGTTTTCTAAGCTTCCTAAGATAGAAAGCTCTTTAATAATTACAGAAAAGCTCTTTGCCCCTAATTTTACCGTTCTCGTGTGGTCACTGGGTCCCCCAAGTCAGTTCAGTGTGTTCTGTGTTTTGTAATCTGTGATTTAAAATTAACCCATAGATTTATAAACTGGTATCAGTTTAACCTTCCTAACTTTCTGACATTACTAATATAAGACTAGAAAAAAAACTTTGAACAGACTTGATTCTAATTAAAATAAACTCACAATAATCTACTAACTTTTTATAAAATCGGAATAAAAACAAGGGCAGGATTTCAAACTATAAATTGTATGATATTTTTTTGTAACTTAATATGTTTAATATATGTAAAATTAGTTAATATAGGAATTTAATGTATTCTCATGTTTTCTCATATTTTTTTGGTCAGTATCATGTTTTTGATTTCATTTGGTTGGCAACACTGGCCAATCCACGACTATTCAATGCATATATGCTGAACTGAATAAATAATGTTTTTACAAAAATCTAAAGTATTAGAAAACAAGTCATACAAGACGTAAAAATGTAAGAAACGCCCTGTATCGTTTAAATGAATAGAGCTATCGAAATGCGGTTTTAGGCATTCAATTTTTCTTAAAAATCGAGCTCGTGCGACCTTAGAAACTTCTATCTCCTCTGGAAATAGGAGAAACCGTCTAAAAGTGTCGAAATTGGCCCAATCTATACAAAATATTTTCTTTTTCGTATTTTATTAACAAATACCATTAATTGGCTGTCGACTCTAATAAAATCTTATCATCTCATGAAGACGACGGTATACATACTGCTACGATTTTAAGATTGAAACTGCGGCCAAAGTATTAGAAAAGTACCTGGCGCTTTGCTCCAACATAAACACTGTCCCACTCCTCCTAGCTCTTGTCTTGAAGCTTGGCGTGCAGCCCAGCGTGTAGCTTTTGTCGTGGCTTGGTGTGCCGCTCCAATATAACCGTGCACAAAGGCGGAGAAGATCGAGGCTACTTTGAGGTATTTGATCTTATGAGGTGAGTTTCGGTAAGAGCGTCATTTTCATGTAATATAAGGATAAATAATTTTAAATATTTTACACTTAGCCGAGGCAAACTTTATGTTATGGCTAGATTCGCTGGTCGCTTTGGATTATAAATACAGGGTAGGGGTAGAGGTAGTAAGTACCTAATACAAAGAAATTATAAAACTGGTAGTTTAACATAGGCATTGAAACTTGAAAAGTGCTGGGGGCGGCAAACGTAGGTGACGTTAGCTGGTTACTAGAGATAGTGCAATGCGGTGTTTAACAGGACCGTAGTCAGTTTACGAATGAACATATTAGTATATTCACAGAAAGTATGTTGTAACATAGTACTATTCAAATAGTAAGGTTAAATGGAGGACGTTTCCAAAATGGTGTGTCCTATCCTATTTTTGCGCCTTAAATACACTCAGTGACTGATATTATCTACCCCAGAAGGTTATCCCATATCGTAGTGTAGAAGACACTTGAGCATAGTACACCTGGATAAATTGATCTATTGTCAGTACTATCTTTAATTTACGAAACACGTAACAAAGTGAATTCAATGTAGAAGCCAACTGAGTCCAATGTAATGACATGAAAGGCAATCATTAACCATTAATAATAATAATATTTCTACCCCTCATTCTAATCACGAGGATTAGCCCAGAAGTCAAAAACTTGTGCGGGAGATGGGACGGCATATTACTATTATTAAGGAAGTCGCATTTGCGCCCAGGGAAGACTTACGTTGGTAAGCCCTTACCACCATTCAGTGCAGGAATGAGGGACCAATCTTGCTTTGACAGCTTCTTGATCCAGTTATCAACGGACTTTGCAAGATAACATTATGGTAACTACAATACTGGTTCAGGTCTCACAAATGACTACTCGACCCTTACATGGCCAACATGTCAGCCCTCTCATTGTCTGTCACATCAGTGTGACATGAAATCCAGGTGATTATGATGATTACCCCTTCCCTAAAAATAAAGAGCTCTGATATATTCTAAGAGCACACGAAAAGTTGTCCTGAAGGACAGAGGCATTTGCAAAGCCACCTGGACATATGTGTATATTTGAATATGTTGATTTTCATCTTTTGCCTTGCCCCTTATTTTAGACGATAACCAGACTCTCTCACCTTCCCTTCAACCTCGAACCGCAATTTTGGAAGAGACAGGCGAACCTGTAACGCCTATGTGGGAGCTATGCGTACCGCCCCTGTCGCACGAACACCCTCAAGTTGCTGAAATTTGTTTAGGCGCTGAGTGATAGTGACTCGTCAGACTGCAGGCAACAAGCTACAGCAGCGTAAAAGAAAGAGCCTAACCACTGCAGTATAAAGCCACAACGTAACTTAAGGATTAAACCAAAATATTTTCTTAAAGAGCAAATCCAAGAGGCTCTTTGCAATTGCCTGTCCATATGGGGCACTCAATTTATCACGAAGTTTATCATGCAGAGTTAACCCTGAAAACTTGACCGTTCTTGCTTCCTGAATGGCAACGTTTAAAATAGTTAGCTCGCTGAAGCCAACTATCTTCCGCCTCCTGGTGATGAAGACAAGAACAATTTTAGAGGAATTTACCCAAGATTGTTTATGTTGTAGAATCGTGTAATTGTCTATCATAATTAAATTTGGACATGGTAAATCATAGCAATATGACTGCCAATATGGTCACTAGACTCAGATGAAAATAGAACATCCTATTGAAAGAATTTATATTTTTATGTAATGGAAGATGATTTTATGTACGTTCATAAGGCTGCAGATTAATGTGTGCAAACTATTGTTCACTTCTGTGTAAGAAATCGTCATATATGGAAATTACCTAAGGAACCACTTCCAATGTACAAAGTATGGAATTGATGAGAATATAATTTGCCTTATTTAATTGTGTCGTTATAGTATTACTTTGCTATGTTTGTAAAAGGGAAAATTTTAATTACGTAAATTGCAAAACAGGAAAACAGATAGATAATGCAACAGAGATAATTTTGTTTACCTCACTTTTATTAAAGTGAAATTTGTAATTATGAACTGTAATTCCTGGGGAAGGAAAACGTTGATTGCACGACAATGACGTTATGTACTGATGAAATTTCTTCAACGCTTAAGCGACAACAAAATAATAATAGTCTATTTAACAAAACATTAACTACTTTATAAGCAGTAAATTTCATAAAATATGTAAATTAATTAATCCAAAAGTATTTGTGATAAAAATAATCCACTTTACTAAACTAAATTAATACAGTATATTATACATGGTATCCAGAAATTCTCTTTGCATATCTAGAGGAAAAATTCTTCAAAAGGAAACGTGATTTGTGTGTACTTTAAATTCATGTCTATATTTAAAACAGTTCATTTTTTTTACCTAGGATAGCTTTCCTGGAAGAAAAATTGATTTGGTTAGAGCAAAATTAAACATTTTCAAAAAACTTCCATTTTCTCAAAACATCTGTCATCCATTTAAGTACAGGATGTATTTTCTAGAGTTTAAAATAATGGTAGCAATTCCTCAATGGAAAAAGTAATACGTTAGTAATAAAAGAGTTAAATTTTTCGATCGTAATGGTATTTGTATCTTAATTAAAACACTGAGTTGCCTCATAATACTTCTTAATTCGTTCATTGGCGTGCTGCTGGAAAGGTCTTTACTTTTACTAAATTTATTTTACCTATAACTTTTTTCTCCTACTATTAAACATAATAATCTAAAACATAAACCTCTCGGAACGTCTATACTTGCACAATGTATGATCCATTGCACTGGACTGAATAAACTAAGCAAGTATTCACTGCTAAAGTAGTCCACTAGAAGCAAAATTTATTCTCGTCAAGAATTTTGAGCGCCGACAAGTGCAGAAAATTACGAAGAGATTCCTAAATTAACTGAACATTTATTTTGTCCATCACAAAGTAAGAGAAGTGGCCAATTATTTTACTAATTTATACACACTTTGTTTTTAAAAATAATTGATAATAGCTTTGTAAATTTGGAACTAAGAAAGAAAATTTTAAGTCGAAGCCTGCTTACGTTCAAATAGTATCAGGTGATGAGATACGATACAGGCAAAGACAGAAGATCTAAGGGAAGTTGGACAGTTGCAATGGTCTTAGTAGAACGGTCGAGTTGACTGGCATCTACCATTGCCCGATAAATACAAAAAACGTTTCAGTGAGTATTGGATTTATTTAACTATTTATGTAATGAAATGTGAATGGTTTGTTTTGATCCGATGGAGCTCTGTAATTTCAATATTAAATATTTTTTATATTGAAACTTAATATGTTCATTTCATACTTTTAAAAAATAATTTATAACATTAATTACAAGTAATATAAGAAAATATTGAAATGTGGCAACGCCGCATTAAACCCACACCGAGTTGACTGAGGATCTGAAATAGTTTTAGCTCATACTGTGTTGTATAAAAAATTAAATTTTAATGTTTTATGTTACATAACCTGCCTGTATCGCATAGCTTTTGATTTAGCTTAGCAATAATAATAATAATAATATCTCTACCCCTCATTCTAATCACAGGGATTAGCCCAGAAGTCGGAGACATGTGCGGGAGAGGAGGCGGCATATTATTATTAAGCAGGCCGCATTTGCGCCCAGGAACGACTTACGTTGGTAGGCCCTAACCACTATTCAGTGCAGGAATGAGGAAAACCTGGAAAACCTCATTAATTAGGGGGGTAGTCAAATATCAATCGGCATCAATCTCTCACATTGACCCAAGCTAACATTATTCCACCCTACCATACCCACAGAGAGGGTGCCAATCTTCTCCACGAATATAGCTTATATACGGTCTACCGGCAGCTGGGCTCGAACCAACTCCGTCTAGTCACCTCGATTCAAGTACTAACGCCTTAAACCGCGCGACCACTGACCGATCCGAATGTAAAAACAAAAATACCAAAATTGATTGTTTGTCATCCCGTGCGTATTTTGTGATAATTTTCGTAAAAAATGGAAGAAATCGAGCTAAAATGTGCTGAAGCAACCAGTAAATTGGTGCCTACGAAGTCTTCTGCTCGTTATGAGAAGGAATACCAGCTCTTCAACGTGTGGAGAAAAACCTATAAGGTGGAAAACGGCCTGAATAAGAATATCCTTTTGGCGTACTTCTTGGATATCTCCAAAAAGATGAATCCTGCAACAATGTGGGCAAAATATTTGATGCTTAAGTCTATGATGCAGCCGGATTCTGATTACTGGAGTTCGTCTCGTATCGAGTGCTTTGACAGTGCAGTGGCATTTATTTATATTTGAAATAAAGGTCACTAAACTGTCAAAATACTCGATACGAGACGAATTCCAGTAATCAGAATCCGGTTGCTGATGGTAAAAGAAGGATGTTATTTCAAATATCCAAAACTGGTGGCTTTCTTAAAAAGGCAAGGAGTTGGTCATCAGACAAACAAATCAAAAGTTCTAACAAGAGAAGAAGTTAATAGATTCATGAAGGAAGCCCCATCAGAAGGGTAGCTTTTGATAAAGGTAAACAAGTTTAACCTTTTCATTAGTTTTGAATTAAACAATGTGCATCTTGAATGATATAGGTACTCAATGTCAATTAATTACAAAAAATACATTTCTTGGTTTCGCTAGTCGAAATTTCATCAATTTGACAATCAGTTTTGAACCATTTTCTCTATTGTTACGGGTAATCGCAATTATAGGCATTGCTGGTGGTTATCGTCAAGAAGAGTTATACCATATGACCCTAAAAGACGTTGAAGATTGTGACACCAAACTTATTATAACCATTACCATTTCTAAGACCAATACAAAACGGGTATTCACTGTATTGAGTGACGACAATGAAGGAATAAACTTTCTGGAAATATTCAGATAATACGTTAAGCTCCGACCTAAAAATATGAAGGTAGATTTTCTTTTTTTGGGTTATAGAAGAGGAACATGTGTTTCCCAAAGAGCGGGCATACATACCATTGGGGGGGGGCGCACTAAAAAAATTGTGGGACATTTGAAGTTGGAACACCCAGAAAAATATACAGGGCATTGTTTCCGCAGAACATCTGCCACTTTTTTGGCGAATGCGGGAGCTGATTTATCAACACTGAAGCATCATGATGCATGGAAAAGCTCATGCGTTGCGGAACAATACTTTGAAGATTCCTTAGAAAACAAAACAAAAGCAGCAAGGATGATTCAAAATGGAGAAAACTTTATACAGGTTCTTCATACCAAGCAATAAACTATATCCACCACCACTACCGTGTCTATTGAAGATTTCGTCCCTAAAGGTATTCCTGCATTCAGCCTGCAAGGAAATTTACATTGCACAGTTACTGTTAATTATAATTATAATTAGTTTTTATAGGTTTGATTTTGTAGTTTTAAAGATAAGATCTTTTAAAAATGTGAATACTGTGTTTTTTTAAAGCAGTCCGGGAAGTAAACATTTTCCGGTACACTATGAAATAAATATTTTTTCCGGCGTAAATATGCATTTAAATTTTTTTATATCGCTTATTGGCATTATACGCATTTTTCCCTATCTTCTCTTAAAATTAATGGAATTACTACTGAATCACCCCATACTAGCATGAACAACTTTTATGAAACATTTGAGACCATATCGGAAAGAAATGAGAGGTAGAAACGATCCCTCCATGTGCAAAGTACAATACGGAATTTGCAGACATTTCCGTCGCTCAAATGAAAGTACTACATTTACAGATATGTCAATGAGTCATGAACATTTTCCGGACTCATTACAGTACAGTATGAAATAAATATTTTTTCCGGCGTAAATATGCATTTAAATTTTTTTATATCGCGTATTGGCATTATACGCATTTTTCCCTATCTTCTCTTAAAATTAATGGAATTACTACTGAATCACCCCATACTAGCATGAACAACTTTTATGACACATTTGAGACCATATCGGAAAGAAATGAGAGGTAAAAACGATCCCTCCATGTGCAAAGTACAATACGGAATTTGCAGACATCTCCGTCGCTCAAATGAAAGTACTACATTTACAGATATGTCAATGAGTCCTCATAAATATCGTTGTTTTGTTCACCTCAAAGCCGTTTTCGGTGCGCCGTCGACCGCAGATATTATAAATCGTAATAAAAGGCCTCCCTGGCTAAATTTAAAACAGCGTCTAAACCGGGGAGAACACTAAAGTTAATTGTGTCATATGTGGCGAGCACATCGTTAATCAGAATGCCTATCAGCCTACCGTAACGAGTTTTGTAAATGATGATAACCTTAGAGCGAAACGACCAATACTATCCGCGATATAAGGCAATTTGAGCCTGTAATGAAAATTTCAGGCGCGCCTGAAGCTGGCACCGGTTGTTTGCACCGCAATTAGTCTTAAATTCTTGTCGGTACCATATGAAACATTAAAAGAGGTTAATGTATTAAGAACGCAGTTAGGTAGACAGCTTGATCTTTGGAGATTTTGCGATAAGGACATGTTATGCATTTCTGGTGGAAAGAGATGAGGCAGAGGAAAGAAAATAGGGACACTAAAAGTTGTTATTCACATTATCTAAATTATCGTTTCTCTCTCATTCGACATTACAACTTAAACTGGTTGATAGACCTCCGTAGCATTTGTTAATGGCTGAGAATAATTTTAGGTATTCTTTCAAAGTACCATTGAAACTGAAGATTAAGTGATATGTATGCACTGATGCATGGTTCACCGTAATGTGTGGTTCTAGTTCTTGATTATTACATATAAATCGTTTCCAAATTGCAAGTTCGAAGCTCGCAGTTGAAATTATTTCGATTTCTTTGGATTTCTATTGCCTTTCTGTAGAATTCTGACCAGATTCTTCCTTCTTTCACTATAATTTTGTCTGTCGAATGCTCAGTAGTCGCCATATGTTCCGCAACTACATAATTCTTACTTTTGTTATTCCTTACGTAACACTTGCTTTCTATTTTTCTTCAACTTCGTGTTAACGTGTCTTCATGATTGTCCAATAATGGATAAGACCTTGGATCTCTTGTGGTTGGTATTAAGCATTGCTGGATATGAATACAGGAAAAGTACCTATTCAAGTCATGAATACTGAGTACTTGACCAGACTCTTACTTCTTTTACTATAATTTTGTCTGGCGAATGCTCTGTAGTTGCCATATGTTTCACAACTACATATTTCTTACCGTTGTTATTCCTTAGGTGATACTTGTTTTCCGTTTTCCTTTAACCTCATGTTATAGTGTCTTCATGTTTGTTCAATGACGCATAAGACCTTTGTTATTATTCTTGTGTTTGGTACTAGGCACTGCTGGATTTGAATATAGGAAAAGTATTCAATCTATGGATACTGAGTACTTGACCAGACTCTTGGTTTTTTCACTATAATTGTATCTGTCGAATTCTCTGTAGTCGCCATATGTTTTGCAACTACATAGTTCTTACCGTTTTTATTCCTTAGGTAAACTCCTCCAACATCGTGCTAATGTATCTTCATGTTTGTTCAATGATACATAAGACTTTGGAGTATATTAATACTGTTATGGTTGATATTCGGTAGAACTGTATATGAATACAAGAAAAGTATTCAATCCATGAATACTGAGTACTTAACCAGACTCTTCTTTCCTTCAATATAATTTTGTCGACTGCTCTGTAGTCGCCATATGTATATGCCGCAACTACGTACTTTTGTTACTCCTTAGGTAACACTTGTTTTCCGTTTTCCTTCAATCTCGTGTTAAAGTGTCATCACTCTTCCCGTTTGTCCAATAATGCATAAGACCCTAGAGTATACAGCAATATTTTATTAAAAAAAGTGTTTATGACTTCTTGAATCGCCCATACAAGATTTAGAGTTCTTGAATTCCGAATACTTGTATTCAAGTATTGATATTATATAAACACGTTGCTGAATATTTAGAATATGCAAATTAATATTTGAATAGAATTATAAATAAATTTAAAAGTAAAAACAGAGCTAGAGAACACAAGTCACAGTACAAGTGGCGGCTGGTGTTTTCATAAAATTTAGTTAACGTTATCTAAATAACTACTTAGATTATCGCTATGAAATATATGAAATGTTAAATTTGTAAAGTGCAGTTTATTTAGTCTGCAAATCTCATGTGAAAATCGCCGAATTATGCTTACAGTCGTACATAACCTAAAGTCGCAGTGAAGGAAAGCATATTTACTATGCTGTTTGGGCTCTGTTTAGTCTGTACGTCCCGTAATCAAATAGTAGATTGTGTGTATATTAAATAAATCCCAGTTTTCCTTATCTTTACTCAACGTACTTATTTACTTGTGTTGTAACATTTTGTAACTTACGTATTGTTTTTTGTGTGATTTAAATCTATAAAAGTTTAAGTTAGATAACTATCACAGAAAGTGAAGTTAAAAGTTTGGTACTTGGCAATTTGAGTTAATTATTGTGCAAGAATAGGATTCATGAGTACTGCACAGAGACTTCATATAGACTATCACTAGACTATTTATAAATACTATACTACTGCGTCCTAAATACATTCATACATGTGTATTGAACACTACTCACGAATACAATGTATACAGACTACCCCTATCTTCTTGGAAAATACTTTAGACCATATTCACATTTTGTTTGTTTGAGAGATGGCCTATTATATTGTCAGTACCAACTCGTATATAGATTGTTGACAGATATTGCTCATTTCATTGCTTTTAGCAAGGAAACAAATGCACTTTCAGTGGCAAAAATAAAAAAATACTGTGAAGAAATACTTGTACTTGCCCTAGAAAAGTGAAAGGGTGGAGCCTGCAGGATACTTATTGAACCTCTTCTTTGCATTTACTAGAGTCTTGTTTAACCAATTATACCTGCTATACCTACTACCTAGTATGAGTACCATTTTGAAAAAATTAAACTACATAAGTAGAAAGAGTTTTGTCCGATGATTGCTGATTTTATAATTCGCCTTGATCGTTTACTAATTTATGCTATTATGTTTTTTAGACAGTAGGTATTCAAAGTCTATGAAAGCATACTCTCCACCAACATTATCTTTATTTATTAGGGACTACCTTATATGTTTTATATAAATTTAATTAATTATTTTATAGGAACGTTTTCTATATTTTCTAACCTTTTTTCAAAATAATTTATAAACTTATCTCTTCTATGAAGATGAGACAGTTGTTATTCAATTTTCCAATGACGTAGCTCATACATAACAATCGGTCTTCATTAAATGACATTTATCGGGTACATTTGAGTAAATTATTACGTTGTTTGTGGTATCTACATTTATTCAGCTCGATCGAAAACTAAGGAAGTGGAGTCATTCATAAAAACAAGACTATCAATTTGCGATGATGTTATCTTAGAGAACTGACGTGGAGATGGTAAAACGATAACATACCTCTTACTTTTATATATGTATGCGGAGGAATAACTTTCGGAGTGTATTTATTATGAATTCTTACAAGAGATATGTTTTTTGAACAATAGACATTTCCATGTATAATCTTCAAAGTGGTGGGATGCCACACATAACTGTTCTTTAGTATTTCATAACAACAAATATGTATTCATATATTCATATGTCGCAAGCCATTTCCATAATAAAAAAGGTAATAAAGGTAAAATATTTTTGTTATAAGACAGCTTAGGAGAATAAAATGATAAAATGCGGTTCTAAGAAGATAAGCATATTAGCAACATATATATTAAATTAAAAAAATATGATTATGAACTTTTTGAAGATAATGTCAAGCTACACGTTCATTCAACATATTATTAGTTTGGAACTAATCTAAAAGTGGTTTTAATGTTTTATAGTGTCCAATAAAAAAGAAAATGAGTTGAATTCATATTTATATTGTTGTAGAAAAATGTAAGGGATGTATATTTATCTTAGGTGATGTTAATGAAAGCGTAGAGAAAAGGACATGTTGCACGTCAGTCATTGGACCATACGGGGTAGAAACCAGAAGCAATAATGGGATAAGATTACTGAAATTGTGTCAATTAAATAATTTAGTATGTGAATGCGAAGTCCATAATAGATTAGATCTAGTAGAGTAACAAAAGAAAACAAAAAAAGTGATATAAGACGTAAGAGTGGCCTGATTTAATACCAGCGTTCCTTATTAGGGACTGAACGTCTGCTCTTGCTGCCCCGCTAACAATCATTTATAACTTGTTGTTAAAAACATCGTGTTATCCTGATTTCTGGAAGTTATCTAGAGTTTGTCCAATATTCAAGAAGGGCTGCAAAAATGAACTGTGTAACTATCGGCCAATTACTATAATCTGTAATTTTTCTAAAATATTTGAAATTTTGTTACACAATGTTTTGTATAGTTCTCTGTCTTGTTTGATATCTAATGAGCAGCATGGTTTCGTAAAAGGTAAATCCACTGTTACTAACTTAGTCCAAAAAACGCAATTTATCAGTGAAAGTCTTGACAGGATGAGTCAGGTGGATGTTATCTACACTGATTTCACTAAGGCTTTTGACAGACTAGATCATGATATTTTATTAACTAAACTAGATGCTTTTGGCTTATCTGACTCCCTTTTAAAACTGTTTCAATCATATTTAAGTAACAGGTATCAGTTTGTGCAGTATCGTGGTTTGAAATCTCACATGTTTCATCTAATATCTGGTGTACCGCAGGGTTCTATACTCGGACCTTTACTTTTTGTATTATTCATTAATGACATTGTTGAGGATTTGCAGGTGCGGTGCACTATCTGATGTACGCTGATGACCTCAAACTTTTATGTGAAATTAACACCATTGCTGATTGTGACAGGTTACAGAGTGCAATTGACAATGTTTGCAATTGGTGTCTACATAATTGTTTACCTTTGAACGCGTCTAAATGTAATATCGTTACGTTCACTAGGAAAAAGAATTCAATTCAATTTAATTATACACTGAATAATTCAATACTCCTTAGACCAAATTACATTAAAGACCTTGGAGTAACATTCGAACCAACTTTAACCTTCTCTAAACATATTGACTTTATGACTTCTTCCGCATTTAAGACTTTAGGTTATATTATAAGAAATTCCAAAGAGTTTGCCAACATCTCTACTTTACGTTTGCTTTACACTACGCTCATTCGTTCGAAATTGGAATATGCGTCAATAGTCTGGAGCCCGATCTGTGCTGGTCATATTGCGTCTTTAGAAAGAGTTCAGCGTAGATTCATGAAATCTGCATTGTACTTATTGGACGGTACGTATCCTCCTCAGGGTTTTCCGCATGAATTATTACTTGATCGGTTCAATATTCACACTCTGTCTAAAAGAAGGGCAGTCTCCCAAGTAATGTTCTTGTATAAAATCGTTCATAACATTTTGGAATGTCCAAGTGTTCTAAGCAATATCCAATTCAAAATACCACGAGTTTCAGCAAGAAGTAATCATATTTTTAACCTTCCTACTGCACGCACCAATATTCTTGTAGCATCGCCTTTGTATCAAATTATCTCAAGGTACAATGATATAGAATCTAGTGTGGATATTTTTTGCTGTTCAATTGAAGCTATAAAAAATTCAGTTCTTAGTTAAAATAGGTTTAGATAGGTATTTAGCTGTGTAACATAGGTTTACTTATATATTTCTCTGTTCATTAATTTTTTTTTTATTATATGTTAATTTTTTTGTCTATTAGTTTTTTTTGACTCTCGTTTGTTTTCTCTTGCTTTGTTAGTATATTTGTGTCTTGTACACACTTCTCTGTTTATTTCGCACTGTATATGTTTTACCGTACCCTGTAACTGGGCAATTGCCTGTTGGGTATGTGCTTTGAATAAAATAAAATAAAATAAAAAATAAAGAGTAAAAAGAAGTGCATACATTAATAGTTATTAAATACTAGTAGCAAAAATAAAAGGTAAAAATAATTTAGGAGATGTGAAAACACATAAGAAAAACAGTAGTAATAAAAAGTAGAACTAATGAAAGCATATAAACTGAGAGATGAAACCGTAGGGAACACATACAAGGAAAAAATAAACAGAGAAATTATGAAAAATACATATACCCAAAGAAATTAAACAGTAAATGAAACGTGGAATACATTTAAGTATACGACACTTGTAGCAGCAAAAGCAGTATGTGGGACTAACAGGCTAAGCGATCAACAGAACAAGACTGTATCAAGGAGCAAGTAAAGTTAAAGAAGAAGATATGGAAAAATATATTGGAAATAGAACAGATGAAAATTACAATGTCTACAAATTGTAATCAACAATTGTTTTTAATTGCAGAAGTTTGTTCTACTTATTTGCACTGCTGTGCCACATCTGAAGTATTTAGTAAAACACTTGACCTTTCAAATTGTACAATGTATATTTTATGATTAATTTGAATTACAATTTACTCCAACAATGGAAACTATTTTAGATCGTCTCTTGACGAGATCTTATTCTATAGTGACGACTTGTTACGAAGTGAAGTGACTTACAAAAAGTGTATTACCGAACCAGGTACATGTTCTTATATAGGTTCCTAACCTACCTCTTACTTAATCGTTACCCTAATTTAATTTACAACTTAAAATGAAATAACAAAATATTAAATTAAATTTAGTTATAAGGGTCTTATCCTATTTCTTAATATTAAGGTGAACTATAATAATTGTAGGAAAACCCTGCAATTTATAATTTTATATTCCTAATTCCTTATGATAAACTTTAAGGTCAAAACTAAACTATTTAAATCTCCTAATTCTAAACAACAATAGTCAAGGACAATATAAAAGAGGCAAAGAAGAAATCTTAGGCAGACTTTGGAAATAGAAAAGAAATTGTGAAAAACAGAAACCCAAAACTATTTTATAGGGTCTAAAAATAACGAAGGAACGAAAAACACAACAAACGATAACTATAACAAGTAAAGAAGGGTAAATAATAACAGAAGAGCAGGAAATTATGGAGAGATGGAAACAATACATTACTGCTGAATTGTGAAGCAGGTAAAAATGAAGACGAAGCAAATGATAAAAGAAGTGAATTAATAAATACTGAATATCAACAAATCACAGAGGAAGAACTCAAAAAAGCCATGAAGAAATTGAATAATGGGAAAGCTCCAAGACTTGACAGAGATGCTAAAATAGTTTTAGATTATTTATTAAAATTTATAATAAGGAGAGACTATTAAATAATTGAGAAATAGGAGTAATACCTCCGACTTTCAAAAAAATGGTAATAAAGATTGTAATAATTATAGAATCATTACGTTACTTACTACAGGTTTGAAATTATTTGAGGGGATATTAAAGAAACTTTTGAGGCAAAACATTGAACCTACACTGGACGAGTCTCAAAGTGGTTTTCGGATGGGCAGAAGTACACAGGAGTATATATTTATCACTAAACAGATATCAGAAAAAATAATAAAACAAGAAATAAGATAAGAGTTGGCAATTATGGACGTAGAAAAAGCTTTTGGCAGAGTACCGAGGGGAAAATATGGGAAAGTTTAGAAAAAATGAGGTGTCGAACCGAAGCTGATAAGATCTATTCGCAGTTCGCATAGTAATAGCAAGAATTATGTATATGTACCTAATTAGTAAAAATATGAAAACGACTATGTTGAGAACGACGGGAGGTTTAAAAGACAAAGAGGAGTTCTGTGTTTATGGATGGCGTAATAAAGAAATGTACAGGATACAGAAATTGAGAAAAAATAGCTATACACAAATGTGCTTACATACTGCTTATACATTTACTGCATGTGTATTGTACAGTATAAGCACAGCCCTCTAGGCGTTGGACTTGCTTCTGGGAAGTTTGCAGATGATGTGGTAGTCATGGTGGATAGTAAACTATAAAAATTAATGATTTGGGGCCATGTAAAATGCGGGAATGCTGCTAAATACGAAAATTGTAAAACGAAACTGACTACTACTAAATGTAGTAATAGATGGTATTAAAATAGAACAAATTAATTAGTGAGCGAGGAAAACAAGATTTGAAAGTGCAATGAAAAATTTTTATAAATTAAGGAGAAGTAGCAAAAGCAATAAAGATTAATACAGCAATTTACAGATACATACTGACTAGACTGGACACAGTTAGAAATGAATTAGTACGAGAATAATTTCAAATCGAATCAATACTAGAGTTCGTAGAAAAAGACAATTATTGTGCTGGTGGGAACATTAAACTAGAATGAGCACAAGCAGACCGACAATGAGAATTTGTAGCGCAAGAGTAGTGGCCAAAAAGAAGAGAGAGATGTGTGGGATAGATTAATTGGGAAAATCTTTAAGAAGAACAAAACATGAAAATGGATAGGATCTTACGCTTATGAAAGAATGGAGTGCATTCGTAATGATAAAAAAAAAAAACACCTCGACACCACGGTGTACCACGGTATAACGGGGGTTTTGATTATATAATCTAATTCATTTTGTGTGTTTCTTTATTATTATTTGTTTTTTATTAGTTATTCAATCATTTTTGATATATTTTTATTTTATTTAATTTAATTTGTATACTGCAGAGTGTTAATTTTTCAGCAGAATTGTAGAAAAGGAATCATAATGTTATACCTACAAGTATATATCGAAACGTGTTTACCATTAGAATAATGAGGTTCCAAGCTCCATCTTACCTGCAACAAAAAAGATGTATAATAGTAAAATTATTTAGATTTAATTAAATAAGTGGTTAAACATAAATATACATAACGTAAGTTATTATTCAGTAATTAAATCATTAATGAATAGATTATAACAAATTGAAATTTAATAAATTTGATGTAAAATTTAATTGCATCTCTTATTAATTATAATAAATGATTTGCTCATACAAATCTATAATGTAAATATTGAAATTCCAATAAATACCAATTTAGGATTGTAAAATTAAATAATGTTATGTAGGTACATGAATAAATGTTGAATCAACACTAACTAATAAAAGCAATTCAGCTTATATTCTAGCATTATAGTTTCATTATCAAGATACATACAGTATAAAGTTTACAAAAAAATTATATGCATACGATATAGCTGACTATCCTTCCTAACTAAAACTACCATCAAAATACAAAACTAGCATTAATTATTACATAATATTTTTTACATCTACAGTCTGAAAGTTCGAAATATAAATTGATCATCAATCAAGTCACACATATATTCAGAAAAAACTAGCACTAAACACTAAAAATGTACACTAATAAAACACAGTGAAAAAAAATATATAAAAAATGTGTCAAAATATATTGAATGGGATAAATTTAGTACTGGCAAAATGATATTAAAATATTCTCTAAAAACAAAAACTCGTTCTGCTGTACTTTTTACTTTTATATCATTTTGAGATCACAACATTGTGTTGATGTATAAAAGGTTTTATTGATTTCAAAATTTATTGCTATTGATACCTGTATGAATTAACCAAAGCCTTTATAATTAATTTGCAAACAAAGCCACGTAACCAAACATCTTTTATTGTCATTAACTCGATACACATTTTCAATTAATAAACTTTAATAAATGTTTTTAACTAACAATAACCTTAAATCTTTTTCAGGTTCTCAAATATTCCACAAATCACATCTTGAGCCAAATTGAATGCAGTCTGGAATTTTCCAGAAAATAAAGCAATGAGAACTGAATTAAACAAGTTAAGAAGGTAGGTAAGTTTCCATAGGAATATATTCGCATTCTTTTTAATTGTCTCCTAAGATCTGAAATTCTATTCTACATCTGAAGAAATACAGTGGTTTGATCAACAGATGTAGAATAACATTTCAGTCAAGTTGTTGAATACATGCTTTTGCGATTTTAGCAGTATAAGGACCTTATCTTGCTCAAAAACGATTCAACAATATCTTTCTGATTTTTGTCTAGAATTGGATAAAAACTTTAGCAGTGATGGTTACATTCCTTAGAAACTATTGATAATAGACATCAAATTTTGTTAAGGCTTAGCCATTCTTTTCTCTTCTTGGCATTGTTGATATAAAAGCATCATTTTTCAGTATTAATTTGGAACAAAAACAGTAAATGTTGTCGGCGCCTAAATATTGATTTGCCAGAAACGATACCTAAATGTTAACATACTAATTTTTCTTGTTTTTTTTTCAAAATATGTGGCTCCTATGCTTCTAATTTTTGAACTTGCAACAAATAATGCAAATGACGATTTGGTTGACTCATGGTGCTGACCAATTCCTAGGTTGATTGACGTGAACCATCATAAATTAAAGCATTCAATCTATCTTTGTCGATTTGGCATTATTCGAAACAAGTAAACCATTTTCATACTGCACTTTTTCTAGTGGCGTTCTCTTCGGAAGTGACATCTTGATTGGTTAGTTCAATCCGCAGTAGAACGACTAAGACACTGCATCATTTCAAAACTGATTTTCTGTATAATCAAAATAATAACCCTGAAATGTGTTCCCATATCTTAAAATAGATATTAAGTTTAAGATAGCATTTGGTATGACTGACATACCTAGGTCTGTAGAAGCTTCAAATATTTTTAAGGAATTGAGAAATATATTACTGATAACAGAAATGTCAAAGGTAAACATAATGGAATATACATTTGATATATTTGTGCCAAAATACGTCATACATTAAAGTTTTTTGTTATTAACAGCAAACAATTTATTATTATAAATTATAATTAGATACTATTCAGTCTTCAAACCTAGCGCTATTATAAATGATAGTTACCCTTAACATTGATGACCTGCACGACTAACTGATTGCGTTAGCTAATGCCATCAATTACTATAATAGTCTACCGCAAATAGTACGTGATAATGGTTTCGCCTGCTTATGTGAAATCAACTGTTTCCATAAATGGAACTGACAAAGCTTACATTATAGCTGTGGCGTCATACACATCATCGATTATTGATGAATTTTTTTTTGCGACGAGCGAATAATGTTTGCGGAACAATTTTATACATAAATACAATTAACAAATAAACAAATTAATATACCCGTCCATCAAACCAAAAATAGTTCGTGTTAAATATTTTAAAAGTTCTCTGTATGCATACAAATTTAAAATTACTGTTTGTATCCCATTACAATATGAATAATGTAATAAAATACTGCAAATGGTTGATAACTTCTAAAATTATTAAACAAGATACAGAAGCTTTCTTAAAGGAATATCAATAATGTAAGACATTTTCAAACACCCCTCTCAACAGGATGTTCCATGTGTCCCTTGGTAACTCCTCCTGTTTGGCATATGTCACGGTGAAACTTTCTGCTTGTTCCTCGTTGACACCTCCCAAGTTTGCAAAGAAAAGTTTTTAGGAAACATATTTTATCACATTTATCTATAAGGGTTTAACAAAATAAAATTTGTCATCTGTATGGCATGTTGGAAAGTTTGTATATTGATTTAATGGAAAACCTTGAAGTTTTTCTTGTTAGATCTGGAAATAGGCAAAGTTGAGCATTCATAACATATTTCTTGGTGGTATATACTTCAGTTAATGACAAGATCAGCTGATATTTTATTGAATGTATAGCCTTGGATATAAGGCGATTCAGAACTTAAACGAAAAATAAATTGGCAATGTTCGACATACATGTACAAATATGGTAATGCAAAAAAAATAATATAGGCATTCTCAAAACTGTTTAAAAATATTAAATTGCACGACGCTGGAATCTGATCTACTGTAATGGAGTGGCAATGCAAACTGACAATGTCTCATATCGCACAAAAAAAAACTCTGAAGTTATGTGATTAAACCGACCCTAGTGTAAAAAATATTTGCAGCGTGCTTACTTAAATAAACTTAAAGATATATAGATCTGAATTATTAAAATGCATTTTGAAAATGCTCTAGCTGTTAATACCGCTAAATTTGACAATGGTAACCAAATATTTATAATTCATATTGAATAATACTAATCTTAGAGTCTTTTAGCTTCAATGAAACAGCAGTACTGTATATGAAACCATCACAAGAAAAAATTTGAAGATCCTGTAATTTCGCGTGGTGGTGAAATTAGCTATTGGCTGCGACTAACGTCGCGTCTACAGTTATGGGATTATCTGAATGCCAACCAGGGTTTGTACCAATGCTCCTCGGCTAACTGCAGATTTAACGATCAATATTGGAAAAAATATTGATGAAAGTCATCGACTTTATGTGAGAGTGTTATCGAGGACTAGACATCTCGTCTTCGCTTTACTAGGAGAAATTATGATGGCCATTTGTCGATACCCATTTTTATTAGCATACACATATACTTCTACAATATACAGCGTATTTTTAACTGAACCGCCGCACAGTCTCAAACAGAAATTAACACTAATTCATTCGGACGCACTAAAACTACATTACCATTTTATGTTTTCACCTATCTTCTACAAGGCTATTCGCTATTAGCAGTAAAAAGGTTTAGTGCGGCTGTAAAAATTCACTACATAGAGTGTTAAGAAGTAAATTACTCATTTTGTCGCATTAACTGCTTAAAAGGATATTAACTAACACCATTTACATATTAAATTGGAATAAATGTAAATAAAAAGTTGTAAACAATCAATATAGTTTACTTATGGAATAATATTAAAATATTATATATACGTTAATATTATAAAAATAATCCTGTACAATGTACCATGCTTCACTGCATTCATGCAATATAAGTTACGATGTATTACATATACAGAGTGTCCGGAATTAAAGGGACTAATCCTTACCCGGTAACAGAATTTTTTAAAATGAGAATATAAATTCATATAAATATGGGTCGAGGAATAACTAATTTCCGAGATACAGGGTGTCAAAATTCGAAACTTACGTACACATTTATTTTTTATTTTATGCGGCTATTTAGAATCTTATAATAGAGGGGAGTTCTCCCTTCCAAATGTTTTTCAACGTATGCCTTATGGACTTGAAGTTATGTTAATTTGATTTTACAATAATTGAAGTCAATAAATAATTAATTATTATTTTCTAAATTTTTTATATACATGGTATACTGGAACCTAAGCATTTTCCGACCCATGTTTATATGAAGTTGTTTCTTACCTTCTAAAGTTTTATCGATGGATAAAGATTGGCCCCTGCAAGTCTTCCTTTATAGTTAATCTTGTAGTATTATAAAAAAATATGCAATAAAACGATATAAGTACTATAATATTACGAAAATAATATCGTACCTTTCCAGTATCTTATTATTTCTTTGATCCGCGCGCCAATATCCTTAGCAGGATAAATGACCTCAGATGAGCGGGGTCGAGAGGGGCTATCTCTCTTTACCCACTTCATCGCTGTAGGCCTGGACGCCTCGTAGAGGTGGGTTACCTTCTCCGGTCAGCCTCGACCGCAATTAATTGCGGTCGATGCCAACGGCTCTGGGAACCTCCTCCGGTCCTGGCAAGCCCCGCCGGCAAGGGCTTATCTTCTGAAGCTCTTCTGTCTTCTCTTCTTTCTTTGCCGACTCGTTAACCCCCGGGGGTAGTTTTACCCGCGGCGCGATTTCTTTGATGAAAATTATTGTTAAACTTATATATCTACTTTTTTACATTATAGGTCATGAACAAATGTAGAGTAAGTATATATTTTGGTAACATATCAAAGACACCCACTAATTACCATTTAAAATTAGATACCTACTTAACTGCTACTGATGCAACTGCTGCAAAATTTTCAAATCCGTTTCGTAAGATATACCTGGTATTAGTGATTTATTGAAAATAGAGATTTTTGTTTTTAATAGATTATGAGACAAATTATAAAAACTGAATGTATTAAGCAATATCAGGAAAAAACCGTAAATTGATGTATAGGGCTCCTGGATATTTAAAAAGGGCGCACAATAAATCCAGGGGTGAATGAAAACTTGAATATGGATGAGGTCTGACGCTGTCTGGGGGAATACGCAAATTGCCCGATCCTTTTCCATCCCGACAGAATAAAATGTTTTAGAAAGAAGTTTGTTATAAAAGGGTGCGAAAAGGTCACTAAAAAGTACAGTACAATAGTGTTTTATACAGAGGCCTTTTAAATGTTGTTTCATACGTAAACTCACGATGCTATGCGAGAAACTTATTTTACACATAAGGTAGGTTTATGTAGGTACCGTTAATAGTGTACATTTACATTAATAAAAGTTGAATTATCTCAAAAAATATTTATATATCCATACAAAACTCGACAGTTTTTATTCAATATCGGTTATTAATATGTAAATTTTTAAAAAGTTATACTGAAGAAAAGAAAGAAAATTGCAATATGAGCATTTAAAACATAAAAGTCAGTGCGCTACAAATACAATTAAGTTAGTTTATTTTATACTGTTCTTAAGCATCTACTTTTATCAATTAGGTACATTTTTATAGCAATATCGTGACCTGATACTATAGTTATGTAAATAGATAAAATTAGATTAATTAGATTTAAATAGTGACAATGGAAAACTTATTAAGCCAAAGGGGACTGAAATCTCTTTTTCTGAATTTTCTATGTACGCTTTAGATGTTAAAATTTACCTATAGTAGTGGAAAATATATGGCTGTTTTAATGTAAACGTTTCATTTTACCCTTATCATCTTAATATCACAGTACTTATTACAGAAATAATATTTGAGGAAAAGAAATATATTCTAAAATTAAAACAATTAAAAAAAAACAATTAATGTAGTATAAAATATATTGATTGTGTATACATGTACAGACGGAAAACACATAGCGTTTCCGGACATGTTCATTGAACAATTTTTATTCATAAAAGCATTATCTATTTGTTATTCAAGTATGGCCGTGTCGTTTTGGGACAGCCTGTATATTCACATGGTATTAAATACATATCATAATAGCTAACAAATGCTTTCCTTAAGTGATACCTATTAGAAAATTTGCATAGTATATATACCACAATTTAATACGTCGTTAGCCTTTTACTCATATGGAGTATAAAATAGTTTAATACATTATATTACTACAGAACTTATAATTAGTAGTAGATGTTCTATACGAGTATAGAACAGTTTAACTACTATTTCGTATAGTGTGTTACCAATAGTTGAATACCAGTTATACAATAATTTAATAAATAATATAGTGTATAGTCACTATACATCTCTGTTAACAATACGCGTTTTAATTCATTATTCGCCTGTTGATCTATCACATAATATTATACAATGTTCTAATAATAGTGTTTAGAATTCTTAGAAATAATAAAGGTTTCACTGTTCATATGCCAGCAGTTTGTAGTTTGCACATAACATAAGGGAAAATATTGCAACTTTATAGAGTAGTAGGTATTAGTATTTCTAAAACTAATCTAAATAATCGCATGTATTTTCTAGTATTGTGAAGAATAACACCGCATAGCTTTCGAAATTCCTATTGAAAGTGTGACACTGAAATACGTTCGCAATCTAGCGGATTAGCGCAGTTGCCCGTCCTCATCTCTCTAAGCATTCGACGAATGCTCTTTGACCCGAGACTTCTAAGCTTTAATATCTCGGGGTGACATGTGTTACTCAGATTACATTAGATCTTGGCATCACACTGAAGGATATACGGCTTAGGGCTTCCTCCTCAAAGTCACAATGCAATACCTTATTCGAGAGACAAGCACATGTTTCTTGATGTTACAGTATCTAATTATGTCGTCCTAATATGCCCTTTGATGAAGATTGAAGCATTGTTGTATGCAATCCGTTAACGCAAAAATAACCTAAATTCATAATGTTTAAATATAAATTTATTTATATTCTATTAACCATTTTATTGATCTGACAACAGCCTGGCCTACTACGATCTTTTAAAAGGGTCACATTCCCAGTAAAATGACCATATATACCAAATTTGATCGAGAAATCTATATCGAATGTTTTCTTTATGGAGTGCCAATCTTCGAAAAATCAGACAACTAAAAATTATAATAAGCAGGTCAAAGATTGTCATGAAAGTGAAAATAAATACCAATCAACCAAAGAACACATACACTACAATTTTAACACTTTAAATTGCAGTCACCGTAAAAATTATTAACGTACACAAAATGTAAATAATTATGAACACTAAATTGTTAGAGAAAATTAGAAAAGGTTGATCCAAATTAAATTTTAGTATTTTCCACCTCCTTCCAAGCAAACACCAATTGTCTTCTTAAATTTAATATTACTTTACATTGCTAACATTGTTTAACAACTTAGTAAGTATTAATAATTCAATACATTTTTTGTACGTTAATTGTTTTTACTGTAGATGTATAAAATAATTTTAAATTTAAAAAGACGATTGGAAAAATGTATTCGACTAGAGGCAGGTAAGGTGGAGAAAACGAAAACTTATTTAGATTAACGGTTTGTAATTTTTTGTATAACAATATAATTAATTACATTTCTTGTACGTTCATTATTTTTACTGTGGTAGTGTTAAACTTGTACTGCACGTATTTTTTCTTCGTTCGATTTATATTTGTTTTCATTTTCATGGCAATATCTAATCTTATTACAATTTTTAGTTGTCTGATTTTACAGAAGTTTGGCAACCCATAAAAAATATACAATAGATATGTTTTGATCAAATTTGGTATATGTGTATTTTGATGGGTGCTGAATATTCTGAGAATATAATATTTTTGATAAAAAAATGCCTAATACCACTTTCTTAAAAAACGGACCCTTTCAAAAAATTGTAGTAGGCCAGGTTTTTGTTACATCAACAAAATCGTTAGTAGAATATAATATCTATTCAGATTTCTAGAGGTGTTAACCTGAAAAATAGCACACACTATTGATAAAAAGTTTTTTTTTTCGTAAAATTTAAAGGTACATAGGAAAATTGTGAACTTCTCAAAATCTTCACATTAATAAAGTTGCCTTACTGATAAAGAATACCCTTTATAAGGCCTTTATATATTATTTAAAAACAATTTAGGATATCTCAAACCATCTGACAATATTACTATTCATTATTTTTTAAGAAAGGTGTAAAATTCATATATAATATTAACTGCCAGATCTTGTATTTTGCAATGAATACAATTCATATATAACATATATTTTAATCATTCTCTATGTACAGTGTGTTAAGATGTAACATAGATTTAGCCTTCCAAATTGTACCGTCGAGTTTTTTTTACACATCGAAGTCTTATATATATTCAGCAAACGTATTTTAATTGTCAAATTCAAAATTTATGGCCTACAATGATGTTTTCGAAATAATTCTTCTAGAAAACATAGTCACGATTTTTTTTATTTTCATTGAATATTTGGCAATTGAGCATTGTTATCCATCTCATAAAAGCCCCAAATTTAATGAAATTACCTTTAGCTATACATAATTTTCCTACTAATTTGTTAAAATATCGAAAATGAACAAATATTATTTAAGAGGCCTTAGAATTAAATGAAAAAGTATGGACTATATACACACAGAAGATCAAAATAAAATAACAAATGAAAAAATTCTATTCGAGCATGTTAGTATTAGAAAGAAATTAGATTTTAAAAGCATCAAGAAAAGAATCCTTACAAATTAATGGAATTACAAAAGTAAGCTTTTAATTATTTAAATTTTGATGATGTGGATTTGATATATCTTGAATGAACATTATAGTAATTAACATTTTTTGTCCAGCGGAAATTGAAAAAAAAATAGTACGATCGTTTCTTGAAATAGTGTGATCTGAAAAATGTGGCAAGTTCAGTGAATAAGTGATTTTGGAAAACTTTGAAGAAAGGTCTAAAATATGGAACTCATCAACGCTTTGGTCAAATTACTCCATACTGAAGACGATGATGTACATAAAGAATCAGAACACAAGCAAATATTACAAGCTTGTTGTTTTTTTGAAGCGAAAGGGCAAAGGATATCAATCGAAAAGTAAACAAATCGACAAATTTCTCAAAGAAGCGGAGGAGGAAACATATCTCATGTAGAAGGTTTTCATAGTTTTCGCTGTATTTGGAGCCTGTTGTTGCGAAGAACTGTGTAATTTGGCATTCAATAATATCGAAGATTTGGGAACTTTATTAGTTGTGCATATCCCTAGCAGATACAAAAACTAATGTGCAACGAACTTTCGTTATTATTGGTAGGTACGTTATATTTGAACCATTATAAAAAAGTACAGATTCCTCTGTTAAGCGAATTTTCATATAATACATTAGGAATAAATGTGCCGCCATTCCAGTTGGAATCAACACATTTAATAAGAGCGTTCCAATATTGTTGAATTTCTAAATTTGCCTGATTGTCACTTTTATGCTGGACATTGCTTCCGACAATCTTATGTTAGATTGTTGGCAAACTCTGGTGCTAATCTTACTACAATTAAGAGACACAATGGATGTAAGTCCAGTACAGTAGCTGAGGGCTATATAGAAGACTCGTTACAAAACAAAGAGAGTATGACGGGCCAAATTTAGTCCAAAACTTCGGCGGATAACATTGCTCCCTACTTTGGTACAAGTTTCTCAGAACTAATTTAGTACTACAGCTATTACTGAGATCAGCCATACATACTTATTCTAGTTGTAGTTTCTTTAACTGTACATTTATTTAAAATTTCTTAATTGTTTTGTATTTTCCGATATTTTCGTACCAGTCTTAAAAGTAAATTAACACTGACACCTTTAAAAATTTTAATTCAATTGATGTTTCTAGAAAATAAAGACTTATTCCGGATATCGAACTACAAGTAGGTAAGTATATTAATAAAATCAATATCGACCATATTTCCTCTTTTTAAAGGTAAGCTAGAGCCAAAGGATGATAAATTGGATTCAACTTTGCTCACATTTCAGACGAGGTACAAATGAAAATATAAACGCTGCTTGATTTTACAACGGTGAGATGCTAAAAGATTAACAACCAGCTTTGTGCGGTTCGTAGAGAAAAAGTCTTTCATCTCTTAGGTATTCACAAAGATTAATCATAGCTAATTTCTGCACAACTGCCTGAGGAAGTTATCTCATTAACGGTCGTGTTATCCTTTGTAGTTGAGTTCTCCGTAAAAGCAAGCATTAAATGATAAACGCAGTGCTAGGAAAGAGTATATGAAAATGTGCAACTGATGAGTTGCAAAAGGTAATAATTCAATGTGTTCTCAGTTCTATACTGGAAGTGATAAAAAAATGTATGTTTATACTAGGAAAACTTCCCGTATCTGTTGGAAAGAAGAATTTGGTTTCCAGGTTTCTGTGGCAGTTCTTAATGGATAAACAATTTCTACCTCATAGCGGTTTTTAGGCTTTCACGGCCGGTTATATCATTTGATAAATAGTGATTCTCCGGGTTGTTTTGCCGATATCTCTATAACTGGTCGCTGCCAGAACCAGAATTAAAGTGCACATCCCTAGCATTAGCCGAAATTATTTTACCTGCCCTTGTTGTTCTCGGGCTAGGCTTTAGCCCCGACTGTAGCAGTCGTAACACCAACAATGGGAGCCGAAATAAATATATGGGTATGCTCAGAGATACCGATAGCGAGTCTGTCTGAAAGGAATCCCGGCTAATGCTAGTCATGTGCACATTAATACTGGTTCTGGCAGCGACCAGTTACCGAGGTCACGAAATAACTACCCGGAAAATCACTATGTATTAATTTCCATTATGTTTATTGACTATATATCCGCTCTTGGCTTTAGAAATAACATGAAATTGGAGATTAGGTAAGTTGTGTCAAACATAAATTACAAATGGTAGTTAATACATAGTACATAGTACAAGATAACCTATTGTATTTGTAGAAAATTGAACTCACAAACTTACATTATAACATATGTGTAAATAGGTTTGATTATTTGAAATTTCGGTAATTAATGATTTAATATATAGCATAATTTAGTAGTTTTTCGTGTTTGAAGTGTAATAAATATCTTTTATATAAACTAAAGAATATTTTGTGATGGAACTGCATTTAATTGGTTAAGTATTTTTACATAATAATCAGAAAAAATAAACAATTGTTATTATAAATACAATTTACCACATTTTTTGTTTTCTATTCATATGTTTCATAAATGATATTTTGCATTGAATTTTGTAAAGTTGTTTTGAGTACTATTGTTAGTCGTGTAGATGGCAGTCTATATAACCTATTTCAAATTAGTCGTTAATAAATAGAATAGTAATGAATAAATGTAATTGATTATAAAAAAAAAAATTAAGATAATATTTTGGCATTTGATATTATAATCTGAACAATTATATAAAGTCTGGATTATAATTGATAACAAATCACTTAGTAACATATAGATTACCTCGTTAAAAAAATAAAGATATTAATAGTAAAAAATTGTCCAGATATAAATTTCTATATAACTTATCCAAATATTGAATAGTTTTGTTTTATTTAGGATCATAAATAAACTCAGATCTTAAATAATTTTTCTTTAAAATAACAATTTTTAGTATTAGTATGAACTAAACTTTGAATATAAAAACTTAATCAAAGCCAATGATTTTTATTTTCAAAAGTTAATGACATGTCTGATTATCTGTCAACTGAGTATATGACATTCAAATATAATAGCGATAAATTAAATATTAAAGATCATGATTAAAATATTTGAATAAATAAATTTAATAAACTTCCATCTAATATTAAGATCTAGTACTTTATCAGAAACATATTTGAACATTTATTGTATAGAATTATTCTTTATACATTTTATTCCTTTATACTTTCATGTATTTGCTGTTTACTGTTCTGTTTGTTTTGTATATATATATTGTTAGTATGTATTTGTAAACAGTTTGTCATCATATAACATTGTATTGAAACATTTCTGTTTTAATAAATTTTCAACTAATTCAATTCAATTCAACTAGTTATACTGCCAAAACTATTTGTATTTGGAAAGAATATGAGCTACTGTAGTATGAATTTTCATGACAATTTTCCGTGTGTTCTAATCGGTATAAATATTTGATGTATGGCACTGGTCCATAACGTTTGGGTGTTAACAAATCGTTATTAAACATTGTCCAGTTATGTAATTATAAACCCTTGCCTGGGTTGAAATAATATCGAATTTCTGTTGTTTTTCTGCAGAGTGTTGGGCAACCTATTTGCCTTTTTTCATATAATCTGGTTTTATCACGTTTGAAGAATGAAGTGAATCTTGAAACGTCAATAAATCTAAACTGATGACGTAGCAAACCAGCTCAGCGATCGGAAGAGTTACAGCGTTTCTCAACTTAACATTTTTACCACTAGTCATAAACATAGATAATTGCTCCTTTTTATATGGTCCAAAAATATCTACGTTGACTGAAAGTCAGCGACCAAATGCTTAAATGTTACATTATTTTTTTATACATATATTTATGCTAATAAATTTTACATGTCAAAGTTTGGAGCATCTTTGGCAAGTGTCATTTTTTTAGTAGACAGTTTATTCAAACATAGTATCTATGTAAAGTCACTTTCGGTAGCAAATACAAACAATTATTCTTCAGTATTTCCCCGCTCTTAAATTTTTTAGATTAAATGGGGAGTAGTAATTCAAACAAAGAATCTAAAAAGTAATTTAATGGAAATGCCAATTGTAGATATCTGTAGTCGTTTGATATTATATTGAACTGCCAAATAAATTGCCAACTCACTATAGATAGATAAGGGATTAAGTGGTTGTCACAAAGGATGAATAAGTATCCTTTATATTTCCATTCTTTAGCTTTAAAATAATGAAAATATTATACCCAGATTTTGTATAAACAATTGTTTCCTCACTAATACAGAAAAGTAATTACATTTTTACTTGTTTTATTTTCTTTTGAGTAAATTATAATTTTATTTTAACGTGTTATTTAATATGCCAAATTTTTTCTTTTATATCTTCCTGTTTTATAAAAATTTAGTAAAAAAGCAATTTTTGTTTAAGTAAACTACATATCTACTTCGAAGAAGCCTTTATAACTTTAAACATTCATATAACCATAGCTATCAATCATTTTACCTTTTTCATTAATCATGTAGTAATGACTGCCTGATTTTGATAGTTGCATAACAATTGAAAAACGTCAAATCAAGCAACAGAATTGTTTTAATGTAAAGCCTAGTCTAGCTTTTTAATTAAAAAATACATATAACTCTGAATGAAGACCTACCAGAATGTAATTGGAAGAAGCAAAGACCGAAAATTTGGATTTATTGCCTGCTATATAGATATGAGACGGAGCACGCGGTGTTTATGAAATGCTGTCAAAAGGGTATAAAAAGGACGAAAGAAGAAGTCTTTTTAGCAAATTTTTCAACCTTAATATTTGCAAACGGAAGACATTTGTGGTTAGGGTATTCGATGCTAAAGAGCGTTACAAAAATCTAAATCAATTTCTGTAAAGTAATTTCATATATCAAAGGACAAAATGTGGGACTTGGACCCCAAAAAAGCAAAAGTTTTTAATAAAGAAAACATTACAAAGGTTCTGAATGAGGCACCAGATCTTCATTTGGATTCAGGCACTTTTTTTACTAAGAATTAACAAAGTTCCTGATGATGTTGATTTTAAAACTCCATACAGACAAAAAAATGGACAACGCACTGTGTAGGGGTCAATACCTTATTAAAAGTACCATTTGAATCGTTGCGTATTTAAATATTCCTATGTTACGTTTGCGTGCAAGGTACAGTTTTCACTGATCCTCGGCTTCAATATTGGGCAATTGTGACCAATAAATAACTTGGGAATTGGAAAACAACATCTGTTGCCGAGTGCAACTTGAAATAATCTACTAAACACAATAAAAGACATACCAAATAAAATCTTGGCGACGGACATCCCGTCAAATTCGTTGAAGTTAGGCAGCGAGACATGTGCAGTTGAAGGGGTCAGTGAAAAAAGTGATTTAGTCACATTTTTGAGTACTTATCTAAGTTGAATTTTGAAAAGGTTCCCAGATCTACATTTTTAATGACCATTATAATACTGATGTTTTTGGGGTTTTGAAAATTACACGCGATCATTTCTAGCAAAGCTTTTCCTTAAATTGTCGATGGAGAACAAGAATAACTGGCACCATGGCTGCCCCGATCTCCTGATCTATGTTTGTGGGGATGTTTAAAAAGTGAAGTGTATGGTACCGAAGTGGACACTAGTGACGATTTACGCAAACGTATCATAGCTGCTATCAATAACTTACGAGTTCAAAACGGACAAGAACTAGAAACATGTATGTGAGTTCGTAGAAACTGGATAATATAGGTCCAAATGTGTTTAGACGTCGGTCACAAATTTTGTAACAGTTGTTGTAACTTTAGGTAGATATGTCAAATTATTTTATTGATTAAAACAATTTAATTTCATTAATTAATAATGACAATAGCCACAAGAGCAGTTGAATTTGCCGATATAAAATAGGTGTCATAAAATTGTATTTATTTCTTCCTTTGGGAAATTCTTTAAATTGTTTGTCCATTTATTTTTTATTACACTTGTAATTGGGGTAATAAAATAAAAACTATTTTTATCATTACATAACATTTGAATGAACATAATGGCATTCCGTTTACTTTTTATTTAAAGAGTGAAATCTTCCTTGATAATTTATCGAGTTACATGTCTGTTACATCCCGTATATATATGCAAAAATAGACAGCAAGACAACAAACAAATTAATTAATTTATTTATCACATTATTATCGCCTTAATACAAGTTCAGCTTTATAAACAAGTGCACCAAATGGGATACTATTAAGACATAAAGATAGAATAAAAATAGACTAATATAAAGCCTTCAAACCTACATACGCCAATAATATGACATACACTATAATAACACACTCCCGTCACCTTCGTCATAAAATGCTCCTCTGACCTCTAGACTTGATAAAACGCATCGTAAATCGCACGACATATGTTAAATAGTTCTAGTGAGTAGCGATATGCTGCTACGTTCGACTAACCTGTTGCTACTAACATTTTGTTCGGATGAAGCATTTTATATTACCTTGTAAATACCGGTACGAATGGCATAAAGAAAAATTTATGGCTCTGGTTTAAATTGAGCCATTTTTTATTTTTGCTGGCGTCCATTAATCTTGCTATACATATGTTAGAGGTGTGTTTCTTGTAGAATTTTTACAGCTCAAACTTTTATCGCTATATATTTTTCTGTTATTATCGAATGTGTGCCTAGCATGTTTTGTAATAATATACGAATTATTAAGAAGAAATTTCATGTAGTTGACAACCATGATATCCAAATTACGTAAATATGTTCCTTAAATAATTTGCTAACGATATTACTTATACAGGGTGATTCAGTCATAGTGTAATTGATTTTAAGAGGAGATAGAGAACAACTAAAATAATACGAATATGCCATTAAAAAATTCTTAGATGCATATTTACACAGAAAAAAATATCAAAACATTATTTAAACCCTCTTTTCAGACTGTTACTGGCCGTTGGTAACAGGTTAACTCGTGGTCGATCTAACGTAACGTTGGCAAATTGATTATTATTTATTGTTATCCTAAGTTAAAGGGACTTGGTTTGTCTCCAAAACTTGATATTGCTATTCATGTCCTACCTATTTTCACAAACAATTAGTTGAGTATGGAGGCTACAAATCTAAAAGTTACAAATTCAGGTATCCCGCAGGGATCAAATTTAGGCCTGTTACCGTTCCTAATGTGTATTAATGATATCGTGTCTGTAATCCATCATCTTTAATTTGCAGATGACTTAAAAATGTATAATAGCATAAATAACATCAATAATTGCCTTTTCTTACAAGATCAAATCAATGCAGTCCTTTGGCGGTGTGATAACAACTTTCTAAAATTAAATACATTAAAATGTAAGCTATAACATTTAGTCGAAAACAGAATTATGATGGATTTGATTATAATATCAACAGCTATACCCTTGAACGATGTTCTGAGTTCAAGGATTTTGGTGTCGATTTGATTTTAAACTTAGTTTTTCTACTCATGTTAATCAAATTACTAAATCGGCTAACAAATTACGTGTTTTTTTTGCGTAACTGGAATAGTTTTTCAAATACTAAAAGTTTAAAAACGTTATATTTTCTATACATTAGATCTAAGTTAGAATACTCATCTTTAAAAACATTTATCAAAATAACAAATGTGTTAATTAAGGCAATTGAACGGAAGTTTTTGAAATTTGTATTTTTCAAAAGATAGAAGTGCTACCCTGAAAGTGGTATTTATGGATAACGCAATTTTGCTAAACATGTTCAATATAATTTCATTAAATGAAAGGAGAAATTGTAATGCCATATCATTTTTATAAAACTTAGTACATCATGTTGAGTGCATGTTTCTATTAGTAGGTTCATAGTAATTATTATTTTTACATTCCCATTTGCCGTACGATTATTATGCGTAGTTCACCAATATTTAATATTTGCAATGTATTTCATACTGTTTCAAGTATCTGTGATATTAATTGTGACTCGCTCAAAAATATAATTTGGTTTATAATATATTCAAAATGTGCAAAAGTCAGGTATCTGCATTTTTGTTACATCTAGTAATTTAAATAATTTTCACTCTTTTTATTTATTTTTTTTTGTGTTCTTATATCAAGATGTATCTCTTATTATTATTTTTTGTATGTTTCCTGTAATTGGGTATTTTACCTGTTGGATATAAATATGTTATTATTATTATAAATTTAAATATTTTCCTAGTTCCTACCTACTTATGATAAAATATGCTTGAATGCTATACATTATTTCTTAAAAAGTATGCAATTAACATTTTTATTTCCAGTTTAAATATATTTAATATTGAACAAGACTCCAACGAACAAATAATAAATAATTTCTATTTAATTACACAAATAGTGAGATAAAAAGATAAATACTCTAGGAAAAACATTGAGAGGTTGATAAATGTTTCGTATTTAAATGTTCATTGAGTACCTAATACAAAAAATCCTCATATTGTCAACAAAAACAGTCCGAGACACATTCAGTGATAAGCAATCCGGTACAGTGGCCTACCGTATTATTAAGTCAATAACCAAATTTTTACTGCATACTCAACGACAAAGAGTAAACATACCTATTTTACCTAAATACAAAAATCAACAACGTATTTTGACTTAAACATTTATTTATTTATTATATATTTTTATTCCCTATCTCCTCTTAAAATTAATGACATTCTGACTGACTCACCCTGTATAATTTTTAATATACCTCCTACACTTACTGCTATTTCGATTCGTATAATGTGACGTTGATTTGTATTTAGACAAAGTGTCACAGCTATTTCGATGGTATCTTTACAAACCGTTTTCATTCTTAGCAATTGTACTTACCGCCATTTTAGTATTTAAAATTACGACGAGTGTACAATCAATTCAATATGACAAAAATATAAAAGCCGAAAAAAATTTTACTTACCGCCTTTTTGTTAAGGTCGCCGTAAAATGACAAAATTTGTAGTGTTTTTTAGGTACTGAGATCTACCTATAAAACACGCAGAACAAAGTACTATTAAAACTAAACTATTTAAGTTTATATTATAACAATGTTTACATCTATAGTTAAATTTAAAAAAAAATGTATTTTTAAAGATTTCAGTACCTAAAAATTTGATGGATAGATGGCTTTCTGACGTTATATATTGATTTTACTTCTTAACCTTTGAATATTCGCAGGTGCCATGAGATAACATTGTTGTTATTTGCTTAACTCCATATTATTCAGTTGTTTATGTCTAAAATTACTTGTATTTGTAGAAAACACTATTTCAAGTATACGGCACCCTCAGGAATGACATGGAATGGAAATCTTTCTGTTGCCATATGGCAAGGATAGTCTTTAAATAATTAAATTAAAAGTTCTACAAAACGTTTAATCAACAATATAATAACAATTGGTAAATCTGTTGCTTGTTTATGTAACCTTTCTTTGCTCCGCTGCGCCGAACGGAAAGAATAATAAAAAATTAATTTATACATAACATAATTTCACGCAACAATAGGTACACAAAGTAAGGTCATGGCATTCACTGTTCATTCATAATAATTACAATTGCTTTGTACATATATAAAAAAAAATGGAATTTCTTCTCACAAAATAATAACGAGTACATTTTTAAACTAATAAGGATTGATTTCATCATATAATTATTTTCTTCATTTAATTATTAAACTGCCTACAAAACTTGTAGACAGAAAATACTTCTATTATCACCTCATCCTCCTTCTTCCGTTTATCGTTACAGAAACAAAGAATTCCTGGAATGTTTTTCGGAAGATGATGTACTTTCTTTAGATTGCTGTAAAGATATTAACCGATTACTGAACAAACTCAAACTTGGATGTTGCAAATCGACTGAATGGAGATTGTTCATTGATTCTTCGAAGCCTGAAAGCCATCCTGCCTCATGAAACTAATATATACGCCTCCATTCCAGTAGCTCATCCAGTAGTTATGAAAGAAGAGTATACATACACGAAGTCAGTCTTTGAACAAATTAACTACAAATAACTTGGATGGCAAATTTGTAAAGATTTTCACTATTTTATCAAGACAACAATTAGGTTTCACAAAAAATCAGTGATTCTTATGGGAACGGGGTAACAGAGATAGAAAAACCACTACGTAAGAAAAGCGCGGCAAAGAAGAAACCAGGTATTAGGAATATCATCAGAGAAGCATTAGTTCCTCTTTCCAATGGGTGAAAGCTCTTAATAAAGCAGATGAAGGCTGTCTGTATCTACTAATTTTTTTCACAGATCCTTTGAGTGTGAGAAGTAGTTAACATAAAGAAAGAAAATGAATAGCAAGTTCGCTAAATCGACAAGACTGAAACTCTTCAGACTTGCGACGATGCATAAAATTACTTATTCTTAAGCATTGTGACCTTGAAGATGACGTAATAGGGTTAAATAAATCCTCGATTCAGATCCAGCAACTCTGAATGATCTGGTTCACTTGCATATCTATATTTCTATTTGATCCTGAGATAACCTCGAATGGGTCTGATGGGTTTAAATGAGTCGCCGATTCAGATCCAGTGACTATAGAAACATAAATGTATGATGGTCCGGTTCAATTGGATATCGATTTTTCGATTTGACCTTGAAACTGACCTGATAGGGTTCAATAAATCCCAGATTCAACAACTCCAAAAATATGAATGTATGATAGTCTCGTTCACTTGTATATCTATCTTACGTTTTGACGTTGGAATGACCTTGAGTCTAGGGCGATGGGATTTATTCTGGAACCCCTGTATATCCTTAAGGAAGCCAGCTAGGATATGTATATGAAATGAAGTATTGACATTATTTCAACTTCCTCTGTATGTCCTATCTTTTTTGACTACTGGTTTCTGAACATCTTGTATATGTCAGGCTCACTTTATTAATGTAAAACTTTTTAACAGAATGCTCCAAAACGTTGAACAAATTTCGTTCCTTTATTGTTAATGCATGGGAAATACCTTATTATTTGAAATGTCGATAGCTTAAAGCTTACAATGAACAATAACGCTTATATAACATTTTTATATATGTTTTTTGTAATCTGGAACAATTATAATCAAATTAAGATGCTTGAAATAGATAAAATAAAACAACTATGAAATTGTAAAGTAACACAAAAGCGTATTTATAAAACATGATAAGAAATACATATTTAATTTTGTTACGCAATAAATTATATTAAATGATTCCAAGCAACCATTTTTAAATATCCGTTAAAGAAAATCTCTAAAGCAGAATGATGTTATCTTTTTGATCAAGTAACTCGTAGATGTTTTATATAAAATATATATTTTATCTTGGTTAAAATTGCTTGCACATGTCTACATAATGGCAACAAAGAGACAAATGAAGGTAAAACAAAACTGTGATATTTAACTGTTCTACTATTTTTTGTATTCGCTTTTAATAAAGGAAAATATATTAGTAAATGTAGGCGCTACATATTTTAGGAAATCAAAATCCTACGTTTATGTTTATTCTTTGTTTATTTAATCGTTACCTTTAATAACAATTGAATTGCAAACATGCCACATCACATAACTGTCCAGCCAAAACAGGCCCAACATTACTTTAAGTCTCAAAGCATACCTAAGTTATTACAGCAACCGAATATGATGTATAAAATACCGTTCCCCAACTATGTTATGAATTCCGTATTTGGACATGTTAGTTGGTTTTTACGGGTACAAATAACAGCGAAATTTGCATTTAAATGATACAGTGTGTATGTCAACAGGTAAACAAAGCTCACTAACTTTATATGGTGTTCCTAATGAAAATTTCTAGCTAGAAATCGTCTATTTCGTCCACACAAGTAATTTCAACGTTTTCAGAGCTAGTATATTTCACAAACTGAAAAACAATATTTTATTCTGGATCAAGATCCTAAGTAATGAGCAGTGTTAATTTAAAATTTTGAAGGAGATAGTATTTGCAAAAAATATATTTCGCTAAATAACATGTTTTATTACATATGAAAATTTGAGCATGTTTGCATTTAAATTGTAAATGTAGTTGCTTTGCGATGATTTGTACACTTCGATTAATATACAAGTTGCCCCCATTTTATATTCTTAACTTTGGCAAGCGTTCTTTTCTTTGTTGTAAAGGTATTAAAGTAAATGTTCCTAGAATATAATATAGATTTTTTAGAATATTTTATTACTCTTGACAACTTTTCGTAAAACTTTTCATTTTCGAAATAAATTCGATTCTTCAGCATTGAGCAACATTAGTATAGTCGTAGCAAAATTAGTTGCACTTAATGATACTTCCTCTAGAGCATTCTAACATATATAGGGCTAAATCTATAAATGATACTGCAGGAAACAACTACTCCGCGGGCTACTGCCCCGACCGGCATTGAATTACACCTGCAGTATCTGTGTGAAACAGCCAAGAACCCTTGTCGGCCACTCCACCAGACATAGACCGGTTTCGGGCTTGTTAGCCCTCATCAGTATGAACTGGCTGTTCCTTCATATGTAGTTTCACATAGACACCGAGTGCAGGTGAGATGTAACTGGTCTGCTACTTCCTGTTCGGGCTAAGCGGCTCGACTTGCAGAAAGCGACCTACAATATCGTAGAAACTTAACCGCAGACCTCTCGCCCTGGGCGATGCGCCACTAAATCTATAAATGATACTGCAGGAAACAACTACTCCGCGGGCTACTGCCCCGACCGGCAGTGAATTACACCTGCTGAATTACATCTGCAGATACTGCATACTGATGAGGGCTAACAAGCCCGAAACCGGTCTATGTCTGGTGGAGTGGCCGACAAGGGTTCTTGGCTGTTTCACACAGATACTGCAGGTGTAATTCAATGCCGGTCGGGGCATTAGCCCGCGGAGTAGTTGTTTCCTGCAGTATCATTTATACATTTAATGGCGCATCGCCCAGGGCGAGAGGTCTGCGGTTAAGTACCTACGATATTGTAGGTCGCTTTCTGCAAGTCGAGCCGCTTAGGCCGAGCAGGAAGTAGCAGACACGTTACATCTCATATATGTATAGGGCTAGCCAGATATATCATTAACATTTTTAATACAAGAGAGACTCGACTGCATTATTTTCTCGGGTGATATAATGGACACAAATAAGTATAATTGTATAAAAAGTCTTAATCCTTAAACAGAGGAGGTTGTCTACAAACTTCCCTCCAATAGCATTGCAGTATTTTTAATAGAGGATGTCGTGGATGGTATTTAATTTGATTTTCGACATCCAGCTCAGTGTTGGTTGTATTTAAATTTTCACTCGTTTCAATAATTTTTGTGTGCATATGTTGCTAGGTAGTACTGATAGTAGTATTATTAACAGTTTAGAACATATAACAAATAATCTCAAACACACCGAGCGTATCCGATGCTGCTATAAGATATGACTCAAGATTTCGGTTCAGATGCGTTTGCCTTACAAATCATAACGTTATGATTGATGATGTACTAGGGAAGCACCATGTAGGTACAAAATGCAAAGTATGTAGGTACCTCTAAGAACATATGTTCAGAGATACTCTATATAAAATAAGTTACATTTTACAGCAAGTAGAATCTAGGGATTGTACGTTTGTATTTTAGACATCGTTTACAATAATGCCCTTGAGGATTTGGATAATAACAAGAAGTGTCTCTACAATACCATTTTATTTTTTTATTTAATTATTTTATTTAGGACTACAACTGTCCAGACAGAAAAATTCCAATATAGGGTAGGCATTACAGAAAATGAGAATATAGTTGCCAAAATGTAGCGATTTTATACTTAAAATATTTATTGAAAGTGGCACTTTTTATAGAATTTTTACATAAATTTCAACAATTAATTTTTCACATTTAAAAGCACACAAACCTTTCCGAAGTTGATATTTTCTGTGTATTTTGCAGTAAAAATTGTTAACATTTTTGTAAAAACGAAAGGTAAACTTAAAATTGTCTATGTCGAGATGCACATTGTTTTGATAATTGCCATATCTAGCCAGTGCAAGATGACGTAATATACAGTTATCGGTATTTTTTAATCATAAATAGTTTAGCTATTACTGGATCTGTAGGGTTTAAAATCTTACTGTATTGTAGACTACTCCGCTAATACACGGTGACGGCGCCCTTAAAGTTAATATATAAGGAAAAAATAAACAGTAACAATCAAAAAGTATAAAAATACAGTAAAGAGTGAATTGAAAGAAAAATCAACTTAAAATAATACAAACTGTAGCAGTGTACGGTAAACATAAGAATCAGCTCCAAATACATCGTCTTAACAGGACAATTAAAAATATCAAGCTGAGAGTGATATTTCATAAAATTAGTACTCATACTATGAATAGGTGAATTTTTAACAACGTCTGTTCTATAAATAGGAAAATAGAACAATAGATATGTGCGAGTGAACATGAGGAATGTTAAAGGAAATATTAATCAAAATGTCCGGGCAATCTACCATACTAGATAAAAGTTTATACAAAAAAAGAATAGAAAAATAAACACGAGAGACTCAGTCGTTAACGTTAAACCTGGCTAACAGATCAAACTGTGGAATGCCATCCAGTCTAAAACTTAAATATTTTACAAATTGGCTCTGAGGATTTTCCAAGCTGGTAATATGGATATCATATTGAGGGTCCCAGACAACTAGGTGTAACATAAATTATAATGAAAAAACAATTTAAAAAGTTAAGTTTTAAGTTTTAAGACCTAGTATCTTTTAAGGGACGCAATTTTTGTATATGAGTAAATAGATTTAAATCCTCATATTTTGTCGCCAAAAATACGCAGTTAACGGGATGACCTACTTTTTTGTTACACATTGTATAGAACAAATATATGATTCATTTAACCGATTAATATTTTACATTCCTCAATGATTTACTTAAATACCTAGCAAGAAGACCTGAGTTGGAAATTCTTGATATGTAACTCCTTCATTAAATTTTTCAACGTGTCACAGTCAACATCTACATTTAATCATTTCCTTCTTGTGGAACGCACTATAATCTATCTGAACGTCGTTGTTTACGGACTGTAACTGCAAGTTAAAAATATTCACAGTTCACAATACTTTTCGCTCTTTAAAAGAATGATATTTGCTCTAGCCGTAGTCCAAACGTAGCGAATCGATTTCGTTTTTGAATTCATTCTCAAATATGATACCGAGCCTTTGACCCGACGCGTGAAGGTTTTGTTCTAAGATATAATAACAGGACGAGGCCGTAGAATTGCACTTTAATTATCTATTGTTTTCAAAGGATTCGATCCAGCCGTGATTTTACTTCCTCTGACCGAGAAGCGAACAATGACGTTCCAGGGCGAATGCGATTCTTTTGTTTTATATACGCAGCGCCCTTCCCACTCGATTCTAACGGAGTGTGAAATAAGGGTAGAAATGCAAATAGTCTGTTCGAGGTCTGAACGAGGTCGACGCTGGATGAATTATTAAACAATAAAATGCGGCGATGGAGATGAAATTATATCGAAATCGTTCAATTCTGGGGAATTGTGAGCCGGCGGAATATAAAATTAACATTTTTAATACAAGAGGAAACTGACTGCTATTAGTTTTCCAGGTGATATAATGGACATGAACAATAATAAATGTAGAGGAAGTAATTGCCTGGTGATGGGTCAGTAGATTTATAACAAAAAATAATTTTTTACATATAGCCAACGTTTCGGGTTATACCGGGTGTTCCCTCTAAAACTTTAAATCTCAGAAACCATCATAGCCAGTGCGGCGAAATTTGGTATACAGACACAAGATGGCGCGCAGAATCTGATAATAGCATCAAATCTTATACAGGGTGTTGCATTTTCAGGAAATTGATTTGATTTTGATTTTTTGGTAGTCAACTTAATTCCACTCAAAACTTTTCAAATGTGAGAGAGAATAGCATTCCAGAATCACAAACTTAATTCAATAGCTGTAAACCAAACAAAAATGGCGTAGATATTCATCCTTAAAGATTTTGAAACATGAAAAAATTAAACACAACTTTTTATCGAAAATGAAAGAGCAACTTTACGATACTAATATTGTAACAATTTAGTAATCCTGTTGAGAATTCATAGATGATAAAAATGGATTTAAACTCTCATCTGCTCTACAAAAGCGGTTAAAATCTTCTAAAAATAATTTTACAATGCAGAATTAATGTTCGTAATAAAATACTAATCTGAATTTACGCCATGAGTAGAATATAAACTTCTAACTTGCAGTAGTGGTTAGTTAAATTCTAAGCACCCACTTAGCAAAATGCTTGAACGTGATGTTACTGAAAAATTCTTAGTTTACGTTCCATTCCTAAGTGGTTTTGTAACTGCAACTTGTTATACTTACAATCAATAAAAATGTATGTTTTATATCGTCAATTTTAACAAAGTTGTAAATAATTGTAACAAACTGAAAAACTACTAATATTGCAAGTATAGTATACAATATGTTTCTTTATAACAGAATTTGTCAGATACTTGACTAGTTTGTTCCTTTATACATATAAAATATTTATACGCAAATATTCTCATCAAATATTATCAAAAATGTTAGGATCAAATAATATTATTTTTTAGTAGAATGAATTTAAAGACTTGATAAATATTATAAAAACACTTATATCATGCTTATCGTAATTACCTTACATCCGTTAAAGGTAGTTTTATAACTGACTCAAAAAGGTTTTGATTTTGCGAAGAATATAATAGAATAGAATAGAAAGCTTTATTTCCTTTAGACTATACAAAATTGTATAGGATTAAGTTAATATACATTACAACTAATTAGCACTAAGAAAGACATAAAAAACACACAGCAGCTTATGTTGATATATAAAAACAAATATAAATAGATTAATTATGACACCAAGACATTTCAGTATAATACAAACATACATTATTTAATATATTCACTAACACAATAAAAAAATTTTGTCTATTAAAAATATTTTAGACGTTCTTTAAAACATTTGAGGGTGCGTGCCCCTTTTATATCCACTGGCAGTAAATTATATGCCCTTAAACCTATAATATCTGGAGACTTGTACGTTACATTATACTTTTTAAATGGCAAATGAAAATATTTTTGTCTCGTGTTTTTACCATGAATATTCATTTTCAAAGAGAATTTATCAGGGTTTTGAAAAATGTGAATACATAACTCGTATATGTACAAGCAAGGTTGTGTCAAAATCTTTAAATCTTTAAAAACATTTTTACAACTACTTGTACTAGATAATCCTATTATGGATCTTAAAACTTGCTTTTGGGCAATGAACACATTTGTAGCAGAAGAAGACCAACCCCAGAAACATATACCATATCTAAGGCGTGATTCTACCTGAGAATAGTACCTATACCATGACCAACTGTTTTATAGTAAGAACTGTGCGTAAATTCTTAAAACCATACGACTGCGAATGAAGCTTAGAAAGCAGATAGTCACAATGTATCCTCCAAGTTAAACATTGATCTATATGTAAACCTAAAAATCGAACATGACCTTCATTATTTAACAAATTATCATCAACTGTTAACATCACATTATTGCAAGGCTTTTGCCTTGCACTGAGTTTTTTCCATATTTAGATGTAAAGAATTTTTATTAATCTAATTATGTATTTTACTCAAAACGTTTTCACACTGATCTTTTAAGTGATTATCTAATTTATGTGATGTTAAAATTGATGTGTCATCTGCAAAAATGGTAAAATGGGCATTAGATACTGACTTATCAAAATCATTTATAAATAGTAGAAATAATATTGGTCCCAATATTGAACCTTGTGGAACTCCTATATCTACTCTCAAAAACTTAGACTTTGTGTTATTATTATTTCCCTTCAAGCTCACATACTGGTTACGATCTTTTAAAAATGAATCAATCCATGTCAGTGCAACTCCATGAATTCCATAGCACAGCAATTTATGAAGTAGTTTATCATGCTCAACGCAGTCAAATGCCCTGCTTAGATCACAAGGTCTTTGAGATGGCTGTATTTACTGGCAAACGGTGTGTCAAGCGAAAAAAAGGAAGGAGCCTTTTTCTGTTGTAAATTAAATAAGGATTCTAGAAATTGTTTTGGTTTCTAAAAAGACATTGGCGTACCATTGTTTTCATTAAAATTTCGCGAAGATCTGTCCGTCCGGACGCCACTGGATCAAGAAAAATAATATTTTTTACGTAAAAATATGTATCTAGATTCGAAGGTTCAAAATTTCATTTAAATATCTAAAGTAGGTTTAAAAATATGAATAAATTTGGAACTTTTGATAAAAATTTTGACACCCATCTTTGTAACGAAGCATTTTTCGAATATAGTTTATAATACAAACTGATATTATTTTGTGGTTCTCTGTCTGCCTCTAAAGTTTCAGCTTTCTAAAGTGGACCACCCATAAATGACAAACATGAAACTTTATCATAAATTTGGTAATAGTGATAGCTACTCTCGGTCGGGTATGGTTCCACTCGGAACTAATACTACTACTAGTACGACTACTAACTATAACATTATAAGACATAGAAACGGCTACATTTATATATAAAAACTAATAATAGGTATGCAATATTTTTTTTTTCATTTAATGTTGACTTAACCTTCTCATACTTGCATGCCTTCTTGCCACAGCAACATTTCATAAACACTGAGATCGTCGTGCTTGTCAAATCTCTCGGCAGCGAATAGAGAGAGTAATATTCATACCCTTATCCCCTATCAGTTTCTGATACACAGTAGCTGACTAAACTTTCGATATTTAAGCCCCAATCAAAACTATCGTTCAGAGTCTAAAGAATATCCGGCGCTCTAAGTTTAAAACTAGTTTAAAGCCGGACAATCTCATAAAGTTCCTACAAATTTCTGTAAATAAATCTGTTCGCCAGAAAGCAAGACGATTAATTTTTCCAAAAACTTCCGGGAACGTTTAACTTCCGAGTTATACAGTTGCAGTTTATGAAGTTTTTAATGACGCAATTAAACCAGCACAGAAAAGTTTTAGAATTTGGTAATTTCATAGAGCGGTAAATCTCGACACTATAAATGCAACCTACTTCACAATGTAGATACAAAACAATATTTAAAAAGTGTTTACACATATTAGTTATGGATCGCATTAAATATATACAGGGTGTTCAAAAACTAGGGGTCCAAAATGACAGGTCGATAGGAAGGGAGTCATAATCATGTCGTACGTCAGTACATTTTTATCCTATCTGGCTTCCTTACGGATATACAGGACATCCAAGTAAGAAGTTAAATACCGGGTGTTTCAGGAGTATACATACTTCAGTTCAATTTTCCTACGTTCAATTTTAAGTAAACAATTTCCTATGAGTTTAGATCTGGAAACGCTTCGTTTAAGATATACAGGATGTTAAACTAAAAATAATATTTACATTTTCTTTAATAAGTATCGACTCATGAAATTTTGTCTGCGGAGGTTTGTTGCGACGGCAAACTTAAATTTGATGCTCAATTGGCTGTATCTCCAAGACGGCGCCACAAGCGACCGTTAGGACCCTTTTAAATCGCTTCAACTTTTTTTGTGCCACGTGTATGTCATTTCAGAATAGATAAACATTCTGCTCTACATTTTCTACTTAAAACATCTACACCTTATTGAAGTATCTAGGAGCAACCGTTTCCGTTAAAAACTCATGTAAAGATGATGATGCATGCAAATTATGTATTAGAATGTTACGTTACTTTTATCTGAAAAACAAGGCATAACACTTTCGAGATTAAGAATTATTAGCTTTTAATCAAAACAGTCTGCATTTTTGTGAGAATTGCAAAAATAAAATCTCTAAACAAAATGTACAAAACCTGACAATAACTTACGATTCGGTCTAATACATAATTTGCAAGCATCACCATCTTTAGATGAGACTTTAACAGGAACGGCTTCATTTAGAGACTTCAATAAGGTGTGTAGAAAAATGTTTTTCTTTTCCAAAATGACATACACTGTGGCAGAAAAAAGGTGAAGCGATTTAAAAGGATCCTATCGCTTATGGCGTTCTCTTGGAGATACAGTCAATTGTGCATAATATTTGAATTTCCCGTTGTAAGAAAGCTCCGCATACAAAATTTCATGCATTTAACTCAAAGTAGTTGAGTTATTTAAAAAAATGTAATCGATTTTTTAAATTTGACAATCATGTTTATCCTAAATGATGCGTTTCCAGATCTAAATTCATAAGAATATTTTTGCTTAAAATTGAACGTAGAATAACATAATGAAGTATGTACATCTCTTCCTGAAACACCCAGTATATAATGTCAGTTATAAATTTCGAAAGCGTTACCTTGGCTACCTCGAAATTTGGGTGACAGTAGTAACTCACAGTAATATAACTTTCACGGTTTACACTGGAATTAGACATGCTTCATTATACAGATACCGTCAAAATTAATGTAAACAATTTTGACGGTGTTGCCAAATTTGACATTTTGTACGGGCAGTTCGATTTCCCTATCAAATTGCTGCAAAACGCTATACCTACATGTTTTATTCCATATCTTTTACCATTTTTGACATAAAAGCTTATTTAATGATGTATGTAATAATAACGTATTAATCATGAAGTCAGTATTTCCAGGAAAACAAATTAAAATTACCCCAATATGTTTCGTGTGCTATGAAGGTATATATAAAATTTTAGAAAATAGTATAGAAACTCGAGATGATCATAGTGAAACTGTTCCTTAGCATTAGTAATAACAATTTAAATCAATATTAAATTTCTTGTGTTATATATTATAAAAGTAGTATTACAGTAAAAATAATTTTACTTTGTGCAGATCTATAAACCTATAATTTAAAGAAGAATTAACCTATTCTATATTTAATGATATTTACCAAAAATGTATTGTCATTTTAAGAAAAAAAAGTGGTGAATTAAGTACAAGAATATTTGGATGTCATTAATATGTAAAAATGTATGTCAAATATACTTTATTACTGCATTAATACACAGACACTTGAGCGAAATTTAAAATTTTAAGTATATTAATATACAGGGTGTTAAAAAAGAGTGTAAAATATTTCAGGAGGTATGAACCAAAATAAGCAGAAAAGTCTTAATAAACATGGGTCCGCAAAGTAACGGTTGCGAAGATATGGACCACTATTCGTTTTTCAAACATTTTATTTTGTTAGGAATAAACCGACAAAGGAAGCTTTTAACAAACAAAAAACAAAGTTACAGAAGATGTTCAAAGTACCCTCCTTGGTTTGGATTTCTTGACACTATTAATTAATCCGTAGCTGCAGCCATTCCAGGCTATTTACAGGAGTACCATACACTAGTGTCTTCAAATATCCCCAAACAAAGAAATCTAGAGGGTTCAGATCAGGCGATCTTGGAGGCCATAAAATAGGTCCCGCCCTTCCTACCCATCTATGTGGAAAAGTTTGGTGTAAATGCTCTCTAACGGCCATGGAAAGATGAGCTGGAGCACCATCATGCTGGAACCACATTTGTTGCCTCTGATTCAAAGGAATGTCTTCCAAAAACTCATACAGTGTGTTCTGCCGAAAATTGAAGTAAGCAGCGCCTGTTCATCGATTTGGTAAAACAACAGGACCTAGAAACTTGTCACCTACAATACCAATCCAAATGTTTAATGAAAAACGTGCCTGATGTCCAGATTCTATTAGTGCATTAGGATTTTTGTCGGCCCAAATATGCGTATTGTGAAAATTAAACACTCAATTTTTTGTGAACCCGGCCTCATCAGTAAAAAGAATGTTTGTAAGAAAACGAGGGTCTTCTGCATGATGACGTAGAAACCAGCGGCCAAAAACCAAACGTGCTTGATGATCATTTATTGGATTTAAGGTCTGTACTCTTTGCACATGGTATGGATAAAGCAGTTGCTCGTGAAGGATTCTCCAAACAAGAGGACCACTAATTCCTACCTCGGTTGATATTCTCCGCATACTCGTACCTGGATTCTGCTCTACCAGTGCTAGAATTTCTTCTTCTGCTCTAGGAGTGGATACCGACCTTGATCTTCCGGATAAATGGCACTGTTTGCTCAAGGAACCGGTATCACGTAATCTTTGGTGAATTCTTCCAAACATGCGTTGTGAAGGAATCTGGCGATTTGGATAAGCGTCAGCATAAAGATGTCGCGCTTCGGTGGCGTTCCCATTAGCACGACCATACATGAAATGCATGTCTGTTAATTCTGCGTTAGAGTAACCAGCCATAGCGAAAAAAAACTTGTGCACTTAGAACAACAAACTGTCAAATACGTACTGTTTATTTCACTAAACATCAACCAACTATTATAAGAAAATACACAACGTTTTTGCAAAATAAAAAAAGGGGACGGGAAACATAAAACATTCCATATCTCCGCAACCGTTACTTTGCGGACCCATGTTTATTGAGACTTTTCTGCTTATTTTGGTTCATACTATTACCTCCTTAAATATTTTACACTCTTTTTTAACACCCTGTATATATAAATAAAAAATTTACTTAATCACAGCAAGTTCCATCTAAAATATGTGTTTAGTTAAATTTTCACGTACCTACCGTTGCCATGTAATTTAGTTTAACCTATATTAAGACGTCAACCCATTGTTGGTCTCTAGTGCCCTAATATAAATCACGAGAGACTTCACAGTGCAGCGTCCGTCTGCATTATGTCTACCTCAGGCTTCATAACAGGATGGGATGTGAGCTGTCAAGGATTCAATTACTCAGCTATAGAGAAAAGCCTGCTTCATATATTTTATTACTGAACCCCAATATTTTTTTCCTGCCACGTCTTCAGCTATGCTTTTTGTTATAATGAAAGTTTTTAACAAAGATGTTTTTTTACGAAGTTGGATGCGTGTAATTAAAGCAAGCAAAAGATTAAGTAAAAAAGATTTTCTAGTGCAAATTATTATAAAAATCACGGTCTTTTTACGAAAAATTTATGTTAAAATTGAAGTCCTTCCTAGTTTTATGCTTTTAGCACGCCACTAGTAAAAACGTATTTTCTATATCGTAGAAAATCACTCTTATTATCGCAAAAATTATATTTTACTTTATTACGTAGGTAATGTTAGAAGGTATCTTCACCAACTCTTTCCCTACATATGGATAGGTAGGCGTGGTTATATTGTATGATCTCCATACCTTAATCCATTAGATTTTTTCTGTGGGGCCATCTAAGGAATTTCGTATACAGAACTAGACCAGACAGAGGAATTAAAAACTAGGATTACAAATGAATGTAACAATATTTTTCAAGAAACTGGCAGTAAGGCCTAACGAGAATTTATTGACCGTCTTGGATACTGCCAGGCTCAGGAAGGACTTCAGTTTCAACATTTAATTAATTATATTATTCAATGAACTGAATAAAATATATTAATTTTAAATCATTATAACATTAATTTTCTCGAAAATTTTCCTTAAAACTTTTGATGTGCTGTGTGTGCAGAAAAAATATATATTTCAAATAGCACTGTAAAAAATATCTGGAACATTAACGACCAATGGGACTAGAACGTCAAAATGTACGAATCTTAAGACAAAAGTGGACGTGTCCGAGGATTTTTCCAAAAAACTTTTCCTTCTACACTCGCGTCAAGAATTCAGACGTCTTACGTTACGGCTGACGTTACACATTTGTTTTTACTGTCAACGTAATTTTAGATATTTGGACGCGGTAAAAACAATCATTTTTTGCAATTTAGTTTTGTTCGGATTTAGTTGTTGCTAAATAAGTAATCAATAATTACAGCAGTTGGAAAAGTGAGATATTCTTTAGGTACTTACACAATTTTTAAAATTATTTTGTGATAAAAAATACGGGTATCTAATTATTATGTACACTGTAGTAACATAAAAAAACAATTTACTGAAGTTTTATTACATTACAATGGAACAATTTAAAAATATCCACAGATATTTTACAATATTCACACTGTAACCCTAGCTGTAGCGGTAGACTGCACCGACACAGCGATCCCAATGCTCCAAAAGGTTCAACTTAAGTCTAAATTTTTATCGACAAGTCTCAATAACACCATTGTGCATACATAAATTGCATTAAATACATTATTTAGCGTTATTTCTGTAAAATAAAATACTTTATGCCATTAATATTTGACAATTCAATTCATAGTTTTGACGTTTAGCAATGTTAGTTTCTTCTGTGTAAGTCTGGCTCAAGGCTATGCACGTTTTACATGACAAAACAATGAAATTTGGGTACTTTTTGGAGGCATTTTTTATGTTAAGTTTTGAAATTTTTGAATGTTTATTTATCAGAATGTGTTCATAATTAAGTATATTTCAATGTAACCATAAGTTTTAGCATGGCTGACAACCAAAAAATCAAAATTAAATCTATTTCTTGGAAAATGGAACACCCTGTATAAGAACTGATTTTATCATCAGATTCTACGCACCATCTAGTGTCTGTATACCAAATTTCGTCGCACTGACTATGCTGGTTTCTAAGATATTCGCACTGAAAGTCTTAGAGGGAATACCTGGTATAATGCAAACTTTTAGTGTAGTATATAGTTTTGTTACGATCAGTTGCAGTTCCTTAAATATTTCGATAAAAAATATAATGAATTATTCATTTGTTCGTATGACGTAAGTCGTTTGAATTCTTGTCGCGAGTATAGATAATAAATTTACCCCTTGTTTTATGTACACATTGCATCTTTACCATTGGTATCTACATAATTATTACATTTTTAATTTTAACTAGATATTTATACCTGCATACATCTATACGTGTAGTGTCTCACTCGAATACTCTTTGACCTTAACTCAAAGCTATATCGTGAGACTTATTTTACAACACAGTCGACTGAAATGGCATGTATAAAAAGTACACATTCACACTATTATAAACAGGGGTATTATAAAGGAATGTGCAAGAAAATCACCATATAAACTTGCAGTAATTTGTATTCTACCTAGAGAGATTCAATTTTGCTAATTTCAAATATTACATATTCACTTGTACACTAAAAATTAAATTAAATACCAATGTAATATTTATTTTAAGCTCGATTTTAAGCGACATATCTATTATTATTAAAATTTGTAAATAAGTTTATTTAAATAAACTATATAGTAATGACACTAGAAGTACTGCAACCTATTATGTGACATTTTACTCTTCAGAAAATTAATCAAAAATTATTATTAAGTACAATTTAGGCCGACTATGATTCTCTTCATTTAATCAACTGATAAACTGTTTAAGTCAGGGCTGTACGACATTTTTTGCCGCCGCAAAAAATATAGAAATATGTTTTAAAAACGAAAACATAGACAAGCGAATCATTGCAACACTAACGATGAAATGATGAAATAGAAGAACAGAATATTGCAATAAAGTTACTGGAACATTGAAGATCTCACTCGACCGCTCTTGAACATTCGAGTAGCCATGAGCGTGTATATAAGAAGGTTCAGTCAAGCGAAACGAGCAGAGTTAATAATGTAGAATAGATATTCATAGACAGAAAAACGTTGAATATGGTATCCAGTTAATTGTAACGGTCAAATGTTTGTAATTATTGTAGATATTTTGTTATAGTGCGAGGTACTCAGTAAGTCAATTTAAGGTTTTTTAAGTGAAATATGTTTCCAGAAAAAAAATAACGAATGAACATCGAGTTTATAATGACCGTTGGGGAACCTTCAGTGCATTGTTTGTACGATCAGTTTCTAAAAAATATAATATGAAACGACATTATACAGGGTGTCCCGAAATAAATGCAACAAAATTTGGTCAGAAATTCTTAAGAGAAATTTAAGGGACCCGTATTTTTTACTTTTGATAAGTGCGGCCCCCTGAAACAAGCCCCTATTTTTTTTTTTTTTTTATATCAGAGCTATATCGCACAAGAACCACCAAATTTGGTACACAGGGATTTTATGACATGTAGAATGCGATGCTGATAAGCTTTTTGGCAAGGGGCCCCCACAAGACACTTTTTCGGGGGCTCCCTTGCCTTTGGGGCCACCGAACTTTAGTTGCATATTTAATTTTTAAAAAAAATAGTAGCCTCTTAGAAACTCCAGGGAATTTAAAAACTTTTTTGTCTCTTAAAATTTTTTCGAAAAACGCAGCGTTTTTCGAAAAAATGGCAAATGTGATTGGATGCATATTGAGGTTCATATGAAATTTTAAAGTGTTAATCGTAGGTGGCTGGCATTCGCAATAAACAATCAATTTTATTCTGTGACAGTTGTCATTAACCATCATCGGGAGCTCATAGAGACAGGATCAGTAGTTGTAAAAAAATCACAATTTAAAGAAATTTAATTTTAATTTAAAGAAATCACAAGTTAAACATTAACAATTAATAAGAAAATGTGAATATCAAAATAAGGTACAATAAACTTGGAAATTAATAACAAAATTAATGGTACTTCATGATTAAATAATTTAATTCTAAAAAGTTTGTTAAAATCACACTCGTCAGTTCCGTAAAACGTGTTCAAAGTGAGAACCGTTTTGTTCAACACAAGCCTGCACACGTGACACGAAATTTTGACGTATTTTCGTGTGAATGTTGGGAATCTGTCTAATTTCTTCAGCCGCAGCAAGGATTCGTTCATGTAATTGTTCCCGGGTTCTAATTGGTACGGCATAGACGCGATCCTTCATGGCCCCCCCGAAAAAAAAGTCCATGGCATTTAGATGGGGAGAACGGGGGCCATGTTACATGAGGAGAATTGTTACCTATCCATCGCCCTTGGAAATTTTCATTCAGCCACTCAGTTACGAAGTGCCCCTGATGTGGTGGAGCACCATCGTGCATAAAGAACAAATTGCGTCTAATACCGAGAGGAACATCTTTCATAAGAGGCGGTAGTTCATGCTCCAAAAATTAAGGTAACTTTCAGCATTTAATCGTGGAGGCAATAAATATGGACCGATGATGCAATCTCCGACAATTCCAGCCCAGCAATTAATTGAAAATGTTTCTTGCGAATGAGTCTGCCTTAAGACAAATGGATTTGCCATAGCCCAATAATGAAGATTGTGCAAATTTATTAGGCCATCTTTTGTAAAGCCGCCTCATCGGTAAAGAAAAATTTCGTATAAATCCCGGATTTAAGTTGTAACGTTGAAGAGCCCATAAGCTAAAATGTCTTCTTCGTGGCAAATCTTCTACTTTAAGTTCCTGGGCCTTTTGAAAGTGAAAAGGTTTCAACAGTTGTCGTTTGATAAAGCGGTGTATTCTTGTTCTGGGAATCTCAAGTTGAGATGACGCGCGTCTTATGCTTTTTTCGTGATTTTCTTCAATTAAATTTAAGATAATTTCTTCCTGTTCGGGAGTTAATAAATAACTTCTCCCTGAGTTAGGTTTTTTCACAACTACGGATCCTGTCTCCATTAGCTGCCGATGTACTCGTGCATTGAATGGTATGGGAGTATGCGTGCAGGAAATCGCTCGGCGTACAATCTGCGTGCGAGACGTGAATTTCCACGAGCCTTCCCGTAAATTAGGTGCATTTGTACCCTTTCTTGGACAGAAAATCTCACCATTTTTCGGGAACAATGATTACTGACAACTATTAATGGTAACAATTTGACACTGGTTAATGACAACTGTCGCAGAATAAAATTGAGTTTTTATTGCGAATGCCAGCCACCTACGATTAACACTTTAAAATTTCATATGAACCTCGATATGCATCCAATCACATTTTGCAATTTTTTCGAAAAACGCTGCGTTTTTCGAAAAAATTTTAAGAGACAAAAAAGTTTTTAAATTCCCTGAAGTTTCTAAGAGGCTACAAATTTTTTTAAAAATTAAATATGCAACTAAGTTCGGTGGCCCCAAAGGCAAAGGGCCCCCCGAAAAAGTGTCTTTTGGGGGCCCCTTGCCAAAAAGCTTATCAGCATCGCATTCTAGATGTCATAAAATCCATGTGTACCAAATTTGGTGGTTCTTGTGCGATATAGCTCTGATATAAAAAAAATTAAATTTTTAGGGGCTTGTTTCAGGGGGCTATATCTCCGAAAGGGGGCCGCACTTATCAAAAGTAAAAAAATACGGGTCCTTTAAATTTCTCTTAAGAATTTCTGACCAAATTTTGTTGCGTTTATTTCGGGACACCCTGTACTACGTTACATGAGAATAAGTTTTAGCAGTATATAGGGGAGCATAGAAATGTTATCACTATGAGAAAATAACTGAGACATCAAACTTTCTTTTTTCAAACAGACTGACACTGTTCCTGTACTGTCACTGATAGAACCAGAACTATGATAGGAACTGAAATTAGATTTGCAGCGCTCTTAAAACAATTCAATATCAACTGTCTTGTAAAACTTGTGCATTGCATTGTTCACCAAGAAAACCTATGTTGAAAGTCCTTACGTCAAATGCAGTGATTGTTAAAATAACTAGCCGAAGTAGATGATACATACTCGTACGGGGACTTTGGTTAAACGCCGGAAACTGTTTGCAACGCTTATTCGCTCTAGGCAAAGACATTCCTATTTTCCTTAAAAATTAAGTAAAGTCCGACACTGCGGCACTGGAAAATCAAATGGTAAATGGGAAATTTTTATCAGATTTTGCATTTTTAACAGATCTAACGTTTCATTTTAACATACGAAATTTGAAATTATAAGGAGAGCAGCAGAACATTGCCAATTTATATGGTCACATAAAAAGATTTAAAAACAAAATTAAGCTTTTCAAGTCTTCACTAGAGATGATTTTTCATTTTTTCCAAGCTGTAAAGAGCACTTTGAAGAGGAGGATGGATCTTGAGAAAGTATCATATTTAACTTTTATAAAATACATTGACACAATACTTACAGAAGAATCCGAATACCGATTTAGGAGAAATTTCAGTTTTTGCTTAGCCACTTATTTCTATTAAGAATGTAAACAAAGCAGACCTTCAACTGGAATGATGTAATTTGCAATTAGATCCTTTTTATCAGGGAAGCACCGAAAGAGAATTAAACTTTAACTTAATCTTTAAGGACACGAAGGATACCAGCAGAACGTTACCCTAACTTGTGAAGTACATACACATATTTTTTCATAACAAGGCCAGTTTAAACGGCCATCTATGAAGACAAATAAAACTTTAATGACAAAAGTTCTCCGGATGTCAAACGTTTTATGTTTCGCAACTTTTTTCCTCCCTGGCCCGTGACGTTGATAAATTTTTCATTGATCGCAGCCACAGAAATAATTATCCGTAATCGCTCTGGGGGGACGGACATGCTCAAGGTTGAAACAAAAAATGATTCCTTCGCAGACCAAGAAAGCCGATCTGGCAGGCAATTTGATATAGAGCTAACCTCACAGAAAATTATTTTTTCTGCGGATACATAAAATGTCTGCAGCAGGAGATTAATTAAGTGCAATTTTTTATACAGGAATCTTCTGATGTTTTCCGGATTTATGGTTAATGTAAAAAAGTTACTTTCTTTTAAAGCTCTAACTTCAAAGAAAACGTTTAATATTAAGAAAGAACAATTATAATTGAAAGTATGAAATCAGTAAAGGTATAAATGGTCAACGAAGTAGGTGAAGTAAATATTAAAAGAAAAGTAAAAATCAAAAGGAAATGGTAGATGAGGAAAGACGAATAATAAAAAACCAATATAAAAAGCTTTTGATTAATATTATACGCGGTGGTAGATTTATTGTTAGTTACACATGTCGTTGAATATAAGAGATGTAGAATATGTCGATATTGTCGATCGAGAAATGATATTTTTTTTTATTATTATTTATTAAAAATATCGTTTCTCGCCGATCGCGATAAAGGTCGACAGCTTTCAATGGTGTCTACTGCATAGAACGCTTCGTGCCCGTGAGCCTTTTCTATTTTTCTTCGGAGCGAACGGGCCGATAGATGTAGTTAATCACACCGCGTACTCATGGTCCCTTCTGCCGGGTTAGACAGACGAAAGCAGCTAGGATTATTCGTCGGATACCTCACCTATGGCATACTGATGAGAGCTAATAAGCTCGAAACCGGTATATGTCTGGTGGGCGTCTGACGAATGACTCTAGCTGTTGCTATAGGTTTGCCAGGTGTAATTCAATGCTGGTCGGGGCATTAGCCCGCAGAGTAGTTGTTTCCTGGAATTCCGTGTTTGCATAACATTATTGAATTTGAAATGATGCTACATCACCACAGCAACGAAAATCTTAGTTATAATATAAGACAATGATATAACAAAGAGAACTATGGCTATAAGGTAACTATGAGATTTTCTAAATTCGTTAAGTACATACGTGCGGATTCAATTGAAGTTCCAATTGCACCTTGTGAAGTTACTAAGATTCGGAAACTTTTCCTTGGTCTAATAAGAAAGGAAGGAGTCGTTTCGATATTAAGGCAGTAATCCTGAGAAATATCATTTTGAGGTAGTTCGCCCATCTCCATTATTCATAAACAGAAATCAAACAAAATAGGAAAAATATAGCTTTGGAGTTCGACACAACAGATGGAACTGCACAGGTCCACACAATGTACACGTGCATAGCCCTTTGCCGACCACCCACCATCTCTACCGTCCAAAAATATTACACTGAGTCAGTTAATGGAACTAAAATGTCTTTCCTACCGACGTAATTCCTCTTACGTATTAACCCAATATCGGTCTCTTGCTAGATGACTGTTCATCAGTTTGATACGCTGATATTGATACGTTTGAGATGTGAAAGATTTTATTTATTTATAACCTTTGGCTACTGCACACGCTGTAATTAATATAAACAGTAAAATGCAATGCAAATAAAATAAAACTAAGCGAAATAAATTTGAAAGTAATTATAAATGAGCAAAAATATGAATACGTTACATATTAACTGATCCTGTAGATTTATTTATTTATTTTACAGAGTTTCAGTAAATTTTCAGCAATGCGACATAATGTAGACATTTCCCGCCAGGGATTTTCTTTACACAATATTTCAAGTAGCCCTTGAGAAAGTAAACAAAATATAGCCAGGATTACTGACTTTCCCTTTTAGAAGATTTATTGGTCTCTGCGTCTCTAGACCCATTTTCTTTTTCCTTCTTTACACATTTTAGCTGAAGATAGTCGCACGAATTCAGAAATCATTTTTTCCTTAAATTTTTACTGATACAACTTGATAAATACGGTAATAAAATTTTAAAATAAAATAGAGTTCTCTGTTTAATAATAATTATGCATTAATTTTGACACACTTTAAATTACTTTATGTAGCCTTAACCGTATTATCAGCAGTACTTCTATAAATTAAAAATGCATATGTCGCTAAACCTAGTAAATAAATACTGAAAATTAACAAAAAACTGATTCCAGAGATTAGTAGATACTATTATTAATTTATTATGCTTCAAATGACCAAATAATTTTAAAAATACAACGGTAGATTCAGACACCATTGAATTCTATCAACTGTAAAAGGAACATTATACAGGGTGTAAATAAAGAGCAGGTCAATCCCGTTAACTACGTATTTTTGGCGGTAAAATATGACGATTGCTACTACTTACTATACAAAAATACATCCCTTAAAGATACAGTGTTAAATTTGACCTAAAATTGTTTTTTCGCTATAATTTCTTCAGATTTTCACGTATCACTGAAATTTTATGGATATACTTGTTGTTATTAACCAAATCCTCAAGAGTATTGTACACGATGCCTAAAAATACGTAGAAACGGAGAGGAAGGCGTTATTCTATCCCTCCACTTCCTTCTGACGTACGCCAATGTATGATTTTCTTTAATGTCACAATGTAGAATTTTGTTTATTGCTCTTGGCAATTTCCCATAAAGCTCTTCATTTTCAAGATAAATTCGATTTTTGAGCATGCAACGTGTTCTAACTTATACAGAGTGTCTCGGAATACAAGACTAGCCAGATGTATCATTTTTGCACAAATAAATGTTTTTTATCAATGTAAATTCGTGTATTAAGGAAAAAACAAGGATTTAAGAAACTTATAAGTGTTAGTTATTAAACAGATTTACACTAATTGCTGCACATACCTTAAATACATAGGTCTATCAACAAGTTTAGATGCCGCGGTATTCCTAAATTTTCTGCACAATTATATTTTCACTTTGCTCGACAATTTGCCGCTTTCTTCGTCAAAATATGTGGATGCAACTTGATAATGCTCCCCCTCATTCTGGATTAAATGTTAGACAATATTTATGTAATAATTTTTCCAAATCGATTAATTGGATGTGGAGACGCAACTATGCAGTGGTGAATATCAGAATTGTTAGTTTTTAACCATCTGCAAGCAGATCTTTTTCAGTAACCTACTTGTGGTCTTTGCGACTCGTAGATTCTTTTAATATTTTTCTTTATGCCCGATAACTAAAGAAACGAAAGATACTGCAGGAATGCACTTAGTTAAATATTATTTTGTTATATCTGCACTGCTGTATAGAATATTATATACGCATTAGCTAGAGGGGAGACTGCAGACGAAGCAATAGTAAAGACAACGCGGAGCGAAATTCGGCGGGTAGTTAGTTGGCTTTTAAGACAGTGAATGTTGATAAGTGGTGCATTTGTTCAAATTTTACAGGTCAGTAACATGTTTTTGTATATTGTATTTAAAGATTGAATGTAATTGTGTTCCTTTTATCATTTTCTTGTCTGTTTAATATTTTATTACAGTTTTACTATATTTTATTATAATTTTGAGATAAGACAATACTTTGCTGATTTTTATATATTATTAGGTATTAGTAATATTGTGTGAAACTAACTACTCTGCGGACTAACACCCCAACCAGCGTTGAAGTACACCCAGAATATCTACCCATATATTCTTTATTATAAGCTATTGTAACATTTTTTACTGTATTAGAAAGGTATTTTAATCAAATCTCCTACAATAATTCCTATCAATGAGCATACATATGACTTCATTGATAGGAATTGTAGGAGATTTGATTTATCTTAGCTTAAAATACATTTCTAATATAGTAAAACATGTTACAAAAGCTAATAATAAGGAATATATGGGTAGATATTGTGGGTGTAATTCAACGCTGGTTGGGGCCCACAGAGTAGTCAGTTTCACACAATATTATTAATACCTAAAAATATATTACCATCATTATTATTACCATTGCAATAGCGACAGTGATTCTTTGAAGTGGGATTGGAGTTTTTTCTGCCGTGCTCTTTTCCCCCGTGATTTCAAGGCTGAGTACTGCACTGATAGGTGGTTAGGTAGGCTATTACACCATTGACAGAAAACTAATAAACGAAGAGTATTTAGTAGTTTGTTTTTGTGTTATTTATAACGACTCAAATTTATCTAATTTCGTAAATATGTAGTACATTAGAGGTAAGTTAATAAATAATATTAATAAACACAACATAGGTAAATCTTCTCGGTTATTGGGCAATTACTTCTTCTTTCAACAATGTTGAACGGACCCGGATATGTTACACTACAATACACTTAAAAACAATGGTGACCTAACTTTTTTTACTGAAATACCATGTACTTGAAACTAACAGATATGACGCATAGCTATCGTTACTAGATAAATCATTTCAACCAGTTACCTAATTAAACATTTAATAAAAATCATAAAAATTACTGTAATTAATCCCTTACAGTTTTGTCAGTTTAAATTCAATGAAGCACATCTTCGGTCCCCATTACCATACATACTTTTAAAAAGTTTCATCCTTAATAAAGCTGCGTAATGGCACATTTCACATTCAAGTGCTATTTAAACTAATTGTATTGGACGGATAAAGCCTTCCACGTTAAGTTCACTTCAGCAGCGACCCGCTAAGGCATTCATAACTCAAAAAGCATTTTGACGTGTCCGTTAATCGGTCCGCCTCTTCGGCAAACTAAAGGTAACGGACAAGTTTTACTGCATTTTTGCAATAACACGTCCACTAATTGACACGGGCAACGCGGAACAGGTATTTCGCATTATCTAAATGCGACCCGACAGCATGCGGATTTACTTCATCAATCACGGCCCTTTGGAACAATTCATCATAATTTAAATGAAATTTTGCAATTTGTTGGGAGATATAATAACCGCGTTGCTGAATTAGCATGTTTTTCCGGCCAAAATAATAAAAATTCGAACAAAGGGTAGCTCAAACGTAGTACACAAAGGGAAAAACGGTTATAAAGACAAAAACCCATTGCACTTAGCTTTATTCAGCGTGTCTTAAAAGTCTTGCGAGACTGACAAATTTTTAAAATAATTTTTTTTTTAGACCTGACTTTAATGGAATTCAGTTTTCAAAAATGTCGCGAAGGGAAAGGGGTACTATTTTTTAAATAGCAATTTTATTTTATTGTATCGTATGAACACTTAGGACTTTATGATTAGTTTGGTGGGCAGCAGATAGGGAGGTGATAGGGAAAATATTGGAGAAAAATCGAAAAAACCGTAAACTCCAAATTTATCTTTTTCATGCGCCTGAACACAATTAATTTGTTGTTGAAATAGCTCTTTATACAGGGTTAACTATGACTAAGTACAAATATTTTAAGAGGAGATAGAGAAAATTAACAATTAACGAAATCACCCTTCAAAAAAATTCCATGCTTATTTATAAAGCAAAAAAAAATTTTTTTTTTGATATTATATCCTTATTTAACGCCGCCTATGTGACCCGTTCGCTGCACGCTTAACGTTTACAGTCAGAGTAGGCAACTAACAAGACAACGGTAAAATTCTGTGTTATGTCATAATTTAATTCCTGAGTTTACGTTAAAGTTCTGTGTTCTTCTTCAGTTTTTAGTGCCTTATCTTAATTTTAAATGTTTTATAGTTATTAAATAAAGAAATTTGTGTCGGGTACAGATATTTTCCCACAATATAGTCGGTTTGTTTTTCTAGGTTATGGAACAAGACCGCGGATGCGTTCAAAGTTTTCTATTATCTACTAGTACATACCTATTCCTTTCGTTCGATTTTCTTATAATAAATAGGCATTTCATCTAACTGTACCTACGGGAAATGTGTTTTATCGGTGACGAGTGGTTGTATTGAGTGAAAATGTAGTTATGCCAGTTTGTAACAAAATAATGAGAAACGAATGCAAAGTACTGGAGCTAACTGGATTTATTGTCACACATCTATCAGGTATTATTACCTACTAATAAGAATGTTAAGTTTTGTCATTTCTGCATTTAGAAACGTTGCAAAAAACGACCGCATGGTGGTTGACATTATTGAGCTATCTCAACCGATACTTGTCATAGGCGCCAACTTGCCGTAGGAAAAGAGGGGTTTGTCCCATTTTTTACGTATTTGGCTAATATTCTGGAATATTCAAGACTTTGTCACTAATTTCAGGTACTTTATTGATAATATAGATTTTTCAGCAATGTCAGAGCTATAGCTTGATTATGTTCAAATTGCTCAACAATTTTATACTTGGTGTCACCATAAATATTGTTATTCTTTTATAGTAAACGATCCAAGACAATCATAAATTCAAGTAATGTGTGTTTAACATTAGTTTCAGCTGTTACGATATTACTAGATAATAACTATTTTCTATAACCAGTATTAAGGGCTGGTATTTCCAACAGCCAAATAACTATTTGTCAAATAAATATATATCCGTCGTCTTCTGATACATTTGCTAGGCAGGTATAGATTTAATAGGTAACTAAAGTTATTAGGAGATTTAAATACTAGCCTAAACCTTTTCATAAATGACGACAACAAAGTGTGTCAAAAACAAACCAACTTCTAGCTACATAAGCCTCATGGAAATACGCAAAAATTCGCGCGAATTATGCAATGACGGGACTTAGCCAATTTTGCCAACTGCAATATCTTCCATCATTTTTTTAATAAAACTGCCATTGACTGTCATGGTAGATTGTCAGAAGCTCAAGATAAAATTACTAATCCCACATAATGATGAAATTAGCGATAATATTCCTGTTCTGCAAATTTCCGAAAAGTTGACACTTTCCGATCATTAATAATTTAAATCAAAATCTCAGAAATGCGCAAGCATTTTCACAAATTTTGCGTCAATGAAGGCAAGGCTTAATTCAGATATTAGCCATATTACTGAATCTGTATAAGACCAATATTTTTTTAGTAATGAATATCAACGTTACTGAAAAAGAAGCTGAACCTGTGCCCTTTAAAATAAACTTCATTAAGGGTATGGCTTCCAATTTATTTGATGCTACAGAAAGCTATTTCATGTTTGGCAAAATATACACCCACAAACCTATCATAAATTCCGTTGGGTCTGTTGTAATTTAATATAAAACAGGTTACATATTACACATTCTTGTTCTCTTCGTCACATGTTGACTCACGCCTGGTTATGTAAGAAATCCGTCTTTTGATTTCTGTTTTCTCGGCAAGAATAATAAACTTTCTCTCGAGATGGAATATTCAAATTTATGACACAAATAGGATATCATATAGATTAGGTCAAAAACTAGATCGGACAATTTTTTATACCTATTTGATTATACTGAACCAATATTTCCCCAAATGAAAACTTTTTTATACAAGGTGTCCCGTGATGAATCATACTGTACAGAAACTGTAAATTTTAGATGTTAAAATAATAAGATTAAGTCAATGTCTTAGTAAAATGTAACTCGTTCAAGAGATACAGGTTGTTGAATATAAAAAATTATTTTTGAAAATACATAATAATTCGAAAACAGATGAACTTATTGGAGCTAGATTACCATTTTAGGACAAGAAATATTGATATTTTTAGATTCTCCATAAAAGGCTCCAGTTACAGACACATGGACACATGCACTCTGAAGAAAAAGAAGATAATACAAAATTTATTTTTTTCTTATGGGCACCATATTGAATCTTGACAGTAATATATGTAGAATAGAATTACTAATATGTCAATATGTAACAATACTATTTTATTTGAAGAATATCCTATAAAGTTAAAAAATACAATAATTTAAATAAAAAATGTAGTTGTTTCTGACGAAAAATAAAATCAATAATTTACAAAGTTCATAAATATTCTACAAATGCTGCATAAAGTTATATGCGACGCCCATTTTCGTTCACATAGAAGCTCAGTTTTTAATCTAATGCTGTCCACTATGTTTTGAATACATTGTGAAATAGATCCAAAAGTAGCAGAAATTCTGTCGTATTAGTCTTCTATATTTTCACAAGGATTATAATAGATTTTATCTTTCAGACTATCCTAAAGAAAAAAAATTAATGGTCTCAACATGGACATCGTGGAGGCTAAACAACAAACCCAAGAGTGCCAATCCATATACATATTTGGAAAACGTCTATTTAAATATTGGTTAACCATTACTAAGTTTCTAATACTTATAATTCTCCTTTCTCAATACTTCTCAGCTAACAAAGTTAGCAAATAACAAATCTGTTAAAATGTTTGTTTCATTTAGGTTTACACAAAAAACAACTACATTTTTTATTTAAATTATTGTGTTATTTTAATTTTATGGATTATTCCTCAAATGAAACGGTAATGATACATATTGATATAATTTTATTCTCTATTTGTTACTATTGTCACGGATTTCCCAATCCGTCTTTTTCTTATTTCCAGAAAAACAATCCGTTAATAACTTACTTCTTTATTAACTACTGACCACTACTAATTACAGGTCAACTAAACACTTATTTAATTAATCGCTATCACTTTGATATCTCCAACTAAACACTTTAATTCAGACTGTAATACAAGACTTATACAAGACTTTTACAAGACTAACTAACTCGGCCGTTTATTCTTCTTTTATAGACCCAACGAATATTCCAGATATATTCCAGTATCTCTAGATCCATTTTCTCGTACGACTCGAATGCTTCTCGTCGATTCCAGATCTTTCCAGGCCGATCTCGATCAGCGGCATGTTGTTTGTTTGCCAGAATCGCGTAGGGGCGATCGGGGCAATCTTAGGCACTTCGCGGTGCCACAGTCGTCGGTTTGGGAGTGTGTGGGGCAACTTCCGTGACACTGCCGCCTCCTTAGGACCGATCGTCCCGATCGGCTACACCTCTATACGGGGACAGACGCTCCAGATGGACGACCTTCATCTTACTCCTGGGAGTCCTCTGTATCCGGTAGACGACATCATTGATTCTTTTAATGACGGTGTAGGGGCCCTCCCAACGGTTCTGTAGTTTAGGCGATCTTCCTTTCTTCCGCGTGGGGTTGTACAGCCACACCAGGTCACCTTGTTGGAATCCGACTGTATTGGCCCGGACGTCGTATCGAGTCTTCATGCGATCGCTCTCTAGTCGCATTCGAGATCTGACTTGATCGTGTACGGCTGCTAGTCTTCGTTCTAGCTCATGGGTATAAGTGTCTGGCTCTGTGGGCTGTTCCGCAGGACGACCAAATACCAAATCTGCGGAAGGCGAAGCTCTCTTCCAAAGATGATCCTTGCGGGAGTCTTCCCAGTAGTTTCATGGACAGCTGAGCGGTAAGCTAACAGGAAGAGTGGAATGAGCTTGTCCCAGTCTGTCTGGTTTTCGTTCACAAACATCCTCAGATTGGTTTCTAGTGTGGCATTGAAGCGTTCCACCATACCATCTGACTGGGGATGCAGTGGGGTGGTCCTAGTTTTTCGGATTCCCATAAGCTCGCAGACCTTTCGGAACACACCTGATTCGAAATTTCTGCCCTGATCTGAATGTAGTTCCATGGGCACACCAAATCTGCAAAACAGGTTGTTGACTAGGGCTTCTGCTACGGTCGTGGTCTCTTGATTGGGAAGGGGTATACTTCCGGCCATTTACTGAAGTAGTCCATGGCTACTAGCAGATATCGGTTCCCACTTTGGGTTTTCGGAAATGGGCCAGCGATATCAATGGCAATCCTCTCGAACGGTGCTCCTACGATGTACTGGCGCATTTTGCCTCTGGAACGGGTCTTCGGTCCGTTGCTGGCTGAACAGATGTCACATTTTCGGCACCTATTTTCTTCATCCGTCCTACAGGTCAACCAGTAGAAACGCTCCCTAACCTTCTGTAGAGTCCTATTGATACCGAAATGTCCACCCCAGTACCTCCATGTACTTCCTGCAGCACTTCCTTGACCCGGGACCTCGGGAGTAGTACTTGTTTCTTGACCTCCGTTCCGTCATTGTTCTCCCATGCTCTTTTTAGGACACCGTCTTCCAACACCAAGGAATTCCATTGAGCCCAATAGCTCTTTAATGTTGGGCTTTTACTACTGACTTCAGCCCATGAGGGTCGGTTGTTGGCTTCCTTCCAGTCTAATAACGGCTTGATGTCACAGTCAGCTTGCTGGTCTTCCCGAATCGCCGCTGAACTCCATCTGTCTTCAGGTTGGGCTGCTATCACCTTGCAAGGAACTGATGAGATGTCCTCTTTCCTTTCAAGACTACTACAGTGTTTGCAGTTGACAGGACAGGGTCTCCTAGAAAGGGCATTTGCATTTCCATGTTTCCTGCCGGCTCGATGTTCAACAACAAAGTGATATTCTTGGAGCCGTTCCAGCCACCTGGCCATCTGTCCTTCAGGGTTTTTAAATTGGAGCAACCATTTAAGGAAGCGTGATCCGTTCTTAGGAGGAATTCTTGGCCATACAAGTATTTATGAAAGTGTTCTAGACTCTTGACGATGGCAAGCAATTCTTTCCGAGTCACACAGTAGTTCTTTTCAGCTTTCGATAGAACTTTGCTGAAGTAGCCCACTACTCGCTCTTGGCCATCTTGTACTTGGGAAAGAACTCCACCAATTCCAATGTTGCTTGCGTCCGTGTCCACTATAAATGGTTGCCCAGGTATTGGATATGTCAAAATCGGGGTAGTGCAGAGAGCCTCTTTCAGCGTCTCAAAGGCTTGCTGACATCTCGGAGTCCATTCGAACGGGATGTTGTCTTCTGTCAGTTTATGAAGAGGCTTGGCAATGTCAGAGAATCCTTGGACAAACCGTCGGTAGTATGTGCATAGGCCGAGAAAACTTCGAACTTGATGTTTGTCTTTAGGAACCGGCCAGTTCTTTATGCACTCTGTCTTCTCCGGGTCTGTTTTCACACCGTTTGGAGTAATAATGTGGCCTAGGTATCTAACCTCCTTTTGGAACAGACTGCACTTCTTCGGGTTCAACTTCAGGTTCGCTGCTTTTAACTTCTTGAACACTTCGGATACGTTCTTCAGGTGCTCCTGGAAAGAGCGCCCCAGCACCACCACGTCGTCCAGGTAAATCAAGCAGGTCTCCCAATGCAGGCCATGAAGTACAGTTTCCATCAGTCGTTCAAAAGTGGCAGGGCATTACATAGACCAAATGGCATTACATTGAACTGCCACAATCCATTTCCGGTAGTGAACGCGGTCTTTTCCTTGTCTTCTGGGCTGACCTCTACTTGCCAATATCCACTCTTTAAATCCAAAGTGGAAAACCATTGCGCACCAGCCAAGGTGTCCAGAGTATCGTCAATTCTTGGTAGTGGGTAACTGTCTTTCTTGGTGACGTCATTTAATTTTCTGTAGTCCACACAAAATCGGGTGGAGCCGTCTTTCTTCTTGACCAGAACTACAGGAGAAGCCCAAGGACTCTGAGATGGCTCTATGGTGCCTTGATTTTGCATCTCGATTAACATCTTGTTAACTTCCTCTCGCTTGGCTAGTGGAAGTCCTCGTGGTGGCTGCTTTATAGAGATGATGAACCAGTATCGATTCGATGCTTCACTACATTTGTTCTCCCAAAGTCGCCTGGTTTAAGTGCAAACACATCTTCATTTTCACTTAGCAGCTCTTCCAGTTGTTTCACCTCCATCTCTGTTAATCTTTCCTGGGCCCTATCCACGATGTCCCTTAGACATTCAGGTAGACTGGTCTTGTTTGGTTTCTTCTTCATTTCGTTGTTTTCTTTGAGTGTTCTGACCATGGTAACAGGTTCACAGACTCCTACTTCAGTTCCCTTTGTAATTTTCTGTGGAAAGGTTTTCAGATTAACTACCCGTACTATTGTCGTTTTCTCTGGTTTAATCAGGGTGCGGCCGGTGACTATAGATTTATTGAACAGATCCGGATTACTGGGTTCCACCACTCCAACACTGCAAGACATTTCCCCATCCATTACAGTGGCAACCAATGTTTCGGTCTGACCAGGTAGTACCACATCTTCTTTAACAACGAGTCTCCGTATAGCGTTATTCTCAGTGGTGGTCGTTAGCACTACTTCCTCACCCATTATCCGTAGCGTACCAGCATTCAAATCTAAGTTCACCCCCTTTGCTCGTAGTAAGTCTAGTCCGAGTATGACATTGTCCGATATATCTGCTACCAGGGCTCTGTGTTTGAATTTGACGTCTCCTAATTCTATGTCAAGCTCGCATTCCCCCTTGACTGGCAGTTGTTGTCCATTGGCTGTTGTAAGGACATAACGCTTGGCAGGGCTCTTAATACGCCAATCACCAATAATATCCGGTCGTACAATAGTTCTTGCCGCTCCAGTGTCGATTACCATAGGGAACATACGACCAAAAATAATGCCTTCTACTAGCAAGGAGTCAGAGTCCTGAAGACGTGATAACGTAACTTCTTCTTGTGGGGCATGGTACGAGGACGCAGCCGGCCTTTGCCCCGTCAAGCCGGCTGAGCCTAGTTTTCCTGTGCAGCTGCCGGCTGGGAGTCGCGCTTTTGCTGATCCGCGACCGGGGCCGTACACTGTCTCTTCAGATGTCCCGTCTGCCCACAGTTCCAACATTGGAGAGGGCGATCTCTTCGGCTGCCAGGTTGTTCTCTCTTCGGATTGGTAGTTGGGCTGAGTTTCTCAATGACCTCCTTCAACGTTTTGATTATGTCTCCATTTCCAATATTATCGCTGTTATCACTGATGGCTCGAACTTTAACATGTCTACCGGATGCCATCTTTGCTGCCTCAAATTCCAATGCATGCGAAAGAGCGTCATTCAACGTTTTAGGTCTAGCGAGCCGTAGTGCCTGCTGTGTTTCGCAATCTCTTAGGCCGTCGATAAACACTTGGATGGAGAGCTGGTCTACAAATTCGGACGGGGCTGTTGGATATGCCAATCGAACCAGTCGAGCAACGTCTGTCTCAAAATGTTGTAAATTCTCTCCACTCTGCTGGTGACGATTTTTCAATTGTGCCTGGTACACTTGCTGCAGGTGCTTATCCCCATATCTCATTTCCATATGCTGTTTCAGAAGGTCATAGTTACGCTGCTGCCCAGCAGGAACTCCTTGTAAGACGTCAAGAGCTTCCCCCCGTAGAGCAACTATCAGAGCAGTAGCTTTCTCACAATCAGACCATTCGTTTGCGGCAGCTGCTGCTTCAAACTGACGTAGATAGACATTCCATGAGACCTTGCCGTCGAATTCAGGAGGCTTCGTTTTTTGAGTTCGGAAAACAGGTCCTTCTGATTTGATTACGCCCTCCTTCGCTATCTTATCTAATTTATGTCGAAGCTCTTCGCAGGTTTTTCTAACCAGGTTTATTTCTTCGTCTATTTCCTTTTTGTTAACAGTTTCTCTTCTACTTGTATCACTTTATGTGACTGCTCCTCTAATTTTTCTTCTAGTGTATTCTCCAATTTTTCTAACTTTGTCTGCATTTCTTTCGTCTGATCTCTCACTTCCTGTTGTATTGTCTGTATCTGATCTTTCATTTTACACCCTTGCTCTTCTAATTTTTCTTGCATTGTCCGTCCCTGTTCTTCTAATTTCTTTTCCAATTTCTCCTGCATCGTTTGAGACTGATCTTCGATTTTGTGCCCTTGTTCTTCAAATTTATTTTGCATTGCCTGTCCCTGTTCTTCTAATTTCTCTTGCATCGTCTTTGCCTGGTCTTCCATTTTATGTCCCTGTTCCTCTAATTTCTCTTGCATCGTCTTCGTCTGGTTTTCTATTTTATGCCCTTGTTCTTCCAACTTTTCTTGCATCATACGCCCCTGTTCTTGCATCGTTTGCATCGTTTCTAACAGTTTTGCCAGTTGTGCATCCATGTTGACTTGACTTCTAGTTACAGGCATCCACTCTATTTGAAATGTTCTAGAATGTCCGAATGTATTTCTAGATATCACCGTTGCTTCCTTACAATGAAACGAGTGCAGTGATATGCCACACTTGGGTCTTTGTCTCACTTTGGTATAAAGTTCTAGAATGTTCGAGATTGACCTTCGCGAATAACACCGTTCACTTCCTTAAGTCACGACGAGTGCAGTGATATGTCGCACTTGGGTCTTTGTCTCACTTCGGTATAAAGTTCTAGAATGTTCGAGAATGTCCTTGCAAATAGCACCGTTCACTTCCTTAAGTCACGACGAGTGCGGCGATATGTCACACTTGGGTCTTTGTCTTACTCCCGTACAAAGTTCTAGAATGTTCGAGAATGTCTTTCGCAAATACCACCGTTCACTTCCTTGAGTCACGACGAGTGCAGTGATATGTCACACTTGGGTCTTTGTCGCACTCCCGTACAAAGTTCTAGAATGTTCGAGATTGTCCTTCGCGAATAACACCGTTCACTTCCTTAAGTCAAGACGAGTGCGGTGATATATCACACTTGGGTATTTGTCTCACTCCCGTACAAAGTTCTAGAATGTTCGAGATTGTCCTTAGCGAATACCACCGTTCACTTCCTTGAGTCACGACGAGTGCGGTGATATATCACACTTGGGTATTTGTCTCACTCCTGTACAAAGTTCTAGAATGTTCGAGATTGTCCTTCGCGAATACCACCGTTCACTTCCTTGAGTCACGACGAGTGCGGTGATATATCACACTTGGGTATTTGTCTCACTCCTGTACAAAGTTCTAGAATGTTCGAGATTGTCCTTAGCGAATACCACCGTTCACTTCCTTGAGTCACGACGAGTGCGGTGATATATCACACTTGGGTATTTGTCTCACTCCTGTACAAAGTTCTAGAATGTTCGAGATTGTCCTTCGCGAATACCACCGTTCACTTCCTTGAGTCACGATGAGTGCGGTGATATATCACACTTGGGTATTTGTCTCACTCCTGTACAAAGTTCTAGAATGTTCGAGATTGTCCTTCGCGAATACCACCGTTCACTTCCTTGAGTCACGACGAGTGCGGTGATATGCCACACTTGGGTCTTTATTCCGCCCGCACAGGGTTCCAGAAAGTTCCTCCAACTTCCACTTAAACCCACTCACGCACAGGGTTCCAGAAAGTTCTTCAAACTTCCACTCAAATCCCACTTTGTGGACAGGGTTCCAGAAAGCTCTTTAAAACTTCCAACTAAATCCACTTCCGACACCAAATTGTCACGGATTTCCCAATCCGTCTTTTTCTTATTTCCAGAAAAACAATCCGTTAATAAATTACTTCTTTATTAACTACTGACCACTACTAATTACAGGTCAACTAAACACTTATTTAATTAATCGCTATCACTTTGATATCTCCAACTAAACACTTTACTTCAGACTGTAACACAAGACTAATACAAGACTTTTACAAGACTAACTAACTCGGCCGTTTATTCTTCTTTTATAGACCCAACGAATATTCCAGATATATTCCAGTATCTCTAGATCCATTTTCTCGTACGACTCGAATGCTTCTCGTCGATTCCAGATTTTTCCAGGCCGATCTCGATCAGCGGCATGTTGTTTGTTTACCAGAATCGCGTAGGGGCGATCGGGGCAATCTTAGGCAATTCGCGGTGTCACAGTCGTCGGTTTGGGAGTGAGTGGGGCAAATTCCGTGACACTATTAAGGTCCAAACCGAAACTAGTGGCTGTAGAAATTTCGTTCCATGAAAATCGATTTGTCGTATATTCTTATCCTTCTGAACCAATTTTCAGCTCTTTTTGTTGAAAAATAATGACGCTAGATGGCATTTTTTAAAATCAATTAGTTTTCGTCAGCAAATCTGCTTGGGTATCAAAGACGCAATTTTTTCCTAACTTCAGCCACCTTGTATATTTTACAGTTTAGATCCCAATGGAAATCCATTAATAGCAAACAATCATGTATACCATAATATCATGTAAATGTAATAATCTAACGATTATTTAAAAAATATACTTATTAGTGTTTTAGTCATCAAGAAACAATGATTATTTATTACTACTAATATGGATTCACAGTCAATTAGCATTCTTTCGATAAATTAGGGATCTACAAAGGTTTCTTACAAATGACGTCATGTGACTTTCTAAGGTTTGCTTTTAATAAGGCTCTCCGAAAATATTCCAGAGCATCCGGTCTGATGGCACGTAAAAACAGAATCAATCTCGCCGGCAAAACTCGGAAAAATTTTGTAGAGCGTATATTATACTACAGCGGTTTTATCACTTGAATATATGGTTGGATAGAAGAGATTAATAACTGGCAGTATCGAAGATATATTTTCCATTCCACTAGAGAGGAAGCTGAACTGAAATATAGGTGGTATCTGTATACAAATAATTCTCGATTCAAAAATAAGCTCGGGAATTATTTTCAGTTTTAAATTTGATGCAATCACTATGACATAGTAGTTACATATCTAATTTCCTACGATTTGTTTCTAAATAACAACAACAATAAATGTGTATTGTTCATATATTTTATACAATTTTTCCTATTGTCTAAAGCTATTCATTTGTGGCATAATTTTAGTTTTTCTTTGGTTTGATTGGGTTTTTGCACACTTTTGAAAAAACAAAGATTAATTAAATACGTCCTTGCGCCAAATAGATCAGTCAAGGGTTATTTTTGAAACTAAATTTGCCTAACCAAAAAATCTCACACTAAAAAAGCAGATAAGTTAAAAATAACAAAAATCGCATCACTATCGCACACTATTTTTGACGTTTCGAAAAACTCTCTGTTTCTGTTCAATTAATTATGCATTGTTTGCACGAGCTTAGTGCTAATCATTTAGTACTAACCAGTTGCACTAAGGATTAAGGACTCTTATGGTAGAAGTAGTTCACACTAGTTAAATGTTGGACGTTAGTGGCTAGTCCTAACCTACTTGTCATTAGTAAAATAGAATCCGCTTCTATTCAGTACCACTTGCATTTACTAACGATTAGTACTAATAGTTGGGGTATACACGTCAATATACAGAGTATCCGGAATGCGACTGCTATAATTTTAAGGTCTTATATATCTTACTAAAAGCAATAAAAAACTCTTATGACAAAAATGTCTATAACAAATAGTTTGTCCACAAATACATTTTAAAAATAAAAATACAGCTGCAATAATATGTAAAACTATGTTACGAAATTACAAACTGAGGTACAATTAGGGTTAAGTAAAAGCGCCTGTAACGTAATTTATTCGTAATTGGCTGTTTGGAGTAGTATTAATGAGGTAAACAGTTGAAGTTTCCTCGAAATTCGTTAAGACGGTAACGTACTATAGCGTTCGGCAACGTTGCAGTGTCAGACTGCTGGTGATAACCTAAAAGTAATATTAGCCATAATGGTGCATACAGCTAGTGCGATTCATTTTTGTCTAGTAGAAACAGAAGTCATTTTGAACACTTGTATTATCCTGCGTTGTGAAAATAGCTCTAAGAAAAGCATTCACAGTAAGTACATATGTTTAGGTGTACATATTATTATGTATAAAACATAATAATCCTAATATAGTGTGTCAGCGACGTTGTCACATATTCAAGACCTATTTGCTGTCATTATTCTGTAAGCGTTTGTCAGAGAAAAAATTGTTAAGTCAAATATGTTTTTGTTTAGACACCCTATATAAATGCGAGTGGTTAGTACTAACGATTAGCACTAAAATCGGGTAAACAATACATTATTCACATAACCTGACCGTTGCTTGAATCACCCAAGATAATGATAAAACCTGCTCTAGTGCTCTTATCGTAGTACCTATTAACAGTTTGTACTGTCTTTCAGCCGTCTTTTTGACAATTTTTTCATGCAGTGTTTCCTTTACTACAATACAAAAGAAAACAGAGACAAATTTATTATTTTCTGTTATTGCAATTTTAACAATTTTTTTTCTCGGTTCTCTTAGACTTTTATTACATTTTTCTCATCAAATTGGCTTTTTATTTAAAAATGCAAATACGGTTGAAAGGTGTGAAACACCCCGTATAAACTTTGGCTAAATAAGTGCAATCAAATTTATAATTTATACAATTTCATTTGATCAACTTTTCATTAATAGGTTAATTCGCTTTACACCAAGTCCATAGCATGTAATTTATTTTTTATTAGGACCCCATTAAGGCTAATACACGCCTTTGTTAGTGCAGTGAAAAATAGGTATAATATTTCATACCCCTTAATGGAAAGAGTAAGCATAAATCGAACCGCTTGCTACAAGACAAATGGAGATAGAAGTGGGGAAATAAATTTGATTCATTATTTTTTCTGCTTGTTCTCCCACCGTCGTTAGTTGCTAATGGACAACATTAATGGTATAATGTGGATAAATTTATTTGTTTTTATGGTGTCATCTGAAATGTACTGGTTGATTAAAGCATTCTAGTTTAAATGAAAAAGTAGATCTTTTGATAAAAATTTTAACTGTTTCCATTTCGCGTCTCTAGAAATATACAAGCCAAATATAGCTTTAACACTCACTATAATTTTTTTTGTTTATTTTAAAATAAAATATGATTTTTGGAAATAGGGTCAAACCTTGCCTAATTTATATTAACCATATATTATGATGTATGATAAACCCAAAAAATTTAAAGTCGATGTGAAGTAGTTCTCGAAATATATGTGGTCAAACTGCCTTACCACAGATCACGGGGCATGACGTCATTCTAGTAGAGTCTAGTTCTAAGATGAAATAGCAGCTAGGTTTTCCATAATAAAATTAGTTATCTGTAGATAGGTACCTAAAACAAAAGAAAACATTTGTTTTGTTATGTACGTATTAGCCAGAATCTTGAAGTTTAGTTTATTTAAAGTGTTGTTATTTTGAATACAGTGTGTGTAAACAAACCTTCAAATTTATTATTTCTGACTTTAAATATTTTATATGAAAATATAAAATGTCAAAAAAATTAATTGAGAATTTTACCAAAAAATTAAGGAAACAATGCAGTGGTTATGTTCAAAATAAAAAGGAAATTTGCAAATGTCTCTTAACTAAAAGAAAACCCCAATTTCACACAACAAGTAAAAAATAACACAGGCACACAAAAAAAAAGTTCTGTGCCCGAGCTCCGACCTATGGTTACCCATGTATTTTTAACTCCTAAAACCGATTCCGAAGTCGGTATAGCCCAGACGTTCCATATTTGCGCGCCACGGTCCAAAAAATTACCAAAATATGGCCATTACGTGGAAATAAGCGCAACGCTTTATCTCCGTGCCATTGAAGGGTCCAAACATGAATCAGTTGTTGGATAGAACCTCGCACATCCCAATTGTCACTTGAGGGACACGAATTAGCAGAAAATTGGTCCTAAAAAATTTAAAATTGTCAGAAAAAATTATATGATTTCACCGTATTCAGGATCGAATTGATTTAGGAGGATTGTCTTCATGTAACATTGCACAGTGAATAAAGACAAAAAAATAAAGTAAAATTTAAAAAAAATAAATAAAAAGTAAAAAAATAAAAAAAAGAAAGGAGCTACAATACTTCATACGTCAACGTCGTTAGCTTTGGGTCACGCCATAGGAAAGTAATTGTGACCTGTTCACAAATTTTTATGGAACTGCAACCCTGCTAATGACGTTGACATAGGAAGTATTGTGGCTCCTTTCTTTCTTTTTTATTTTTTTTTAATATATTTCTTTATTTTTTTTATGTCTATTCACTGTGCAATACTACATGAAGACAATGCTCTTAAATCAATTCGATCCTGAATACGGTGAAATCATGACTTTTTCTGACAATTTGAAATTTTTTAGAACCAATTTTCTGCCAATTCGTGGCCCTCAAGTGACAATTGGGATGTGCGAGGTCCTATCCAACAACTGATTCATGTTTGGACCCTTCAATGGCACGAGATAAAGCTTTGCGCTTATTTCCAGGTAATGGCCAACGTTTGGTCATTTTTTCGACCGTAGGGCGCAAATATGGAATGTCTGGGCTATACCGACCCCGGGATTGGTTTCAGAAGCCAAAAATACATGGGGAACCATAGGTCGGAGCTCAGGCACAGAACTTTTTTATTTTTGTGTGGCTGTGTAATTAAGTACACTGATATTTGGTTAATTAATATTATTATTCAAGTTTAAATTACATATTAATTTTAGTAACTTTATTGGAATTTAGTAGTGTGATTTCTTTTATTGTGGCACTGTGTAAAACAAAAAATTAAGCAATCTAAAAACTCGGTATTGAAAATATACTTAATACTAGGTATGTTGTTTAGCTTTAAAGGTATATGTAGCAACGAAAGTTAAACTTAACTAAACTAAAAATCAATAATAAATTCAACATTATTTATAACTAATCATACACATATTTATTTGTTTTGGGTATAAGAAATTTACAATTAAATATCTAAAGTTTGATTGTTTTATTTTAGTTTTTAGTGTTTCTGATAACATCTTCAAAATTTTAATTTTCCATATATGAAATAAAAACCGTGGATGGCCCACCTACCCTTCATATTCTAAATATAGGAGGGAGTGACGTCACACAGCGGTTTATGTGTGTTCAGAAAGTAAATAAATATTTTTTTTCAGATCGCAATAAAATTACAAAATAATTCGGAAAATGTAATAAAATAATGTTGAATAACCCATTATATAAAAGATTCTTATTTCACTACTCGCATTTGCTGATTTCTTCTCATCAAGTTACGTATATCAATAATATTTATTATCATACTTCTCTATAGGGCAATTATTCTGAAAGCAAAACTCCTTGAAATATTTGATTGAAATTTTATATATCTACATGCTACGTGACAGATCAAGTTTGTTGCGTAAAACAGTAAGAGGTTTTGAAAGTATGTTTCACATTTTATCGTATCAGAAAATATCCTGTTACACACATATATTGTTTCAATCAACATGTATGAATTACATTCTTTCGCTGAATGATTATATCATAATCTACTAGATGTGTGGTTAATTTTTTCTAGTTACTTTTTACAATTGTATCCATTTTCTTAGAATTTTGTACACTTATCAGTACTGTTCCTTATTAACGTTCTTAATTTGAATCTGCTCTTTTTGATTTTATTTTTACAAAATTGAATTCGTAAGAGTCACCCTGTATAAACTTTTCATCTTATTTTATGGTCTAGAAAACGTAATTAAATTTATGGTACTCCTTTTAGAATCATCTTGTATAAGGTACGACGTACTTAACTCATTATTCCTGTAATATTATACCATCGTCTTTAACATGACATAAACATGACAAAATAGGAACACAAATAAACATTGTTAAATGGGTCGTCTTTCCGGGCACGTAACTAAAAGTCATATATATGTACACGAAATATTATATCCCACTTTAGCCGCATCCTGCTGCTGAAAATGGGTACAAAAGAGACCACAAAATGTTTCAGACAGTTCGCCATTTCAGCCTAGGGACGTTATATTTTTTGTTCCCCTGCTATACGTCCTCGCTGAGCTCACGAAAAATTGGAAGCTGTTCTTTATTTAAAAAAAAAACATATGCTTGCCTTGTAATAAATTTTATCAATTTATTAATTCTTAAAAATATTTTTTATGTCTATGATCTATGAGGAAGTAATGCTTGTGCAGGAATAGTGATAATTAATTATATTTAAGTGTAAGTACATAATATGTATTATTGTGTTCGTCACACTGTATAAGACCTAATAATAACCAGATACATAAGTTTCCCTTTTTATAGGTTCTTAGTTTTCAAAATAATTATGCTACACACCTCGAAATTGTTATATTTACAATAAATAATACGTATTTTTTTCATATATTTTCAGGTATTAACAATATTGTGTGAAACTAACTACTCAGTGGACAAAAGCTCCAACCTGCGTTGAATTACACCCACAATATCTACCCATATATTCCTTATTATTAGCTTTTGTAATATTTTTTTACTGTTTAAGAAAGGTATTTTAAGCTAATATGTATCAAATTTCCTACAATTCCTATCAATGAAGTCATATGTATGTTCTCTGATACCAAACATCTAGGTATGCTAATGAACATCCACAGACAAAACTCTATTCAATAATTATCTAAAGAATTTAATATATTTACTAACCTCTGGAGTGGGAACTCGAAATTCAACCACAATAGGTGAGATCTGACCTATTTCTGCATTAAAATACCTTTCTTAAACAGTAAAAAAATGTTACAAAAGCTAATAATAAGGAATATATGGGTAGATATTGTGGATGTAATTCAACGCAGGTTGGGGCTTTTGTCCACTGAGTAGTTAGTTTCACACAATATTGTTAATACCTGAAAATATATGAAAAAACTATACATAAAAGGTAAATTTTTTTTATTAATTTTTATTTATTTTAGTAGGTTGTTATGATATTCATTGACAGTTAATCAGTTTGACGTTGTCGATATTTCATTTTGACATTCAATTTCAAATAATTTTAATTTATTGGTATAATCATCTTTATAGTTAGATATTTGACTCAAGTTAAAGGAGGCCACCTGATGAAGCAATCCTAACAAAATGCAGAAATTTTGTTAGGATTGCTTCTGAACACGTGTTCAGTGTTTCAATTCACCCTGTGTTTCTCTGTATTGGATAGGATATAATTGCACCGTACTGACTATTCTTGAATTAAAATGTAATGTAGAGAACATCGAGGAAAACAACAGAGAGGTGCAATCTATTGCAATAATAATGGGACTCTTTAAAACGAATTTGCAGACTTGTTTTGAACTCTACACAGAGAACTTGCAGCACTTCTAAAACTGTTTTGAGGGACTGACATTGTTACTGCAATAGATGAATCTCACAATAGATGAAGTGCCACAATTTCGATTTAGTAGAGCTTGTGGCAAGGTTTAACTTTCTTTGTTTATTATTAACGATTTGTATTCCTGAGAATATTAGAACTCCAGCAGAGCAAGTACTAGCCTTCATAAGTACCACGGGCTTGTTTTGAACTTTGTGAACATTATTAGCGGCATGCATAATAAGTCACCAGACCTGTGTGTTTCGTATATCCGCACCTCTTTCAAGGACAATAGCACCAATGCCTTGCGTTCTTTATTTCTTTCTTTATCATTGCAACGAGTTTTGTAATGAATTTGTGGTCAGCACAGTATACTGATTTGGAAAGTGCAAATGTTTCCTCTAGCTTTCAATAAGAAAGAAATAAATAATCTCTTAAGAAAGTCAGACAAACATTGCCAGACTGCTTATTTGCTTGATTTCATTTTGTTCACTGTTTACATAAGTTGGTCCATTATCTACTTCCCCTTAGATTTCCTTCAACCGACGCTCTTCTTCGTGTCTACCAACTCAATATAGATGAGTGATTTGCTTGAGTATTCCGCAAAGTGTTTGGAAAATTTGATTTCATCGAGTCGATCCTTCTACTAGAAAATGACAGTATTATGGTATAATTTAAGTTATGAAATGTTAGGAGCAGAACTATTATTGTCTACCGCACAGATGCTTATTGAGTTGCTCTTATACAAAATTAATGGAAATACCGAGGAACGGTTCTGTCCGTAGGAGTCGTAATACCAACAATAGGAGCCGAAATCAATATATAGGCGGGCGTAGAGATGTCGATAGCCGATCTGTCTCCACAGAGTCTAACATCAGAACAACCAGGGTATGTAAAAAAATCCCGGTTAATATCGTGCCTTCATAAATGATTACAAGCCGCGCGACCATGTGTGTGATTCTCGAAAAACAACTCGTATGCAAATAGATTTCTTGTCTCTCTAAATTGCCGTAGTAAGGATTCGCATATGAATTGTCCTGCGATTGATTTGAGAATCTCGACCCTGATCACGTGGCTTGTAATTATTTATGAAGGCACTGTACTAGGGATGTGCACTTTAATTCTGTTCCTGGCAGCAACCAGTTACCGATATCACGATATAACAACCCGGAAAATCACTTGTATCAAATGATCATTCTTACAATGTTTTTGTATCTTATGCTATTTTGTAAGATTTTCGGAAACGTATTTGTAGCTGTTATAAAAAAAACCAAATTGCCAGTTCACTCCAAATATACTTTCAATAGACATTATTTAAAGAAAAGTCTTTCAGCAATTATTAAATAATTCTTATGTCTTTTAAATATTTTGTTATATTACTGCTTATTTCTAATCAATAATAATTTAAAAAGGTAACAGCAATAGTTTTATAATGCCTATAACAACAAAAATTAGAAATTCTATGAATATGTCAACTTATAAAAGATAAAGTTTTCTAGTTGGTTAGATCTTAACAAAACCATATATTGGCGTTTTCTTGTTACATGTACAATGGTAAAATATCAACAGACTTTTCCAGAAAAAAAAACAACAAAGCTTTGATCTGCAAAGAGGGTCATTGTCCCGTTTGATACCTTTTCGCTGATTTAAAGGCTAATGCGAACCATCACAATTAGCAAAGATGTAGATAGGCTGAGAGGCAGTGCGACCGAGAAAAAACTTAACTTTGAAGTTCGCTAACGACATGGATCAACGAAGCAATTAGACGAAAGTGTTACTCGAGGCAAGTGAGGAAATTATTCACATCATAAAGGCCGACCGACAATGCCACGACGCAAAAAGGGAATACATCAGCCTTTGGAAGGGTACCGTGAGGAGTTAATGACTGGCACTGGGTTTTGATGTAATAGGAGGATGGGTACAAAAAAGTATTAATTATGTTAACAGCAGTCCTGCTGTCTTATATACGTTATCTACCATAATATGTTCAACTATAATATCTCCCTTGGAATGTCATCGTTACATAAACAGCTTAATGTATCAAATATACAGAGTGTGACGGCTTTCTTTTCAACAGAGTAAATATATTTTTTCGTCAAAATAACAAATAAGTCACTATATTCTCTAAATAATTATCTTGGAATCTACTATCATTTAAACATTGAAGTGAAATACACGTTTTTGATCAGATACTCATGAACCATTTAAAATATTGACTTGGGACTTGATACTGATTATTCTAGCTCATTTTCAATATCAGATTTGATCAGTCTAATTCCATTCCTAATCAGATTAGCCGTGGAAACAACTGGAAACATTCCTCTGACTATCATTAGCATTATTTCCAGTAGCTACACTTTTACTTTAATTTCTGTTATTTACATTTTTTATAGTGGCATTAAACATTATCATACGGATTCATCAACAAGGCGTAACGTTAGTCAGACTAGCGGAGGTTACGCGAAAAATTTACGTCTCTATTGCACTAATTTAAATAAAAGCCATACTCCTATTCACTACTATGTATAATCCTTACTTTATGATATGTTAACTAATCCGTAGCACTGAAAAGTACTGTTTTTGAACATAAATAACTAAATATACAATGGGAAACGCAAGGAACTAGAGGCCGAAGTTACGCGATTTTTAGACAGGTACAATACTGGGTCTAACTTTTGGTGCAAATATGGACGTAAATAAACAGCCTACCTAGCAACGCATGTTTCGTGAATGGGCGCAAGGCTGGTTAGGCCAACTAACGCGCTTTACACGGACGTAAACTCGTTAGTCGGACTAGCCCGTTTCATGAATCCGGCTGTCAGACTTTAAAACGGTATTTGTTGTTCAAAATAAGTCCATAGACAAATGTATATGGAAGCCCATGTATTGCATATCCAGCTATGAAGAAATGGAGTCAAAATTTTAAAAGTGGGACGAGAAGACTTCAAATAGATCATGACCAGGTGCACTGCGTCCTTGTAGTTATTAAAAACGATGCAGATAATCAGGTACGATGTAATTGAGAGTTCTCAACAAGCACACGCTATATGCAAAAGCTAGCAGTCTATTTGACTAAGCATTTTTTTTCTCTGACCAATGGTAACAGAATTATGCTAGCAAACAGGTCTTGAATATGTGACAACGTTGCTCACATACTGTCAGGATTGCCAGGTGTTTGAACATAATAATTACAAATTCACCTAAACACATTTACTTATTCTGAATGGTTTTCTTATAGCTAACTTATGTTGCTTACAAAAAGCGTTTACCGTACAAACCTCTAAGAGAGTTTTTCCCAATTTTGCTATAAATTAACATATTATACAACTAATCATGGTTATTATATTTTTTTTTCAATTTTGTTTATGTACACTCATACTCATAAGTATCAATGAAGCACTAGAGAAAAACGAAGCACACTATCCACAGTACTATTATGACTAATATTACTTTTAGGTTAACAGAAACAGCAGCGAATTCAAGTAGTATATGGAAACCCATGTATTGCATATCCAACTACGGAGAAATAGAGTCAAAATTTTAAAAGTGGGATGAGGAGACTTCAAATGGATCATGATCAGGTGCACTGTGTCGTTGTTGTTGTTAAAAATGATATCAGATTCCCGAAATTTTAGGTACGATGACGACTAGACAATCGTTTTGTAGCCAGGGAGTTTTGCCAGATTCGTCATGCAGCTGATCATTTTTTTAAATTTTTGTTTATGTACTCTCACAAGTATCAATGAAGCACTAGAGATAAACGAAACGCACTATTCCCTTGAGTATCGGCACTCATATTCCAGAGACCCTGTATAAGACCATTTCAATACAAAAACAAGAAACAGCTCATGTTTTAAAATACTAGAGTGGACAGTGAGAGACAGAAGGAGAAAAATTATTTGTGAAGTGAATTGTATATCAAATTTTTCCGGGTTGTGTTTCACAGAAAATTACTTTTAAGCTATAAAGTTACAGTCTACCAGAGATTTTAAATTAAAATGTTTCATAAAAGCATATTGTGAATTTTCTTACAAAACTTCCAACATACTCTCCAGACTGGATTCTTTTATGATAGCGAAGAACATATTTCTTCAAGAAAAGCTAGAGATCACTTTTCAACAACTCGACGCGCCAATATGTAGAATAGAAAGTCTATAATTGATTTAGTTTGCAGGATTGTAGCAATGAATTAGAGAACTACCTACGCGTTTGACAAAATAGAACAGATCCACTTGATTAGTATAAGATATTACGTGATTGTGATTAGTCGTTTCACGTATATCTTACAGAAGCTATTTTATTTCCGAACGTTCTTGAGTTTCTATATCAATTAAAATGCATTAGAAGATTCTCTCTCTCTCGTCTACAACTTATTCGAAATCAATACGCGCAAAATGTTTCTTTTACGGATAATTTACATGAACTAGGAGTTGCCAGGAATGTTCACGAATTTATGGTGCATATAAACATATTTCGCAGTGTTTTGGATGCGTGTGAAAACTCGCGTTGTTGTAAATATTCCCATCAGCTTTTAAAATATCTTCTACATTTGCATTTATTGTAGAAGGAACACGATATTTTATATCATTTCCATGCTCGAGGAATACGTTTCTTTTTTGCTACACATGGATGGATGGCCTTGAGTAGAATTTAGTAGTAATTTAATTAGTATAAAAAATAATAGTAATTTAAAGAACCAGCCAACTCAAACAACGCGTTGTGTTAACGATGTTCGAATTAAAGCATTTCTTAAAAAATACGTTTCCTAAAGTTATTTCTACTTTCACAAAAATACCTAATTACTAAATTGATATTTATTTTACATTACACTCTGCAACAGGTACAAGTAACCCAGTTACAGAACAAGAACAGTACAATATACGTATATATAAAATAAAAGTTAAAAATACAAAATAAGCGTATACAAACAAACACTAAAATTAGAATCTATTCATTTTATGTAAAAATATTTTATGGCATTAAGGCTGCAATTAAAAATATAATATAATTATATTGTTGACATTACAATTGTTACAGATTACAAAATGAGAAGAATATTTAAGAATATCGGTCAGTGGACACGCAACGCGGTTTAAAGCCTCACTACTTGAATAGACCCCCGCAGCCGATAGACCGTGGATAAGCTATCGTGGAAAGGATTGGCACCCTCTCTGCGGGTATGGTAGGGTGGAAGAATGTTGGCTTGGGTCAATGTGAGAGATTGATACCGGTTGATATTTGACTACCCCCCTGATTAATGAGGTTTTCCAGGTTTACCTCATTCCTGCACTGAATGGTGGTTAGGGCCTACCAACGTAAGTCGTTCCTGAGCGCAAATGCGGCCTGCTTAATAATATGCCGCCCCCTCTCCCGCACAAGTCTTCGATTTCTGGGCTCCTCGTGATTAGAATGAGGGGTAGAGATATTATTATTAATATATTAGTGCGGGCGGCTGGTAGATAGAACGTTAAATTTCCTCTAGGAATAACAAAAAATAATTTGGACATGAACTCTTGGAAATCCACTGAATTATGTATCACTTTATAAAGAAAAACCTGAGAGCAATATTTACGTCTAATTTCAAGAGAAGGAACATAATGAGTTTTTAAAAGCTCATCGTGTGGAAATCCAATGGGAGCGTAAAGACTATCAGATTTAAAGCTCAAATATTTAAAAAATCTACGTTGAACTGATTCTAATTTATTAATGTGAACAGCACAATGGGGAGAACACACAAGAGAGGCGTATTCCAGTTTAGATCTAACGGAACTGAAATAAAGAAGTTTAAGTGTGTTACTATCTGCAAAGTCACAACAATTGCGGATGATAAAACCATATGCTCTGTTTGCATCAGAGACAATATAAATATGGCCACTGAAAGACAATTTTTTATCAAATTAAACACCAAGATCTCGAAAGACTCTTGGGCGCGACAACACAATATTATAAACACTGTAATTAAATGTTACGCTAGTTAATTTATTTGAAAATGATATAACATTACACTTAATGGTATTCAACAAAAGTTTATTTTTATCACATCAAATTTTGACCTGGTCAAGATTAATTTGAAGCTGAATACAGTCGCCAATAGTACGTATAGACCTAAATATTTTCAGATCATCTGCGTAAAGAAGGAATTCTACATCTAGAACGTAAACAAGATCGATAATAAAAATTACAAAAAGTAAAGAAGCAAGAATTGACCTCTGTGGGACACCTGATGTAGCTAAGTACTCATCTGATTAAAAACCGTTATAAACCACATTGCGTCCTATTGTGAAGATAATATTGAAATGAATTTAGTAATGAACTTGGTGCGCCGAATTCCTTCAACTTCTGAACTAATATACCGTGGTCAAGCTTATCAAAGGCCTTACTAAAATCCGTGTATATAACATCGGTTTGCAAATTGGTATCCATCAAATCAGCCAGAGATTGTGTTATACAAACCAGATTTGTAACAGTAGAGCGACCTTTCATATAACCGTGTTGGGCAGGAGATATCATATTACATATGTTACTGTAAAGAGAATCATATAACAAGATCTCAAAAACCTTACAGATGATGGAGATAGGACGAAATTTGGATACATCATATCTATTACCCTTTTTAAAAATTGGGCACAGCTTAGAGAACTTCCATATTAGGCAGCTGACAATGAGAAAAGTTGAATAATAGTTTTAGAGAGTTAGAAAGAACTTGAGCACAATCACGTATCAAAAACGCAGGGACATCAGCGGTGCCAGTGGTCATTTTGGGTTTAATTTTTTTCAAGGCACTGTGAATTTCGACATCAAACGCGTTAATAATATCATTTGGTTCATTCATCATTTGACTATTGTTATGCATACATTATGATATATTTGTAGATCTTCTTTTACTGCTGATAAAGGCACAAACATTTAGAGGGATTATCTTAATAGATGCCTCCGCATTTCTGATAAACGTGTGATAGGATCTATTGACATTGACATCACTTTTGATCTTAGTTTCTAAAGTTTCGAACTTCTCAAAAGCCGAGATATCCCCTGTGTATCTATAAGTATTTAGCATATTTTTTGGTTTTGATGTTATGAATGATATCCTTATTGAACTTATACAGTATGCTCCAAAAGTATGGAATAAATACAATAAAAACGAAACAATTATTTTTTGGGAAAAATTCTAGAACAGGTCGATTTTTAATTAAAAAAATACATATTTTAGCGTAAAATGCGATTTTCAAATGTCATTTGTTTTCGAGTAATGACGTCATCGATTTTCTTTAAATGGCAACACCATATTTTATTCCTTGATTCTGAAAGATCGTTTAATTCTTTATCAGACAGTACTAAAATTTTGCCCTCTTACAAGTTTTCGAGTAAATGACGATTGAATGTTAGAAAACGTAAATCAATTAAAATAAAGCAAAAACGTTATCAAGTTTAGTTTTTCGAATTCCATAGTTCTTTTATGAATCACGTAGGTGAAAATCTTTGCAAAGTGTCATTGTCACACCGACTTCCTAATAAGTATTGTAAGCGACATAGAAATTTGTTAACTGTTACTCAAAGAATTGAAATTTTAATTCTTATCGGATGCGGGAATATGACTAGAACTCAGCAGGAAGTTTGCGATTTATTTAATGAAAAATATCCAGATCGCCCTATCAGCCAATCAACAGTCAGTAAGGTAGAGTCTAAATTTAGAGAAACTGGCAATGTTGTAAATATTCCAAAATCTGGACGTCCAAGCATTAATGAAAATCAGAAACAGAACATTTTGATAAGTATGGTGGATAATCCTCATAATTCTTCACGATTGGTTGCATTAAACAATGACACTAGTCAGAGCACAGTGCTACGTATCTTGAGCAAGGAAAAATATCATCCCTACAAAATTCAACTTGTGCAGGAACTCCAGGATCATCCTGATCGCCGCTTACAATTTTGCGAAATTCTAATGGATTTATGTCAAGGAAATAGAAATTTACACCGGCAAATACTTTTTCAGATGAGCCCACATTTTGTCTGAATGGTACAGTAAACCGTCAAACTTACAGATATGGGAGTCAGGAAAATCTTCATTGGATGGCAGAGGCACATACCCAACACCCTCAGAAATTAAATGTGTGGGCTGGAATAGTTGACGACAGAATAGTAGGGCCTTTCTTCTTTGAAGGAACCCTTACAGGACAAAGATATTTAGAGTTTCTAGAAAATGACCTTGTTCCAGCCCTTGCAGTAATTTTTCCTAACGATAATGACCCTGACATTCCTGACGATACCATATGGTTTCCGCACTATACACGCGCCCTGTACGAGATTTTTGGACAACTGTTTTCCTGGGAGGTGGATCGGCAGACGCGGACCGATAGAATAGCCTGCAAGATCACCAGATCTTACACCTCTTGACTATTTTTTATGGGGATACTTGAAGTCACCCCAGAAATCATTCATAATGTGCAAGAAGAATTTCTTCACAGACTTGCGCATTGTCAAGAAGTTGGTGGATGGCAATTCGAACATTTAATTTAAATATAAAATTTAATCAATTGTATTTTATTTTACATACCTCAGAATTGTTTCTTTTTTATTGTTATAATTTACGTTTTCTAACATTCAATCGTCATTTACTCGAAAACTTTCCTATGTAAGAGGACACAATTTTAGTACTGTCTGATAGAGAATTAAACGATCTTTCAGAATCAAGGAAAAAAATATGGTGTTGCCATTTAAAAAAAATCGATGACGTCATTACTTTAAAACAAATGACATTTGAAAATCGCATTTTACGCTAAAATATGTATTTTTTAAATTAAAAATCGACCTGTTCGAGGATTTTTCCCAAAAAATAATTGTTTCATTTTTATTGAATTTATTCCATACTTTTGGCGCATACTGTATACAGTCTAAGCATTAAAGCAGCTTAAGTACAATAAAAAGACTTGTCGTTTTATTTTTTCATGTTCTATCTGTATAAACTTTTTTCTTGTTTTGTGCAGTAGCATACTCCCTCCAAGTTTTTTTGTTACACCCATATTCATTCAGTATAAATCGCACCGAAATCTCATATTACATATTCCACATTGCTTTCTCTACATTCTGATTGTTTGGTATTCGCCTTATATCACTCTTATTAACCGATCTACATGCCACCAGGCATGTCAATTCTATTTATTTCAGAGCTCGTCGGAGTACGGATCCTAAGCAACCCTACCCAACAGATTGAACCGGTCAGATTGGGTCGTATGTTGGTGATCATAGAAACGCCCCTACATAAATATCTAAGTAGGTAGGTAGGTACATCGAAATTTGTGAAACATACAAGATGCTCCTAATTCAACTATACTGAAATTATTACACATTTGAAACGTTTGAATAACTGGTATACTATATGAGTGAATGTCTTGTTTTTATTGTTGGATTCAGTAACATCGCAAAATGTCATTTATAATATTTGAAAAATATTTGGCAGATAATTAGCGAACAAGCGCGCGTTGCAATTGGATCAAAATATATTTTTTGGCTAAAAATTTAATTTATCATTATTTGTAATTATTGAATGTAATTTTAAAGATTAATAATATAACGTTATGAAAAACAATTTTCACTAAACAATCTATTATTGAATGTGTATATGTTCTAGAAATTCAAGGATTATTAGGACAAATCGGAGCCAACCCTATTCAAACGATTACAATACACTAACTAGGATACTACAAGTAATTCACAGTGATTAAAGGATAAGTGAGAAAATGTCTGATTCAGATCAAAAATTATTAAATATTGTATGTAATTGTGTATACAGGGTTAACTCACATGTAAATAATAAAGTTGATTTTTCTGAAACTAATTCATTGTATCTGAATTTGTCTAAGTGCTCTGCCATTACATTTGGTCGTAGCATTCATCCATTGTTTTTCAGTATTGTGGCTCTGATTCAATTTTAAACAAAGTATCTGTGATAAAAGATCTTGGAGTAATTTTTGATTGCAAATTAATCATCACATTAATTCATTTATTCTAAATGCATCCAGGATGTTAGGGCTTTTCTTCGTAAGTGTAAAGATTTTCATAATATTAAGCCAATTAAACAATTATATTATGCTTATGTGTTTAGTAAAATAAATTTTGCGTCTTTGATTTGGAATTCACAGTACAATATTTATGTAAATCGCTTAGAAGCCATTCAGATTAAATTTATTAGATTCATATTCATAAAAACTCATTTCATAATTAAAAATAGTAATTACAATGTAGCTAGGAAACAATTTAAGCTTATATCATTGGAGAAACATCGCATCTTGAATGACATACTAATTTTATATAAAGTATAGAATAATAAACTCAACTGTTCAGATCTTTTATCAATACATTTTAATGTGCCCACCCATGGTACGCTGCATTATGATCTTATCTATTTACTATTAGAAGAACAAATTATACTAGTAATTCCCTTATATATAGAATAATGCATTCTTACAACAGATTTTGTTCTAATATTGATTTGTTTGCAGTTTCTGATAAATCACTGAAGTCTTTGTTAACTGATTTATTTTTAAACTTATAATTTGTTTTGTCTTATTAATCACTATGGTGTTTATGTTTGTTAATGTTAGTTGTGGATACTGTTTATTCAGTTATTTGTAGTAGTATACTTTAGTAGTTAGTTGTGGATACTGTTCATTCATTAGTTGTAGTAGTATCTATACTTTAGTAGGTAGCTGTGGATACTGTTCATTCATTAGTTGTAGTAGTATACTTAAGTAGTTAGTTGTGGATACTGTTCATTCAATCCTCTTTGTGTCCCTAAAGTTTAAATAAATACCTACACTAAGTATACACATTCTAACTATGAGCTCAGAAAGGCCTGAAAGACAGTAAACAATTATATTTCAGAATTCTAGCTAGATATTTAATAAATAAGGCAAAACCCTCCTTTGCTCCGGAAAATATGTACGATAAGTATCATTTGAGACGACTTGCACATGTCATATGAACGTTTTTATTCCGTTTAGTTACACTATTTTTCTTTCGTTTTTCATTCCAAACTATCAACACTACATTTTCACTCATTACAATTCTGTCAGAATTACCCACTACCAACAAAACACACTTCGCGTACAGTTAAATAAAATACCCATTTATTCTGAGAATATCGAACGAAAAGAATACTAATAGATAAGAAAACTTTGAATGCACCAGCATCTTGTCCGATAACCTAGAAAAACAAACCGTCGAATCATATTATAGAAAAATATCTAACACAAATCGCTTTATTTATTATTATGATTTTTTAAACGTACGATAATAGGATCTATTTCAAAGATCTTTAATTACGTTTTATCCAAATTTATAAAAATGTTCAAATAAAAAAGTTCTAAGTCATTATTTGAAGGCCAAGGATAGTTTAGGCCCTTTGGCGTTGGAGATTATGCGTAAAATTAGGAATGGTGGTACATAGGAATACGTGTTAAAATTAGTAAAAAATTGGTAGACTCACATAAAAATAATGTTTGTACACTATAACTCTACTAATATTGAGTTTTCGAAAAAAATGTCATAGGACTTTGTGGCATTAATTTTTCGTATAGAATGAATTCCCCGCATTATTGACTCATCATTTCCTGCCACCCTGTATATTTAATAGACTACAAATGTTTTAGGAACAAAAGTAGGTAATTTTGTTAAAAACGTATGATCTTGTATCCATCAATATCCTAGTAAATTGCATTTGAAATTCTGAGTTGTCTTCTCTTGATTGGCATTTTCATTCATCTATGTCTTCAATTAACAGTTAATGACTATGAACGACACCTAGTAGACTTAAAGACAATGTGCAGAGCAAACTCAGTACGACTCTGTCTCTCGAACGTTAGTGCTGGTGGCTTATATTTTTGCAAAACAGGTCGAGGTCGCTGTAATGGAGTAACTATTTCGATGCAAATAATTATGACGAACTAAATGATTAGCTACAGTAAGACAAACTCTTGTAGTTATAGCATAAAACTATTTACCACAATAAATTCTATTAAAGAGAAACCAATACTCACAACCAAGTGATAATAATTATTTTACTAGCTATGTAATAGGGTCAATTGCATGGTCAAACCTCAAATTTACACTATTTGCCTAATTTTCATGAAGCATTTATGATGGTCAACCCAGAAAATTTGAAATCGATCTGATAATTAGTTTTCGAAATATACGAGGTCACATTGGAATTAAAAGATCGCTAGGCCTGACGTCATTGCCTCCTACAGCTCCTCGGTACTCGTCCGCTCAAACTCGGCCAAGGGTCTTTCTGCGTTTTCTCCAAATACAAGTAATTTTAGACATTTAAGAATTAAATAATATAGAGTTTACAAATGAAACTGCAGGAAACTCCGCGGACTAATGCCCCGACCGGCATTGAATTACACCTGCAGTATTTGTGTGAACAGCCCAGAACCCTCGTCGGCTACCCCACCAGACATAGACCAGTTTTGAGCTTGTTAGCCCTCATCAGTATGCCATAGGTGTGATGACCGACAATTGAACTGGCTGTTCCTTCATATGTATGTTTACATACAAACCGAGTAAGTACCAGTAGGTGACTACTGCAGCAATGTAGGTCGCTTCTTGCAAGTCGAGCCGCACAGTTCTTTTCATTGCAACTGTACTTCTTTATCTTTTCTCGACTAACACTTCTGTTTATCACTTTGACACCACTATTGATACGTCTAGCTTTTCAGTGTCATATTAAAATTCACATTATTATTACTAAATTCCATGAAACAATAGATGCTGGAAAGCAGCACAACCTATATTGTTAGAACAACATTTCCAATTAGTAAATAATAACAAATTATCTAATTAAACACAAACAATACTGCACATGTAATAGATTATGAAACTTGTATGAACGTTTGAAGCATAATATATTCCATGCAGATAAAGGAAAATATATTACTCCCCTGACTGAGCAAACGTAATTAATAGAATTATTCAAAATCGAAACCATACATTCACGTAAATTTACATTGAACTTCATATGCAGTAGTGCACTGAATAGGATATATTCAAAATGTTTTGTTACTTTCCGCACCTATATCTGCAAAGTTCGAAACAAATATTTCATAATATAGAAAATCTATTTCTAATTATTTAAAATGGATAATCGGGAAAAAGGATAATACAATTAATGTCTAGATTTTCTTTCTGCCTACGTTTCGATTTTATTTCAAATCTTCCTCAGGGCTACAATAGGAAACAGGAAAGATGAATTATAAAAAATATTAGCAATTTAAAATTTAAAGCAAACATATTAGTTTTAGTTCATATAATAGTTATTTATGCAACAAGTACAAAAAGTAAGTGTTTATTGCACGCGACGTGAAATTGTCCAACGATTCAAAGGATTGTCTTCCAAAACCTCATACAAATGTGGTTCTAGCATGATTGTGCTCCAGCTCATTTTTCCATGGCCGTTAGAGAGCATTTACACCAAACTTTTCCACATACATGGGTAGGAAGGGCCGGACCTGTTCTATGGCCTCCAAGATCGCCTGATCTGAACCCGCTAGATTTCTTTGTTTGGGGATATTTGAAGACATTAGTGTATGGTACTCCTCTAAATAGCCTGGAAGAGCTGCACCTACGGATTAATCAAAAGTGTCAAGAAATCCAAACCAAGGAGGGTGTTTTCAAAAGAGTTCGAATATCCTTGAGATGTCGTGCCTGCTTAGAAATGGACGGAGGGCATTTTGAGCATCTTCTGTAACTTTGTTTTTCATTTGTTAAAAGCTTCCTTTGTCGGTTTATTCCTAATAAAATAAAATTTTTGAAAAACGAATAGTGGTCCACATATCCGCAACCGTTACTTTGCGAACCCATGTTTATTAAGACTTTTCTGCTTATTTTGGTTCATACTATTTCCTCCTAAAATGTTTTACACCCTTTTTTAACACTCTGTCCCATCATAGATTATCTAAAATTTCATAATTTCCACAGCTGAAGTTACAAAAATGGATGAATTAGAAGTTATATAGATATGGATGACCGAATTTTAAAAATGTGTCAATATTTGAGACAATATTAATTAACTAGGCGAATTTCTCATTCCCAAGTTTCTAAAATTAATAATTACTTCTTGGCAACTCATTAAATTTTCACTTTCTACGGCCACTGGAGTTACTGTAATGGACTTTTATAAGAAAGTACATGAACCGAAAGACAGATGCTGAATATCTCAGCCGATCTTAAAATAATACTTCAAAAAACGTCAATGTTACCTCGGCAACAGATATCCTCTGATACTTCTGCTAAAAGAGACAATGTCATTATTCTAAAGAATGTCACATTCACATTATACCTTTCAATTTATATATTTACTCCTGGTTTCATTGAAAAATTCACCAGTTCTAACGATGGCTCAATAATGTTACCACCTTTTTTAAGGCAAAAGAATCTAAATGTGAAATATGACAAATTCGCAATACCAATATATTTTGTTTCAGATAACAATATGGGATAATTTATTATTCCGTTTTAACTGAATATTTTGTAACTTTGAATGTACTTTTATTTGGATATACAATTGAATTGCATAAAATATATAGGGTGTTTCATTTAAACATTTAAAACTTAAAAAACACCCTTTAGAAATTACAAGTACTCCCCTGAACTCTACGTAAAAAAGTATTATAAGATGCAACATTCACCATTCCTATGTCTCAGCAATTCTCAGAGATGCGAAGAATCCATTGAAACGAAGAGGTTTATGAAAATTCTGATTACGGTATTTTCAGTTTTGCGAAAATTAGTGCAGTCTAGCAAAAACCACAGCATTCAATCTCTTGTAGTTTCAGAAATAGCCTGCAATTACAACGCAATTTGGACACCTTGCTCAGTTGCCGAAAGATAAAGGTTTCCGGCGCCTGAATCAGTACCATATTTAGTTTACATTATGATTACTTAACCGCTTGTCTGTGTACCTGGTCAAAAACAATTATTGACCTATAAACTACAAGTCACAAAAAATGTAGAGAACATATTAATAATAAATAAGTGTATAAAACATATTAAAAATGAACTGTGTTAGCATCCATATATTCACGATCGGAATAAAAACAGTGATCTAGCGTAATTCTCTTAATATTGATTTTAAATTCGGCACTGTTTATCATCTCTCTGCTTATCACAGGCAGTTTATTGTAAAGATTTAGATCTAGTGAATTACGCGTTGAATAATTGTGAAAATCCGAAATTGTTGAATAATAATACATATTTTATGTATTTCAATCAGAGAAGAAATATGACAAGTGATTGTAGGGACATAATTTTCAACTTTCTAAACAAAGGCTTACAATACTCAGAAGGTCCTACTGTACATATTATAAGTACAATTTTCTTCTGGTGTTTAAAAACACCATTAATCACTACAGCATTACCCCACAGAACTATTCCACAACTTGAAAATGAATGCATAATATCGTAATAGGCGTTAACTAATATCACATCATCCACACACATCCTGATTTTTCTTATTATATACCTGACTTGATTTTTTTTATAAACACCTTCCATCTTATCAATTCACTTAATAGAACTATACATAGTTTTACATACACATCATCACATAGAATGCTTCTAGAAAATATAATATTTGCTGTCTTACCTTTATTTAACTGAAGGTTGTTTAAAGTAAACCATGATTCCGCAATATCTAGACCGATTTGGACCAGCCTCAAGGCGGTATCTCTATGTTTATGTGAACATATCAATGTCGTGTCATCTGCGAATCAGACACACATGCGATAGTCGTTAATGTAAATAACAAATAATAGTGGCTCCCGCACTGACCTCTGAGGGATTCCATGTTGAACAGCGTAATTTGAACTGTTCCCATAGGAAATACATAATACTGAACTAATGAATTGTAGAGGAATACCATGTATGCCATAAAAATATAGTTTATCCAAGATAACTTTATGAGAAGTACAATTCAAAAGCGTTACTTAAGTCACACAACACTGTTGCTGTAAACGTTGTTTGATAGCTATTTCAGGGTCGTAAATTCCAATGTTTAAAATGTTACTTTTAATGGCTCGGTGTCTAACTCGGCAGACTAAAAGAACCAACTCTGACAATAAATGGATTTATGCAGAATCTTCACAAGACAATGCTAATAATATTAATTTATCGGTCAGTGGTGGCGGTTTAAGGCGTCAGTACTTGAATTGAGGTGAAAAGATCGGAGTTGGTTCGCGCCCAGCTGCCGGTAGACCGTATATAAGCTATATTCGTGGAGTGGATTGGCACCCTCTCTGCGGGTATGGTAGCTTGGGTCAATGTGAGAGATTGATCCTGGTTAATATTTGACTACCTCCCTAATTAACGAGGTTTCCAGATTTCCCTCATTCCTGCACTGAATAGTGGTTAAGGCCTACCAACGTAAGTCGTTCCTGGGCGAAAATGCGGCCTACTTAATAATAATATGCCGCCCCCTCTCCCGCACAAGTCTCCGACTTCTGGGCTAATCCCTGTGATTAGAATGACCGGTAGAGATATTATTATATTATTATATAAAACATTAACTAAGGAATGATTTGACGGTGTCTGTGTCCGACACCTGGAGCTACAGGAAAGAATAATGTAAAGTTTGATAGGAGTTAGATAGAAATAGAGAACAGCAGCTGGTAGTTTCACTCGGTCCTGCTTACTAGCTGTTGGTTTTAGATAGCCGGTTTGGAGGTTATTTTTTGTAGGAATGTGTAGCGTTCGCTGGATTCACAAAAGGTACCTCAGTGCAACGTCGACGAGAAGTCGTTGACTGCTCGTTAGTCACCTTGTTAAAATTGTGTAGCACTAACGGGGCATTAGAGGGGATACTAAGACTGTTTGTTTTTAAGCGGAATTCAAGACCTGATGATTTAGTGGTTGTATACGTTTGAGGACGTAACGTACCCAGCTCAAAACCATTTATTACGTCATCAAGTTTAAAAATTGCACCAATACTTTATCGATTTTTCCAAAACTCGAATTAATTTTCCGTGAAAGCACTAACATATTCGAAATACATTTCAAAACTGTTTTTTATTAGAATTTCCAAAATTGTGCAATGTCTCCTTTTTTAAAGACTGGCACAACTTTTGAACCTTTTAGTACATCGGGAAATATTCCTGTATTAAAACAATCAGTAGCTAGATGAGTTAAAGGTAATACAATAAAATTAGCTGTTTGATTTATGATTCCTATATACCAACAACATATCAATCAATTTGTTGTTAAAGTAGTTATGGGTAAGTAATTGTCCACTACTTAACTATTAGTCAAAATACACGTCTAACGAAAAATCTCGATTTCCTTAAAACGCTGTGCGTAAACTGCAAATAATACAAGCGACAAAATATCATGATCGTTGAACGTTTTGGCATTTTTACAGCTCTGATAATTTTTTGAGATTCATTATTATTTCTTACATTGAATTTATTATAAGCTTTATACATGAATGTAATTAAATTTTCTTATAAATAATTTCATACGCCTATATTTCGGTTGGTCTCAAAATTTCGAAAAAAGTTACATTAGAATTTTAGCTTTTGTTTTGTGGAATATGTCATGTGAAAAGAAAAACCCCTACTTAATATTCACCCTATATTTATCGTCTTGCTTTGGAATTCTTTCAGTGTACAGAATGCAAGACAGGTGCTATGAGAATAAATCGTCGAAGAATGCAATTCCTCTAAGATTACCATCTCAACCGTTCATAACTTCCATTCATTCACAATTTCATTCGGAGCATATGCCAATATCCTGTGCAAACAAGTACATAGGATGAACAAATTCAGGAATGAGAATCAACTAAACCGATAAAGGACGAAGAATCCATCACTCTGAAAGCGATTTTCTGGAAGTGTATGTAGGTATAAAAAAAGGGTCAAGAAGTGATGGATGCGCCCCTTTGCATACCGCTCGCAAGTTTAAGTACATTGCTCGTTCATAATTCCAACATAAAAAGTTTGTATTTCTTTATAACGGATCATATGGAGGCATCACTCCAGAGCAGCCGACTTGTGCATTCAGTCGCTCCCTATATAAATATTTTTATGTGAGAGTAATGCGGGTCGAGCACGTTTGAAGAGGCAAGAAGGAAATATTGTTCTATCTGAATTATTAACTGGTTGTACGGGACGATATAAGATCGCAAACTTCAAGAATGAAGCTTTAGTCGACGAAAATATCAATCACTCGTATCAATCAAAATGGGTATCAGCAAAGTATAAAACAAAAGCATAATTTAAAGATCATAGTCTAAAGTTAGTGTAGTGTAGTGTAGTGATGTCTAATGTTTTAAAATAAACATTCTTCTATACAGGGTGTCTTGCAAGTCTTTACAATAATTTTAGGAGGTGATAGAATACTTGATTATGACTATATTTTTAATAATTTGGATCGGTCAGTGGTCGCGCGGTTTAAGGCGTTAGTACTTGAATCGAGGTGACTAGACGGAGGTTGGTTCGAGCCCAACTGCCGGTAGACCGTATATAAGCTATATTCGTGGAGAGGATTGGCACCCTCTCTGCGGGTATGGTAGGGTGGAATAATGTTAGCTTGAGTCAATGTTGATACCGGTTGATATTTGACTGCCCCCCTAATTAATGAGGTTTTCCAGGTTTCCCTCATTCCTGCACTGAATAGTGGTTAGGGCCTACCAACGTAAGTCGTTCCTGGGCGCAAATGGGGCCTGCTTAATAATAATATGCCGCCCCCTCTCCCGCACAAGTCTCCGACTTCTGGGCTAACCCCTGTGATTAGAATGAGGGATAGAGATATTATTATTATTATTACTACGTAGTAATCACTTTTCCCACCATATTCTCACAATTGAAAATCACTTCATGGTTTTGTAGTTTTTGGTGACAGTTTGATGTCTGGAACATTATGAAAACTAAGCAGAAGTACCTTAAAGTTGCCCAAACTCTAAAGTGGATATTAAAGATAATGGCAACAAAGCCATATCACTTACATATTATGTACTTAGAAGTGACGGTAGCTTTAAAGTGTTTGTAATAGGTTTGGCGGCGTAATGGGAACCGTTACTTTAATGTGGCGGCACTTGGTTATACAAGTGTGGCAGTTGTTGCCACGTTATTGCTTCATCCATAAGTGATTTTCACATTTTACATTACTATAAAGTTACTACTACCTTCAAAATCTATGGAGTAACCTTTACCCAATAGTGACCTTCTAACGCTAGAGAAAATACATTAGTTTATTACTACTTTATCCTGTGTCTGTGTGTAAGATGGGTACCAACAAAAAATCTCGCAGAAAGAAAACTTTTCGGCATTTGACTACGTTTTATAGAAAACTAAAATTTTATATAAGAGCATCTTTAAAATTTCCTTCCCTTAAATTTTAAATTGCACTTAAGCGAAGACCAAGTGTCTTCGGGAGCACACTTGTTTGGATTGGATCTTAAAGTTTCTCTTTGAAAATGGTTTAAATGTTCTGGCCAGAATAATGTTCCGTTATTATCCTACTGATATGGAAACAAATACTTTTTCTCTTCTGTACAAAAACCGCTTTGCATCGCGAAGGGCGTTGTGATTAGATTGAGGGTAGAGATATATTTATTCATTGACATCTATTATAATAACAACTGGCAATCCCCCGCCATCAAAATATGCGAAAGGAGAAGGAAAAGCAGAAAATAAATTACGATACTAGACATAGGATAAAGAAAAGGGAAACTTTAAATACAGAGGACAGAGTTTGGATAGCAAACATACAGCGTGAAGGAACGGTAGAAAAAGTAGCTGAATAACCCACATCATATTTTGTTCGGACAACAGAAGATAATGTAATACGAAAAAATAGTTGACATCTTCAAGAGTTGCCACAAGAAAAGAAAACTCATGGAGAAAGGCAAGTGGAAAAAGAAACAGTAGAAAATAGAGGACCTAAACGAAATAAACAAACTCCATCTTATTTAAAAGATTATATATGTTCTTAATAGTCAGATGTTAGAACTAGAAACTGTTTTTGAACTGTAGTTCGTAGGATCGTGTCTTTGAACTGCCTAACTTTTTGTTCATAAATGTTTAATAGTTTGACACATACCTGCTAAAATGCAAAACGTTTTCATTAAGAAAAGCATCCTTCATAGTCATGAACGAGACGTTCCGATTTATTTTTTGTACATAGAGGCAGAAGGATATCTGCTTTAAATTTCACAACTATATTGCTGTTTGCAAATTAAAGCTTACCTCTTCCTGTTTTCAGTAGTGCTATTACATTTATATATAAGATAATTGCTTTTACATATTGTATGTATGTGCCAGTATTTTTTGCGCCAATTATTCTTTCAACTTCTTTTTAATAATTAACATTATTAGAGTCCCATGAAACCGTACGATGTTTATATTTTTCGGTTATATTTAATTGTGTTAACGATCCACCCCATTTCACGGACGTTGTAATGAGTTTCTTTCGAATACGTCCCAAGCATCCTATGAATCCTTTGTCCTCAGCGCAAAAATCATCAGGAACTGCATTGCTATGAGCTAACGACAAATAAATATAGATATGATGGCAGATGCAGTTTCTCATTGGTTTGCGATATGTATACGCAGCTTAAGGCTGAGCTAACTCATAACCATATAATATTTAAAAACAGATAAAAATTGGAAATACATTTGATTACAAATTAAACGAAAACGCTCTACGTTTCTTCTTCTTCATTCATTTGTCAAATTCTCTTTTGCGCTGTTTCTTATGTCAAAAATTTCATCCTATCCTCTTCCTATTTCATTTTATCTTTACATAAACAAGATATCTTAAATATTTGTATTTTTTAGCACTCTATAACTTAATAATAATTAATGTTCAATATTATTACCGGTTGGTCCATTGTTTTTCTGTAACTATCAGTGTTTGTTACTATCACCTACAGCTGACAGCTGGTCCAAATGGTGAAAATAAAAAGAAGTGAAAATTATAATAGTTTTGATTTTCACTCTTGCTAATGCAGATTACTACTAGGTATTTCTAGGTGTTCTGGGAGCTCCTCAAGATATGCATAATGTAAATCTTACAGTCTAGCAGCATTTGAATATAACTATTTTTATACATTAGGCGCAGTCAATTAAATTATAATCTATAAAATACACAATGTGGCACACACTATACAATACAGGTTTACGATATTTATTATAGTTATGGTATCAACTCGTTATCAACTAGCAACTTGTATAAGCATTGGTCCAATTAAATAGGCGACTTTATAAACGAATTAGGCTAATTACAGTTACATAATGCTTTTATAGGTTTTTGTCATACATCCAGGGAACTGAATTATGATATGGTCTGAGTATTTTAAACGAAACCCAATGATAAATTATCACATTTTTTCAAAAAGATGTTAGATATTGATTGATGGAACTTGACCCACAGTTATTATACCGAATTAATGTCAAAAGCAAAAATTAATCGAAGTGTTATACAAATGTATTCAGTGGTTAAGATACTGTCATTAGAAATATCCCAATTTGGATACCATTGAATGTTTTGGAAATTAGATAAGTTCTAGATCATGAAAAAATTACAATTTTTCAATAACTATGCCCACGATCATGACCTCTTGCAAGCACAAAGAAACCAAAATAAGTTTAAGGTGTCTTTAGGTGTCTTTAAACTAGTACAGTTCTGAGTAAGTGCTTACGTTCAAATACAATCAGGCGATGAGATGTAAGGGAAGTCCTACAATAAGGAAGTGTGAAATATCTCTTTGTAGGGACTACGAACAGGAAGATAAGACAGAATTTCAGACACTCTGTGAGTGCACTGCCATCTCGTCAACAAGAGAAACCATGTTGGGAGAACAACGGCCTTCTATGACTTACTTTAGAAAGATCCGCGAGTGACCTCGCCACCTTTTTCTCTTTATTAGGCTGGTTAGCGGCTCAGGCGGATTGATCTTCTAATGGGAAAAAGTACAAAGGGCTCAATAAGGCCTAAGTGATGTAGTCTTTAAGCTATCTACTATCCCCACAATTTCAGATTCCAGTCAAACGATAGTAAACTCAGCGAGACGTAGCTGTACGAGTTTGTACGATTGCATCTAACATGACCTCTTAAAGTAAATATGGAAATCCTAGAATAGAGATAGAGAAGCACAATTTAATTTAATTATTTGAAAAATCGGTGTGTAAGTGACTTAATTAGTGATGATTAAAGTTAAGTTTTATTATTCACATAATGATAACATTAGTACATAAGAGAAGATAAGAAAATGTATTAGATATAACTACTGTTTTAGATATTTGTTTCCTTCTCTTTATTATACACAAAAGAATGTATATTTTACTCTCATTATAATAACTATCTAAAAGGAAAAGCAAAACCACAGTAATTGGATATGTGTGCTCAGCAGGTTACTCTGTTTACGAAGTAAATGATTGATAACAAACATTTAAATGTGTTTACTAGTCATTATCAGTTACGAGTTTGTTATGGCATGAAGTAGAATTAAAAAATCACATAACAAAACAAAATGATATAATTTGGCCAAAATGACCCTTCTGTAGAATGTGACAGTTTAAACATTGTAAAAACTGCCCCAGTAGTGCAGTAGTTTAAGGTCGCCGTATTTCTCGCCGCAAAATGGCCAAATTTGTTGTATTTTTTAGGTACTGAAATCTCGAAAAATAAAACACGTAGAGCACAAGTAATATCAAAAATAAAATTATTGATGTTTTGTTTATACACTTTTACTATTTAAACTCTCCTCAAATAATATAATAACTTTTAAAATGCATTTGTATGACACACATTATTTCGCTATTCTAACCCCACATTTTAACAATTATTTTCACATAATTATAAACAAAAGTGAACAATTTTATATGCAGAACTATGTAAGTATATGTTATAACAATGTTTACATCTATATTTGAATTTGAAAAAATACGTATTTTGAAAGATTTCAGTACCTACAAATTTGCTGGATAGATCTCTTTCTGACGTTATATATTGATTTTACTTCGGTACCTTTGAATATTCGCAGGTGGCATGAGATAACATTCTGGTTATTTACTAAACTCTATATTATTCAGTTCTTAAATTTCTAAAATTACTTGTATTTGTCGAAAACACTATTTCAAGAATACGGCGCCCTTAAATCAATAACAGTTTTCTAAATCTTCGAAAACTATTCTCTACTATTTGATATCAGTTGTATAAATAATTCTTGTATACATTTTGTATTAATTATATTAATATGTATAATACTTTTAAAAAGGTCATCCAGTAACCCATTCATATGAATTTGGAGGGCGTCAATTATTAGGTCGTATCAATAATTGTTTTTGTGTATATACGTGACGAACAGATGATTAAGCCTTTATAAATTAAACAAAATACGTTACTGATTCGGGATGGAAACCTTTATGTTGCTGCGAGTATACAGTAGTTTCGTTATGTATAAATAATGATATTCAACAAAGATAGAGACCGTATCAATGAAACATCCTTTATTTTTAATTGTTAATTAATAAATTAATCTTATTGTGAATAGAAGCAAAACAATGTGTTTGTTTCTCATCCTTTTGTGCAGTTTAAAACTTTTCTGATTTTTCTTTCACTGATTTCAGTTTCTTTGTTGAAAGATGATTTATACACAAAGGTGTCGGACAATATTGTGTCTATTCCTTTTTTGGTTTCTTGGAGCAATGCTTGTCTCTATGTTTTACTTTGCGAAACCCAAAACTACAAAGGGAGGTATCGATGATCTTATTTAATTAATACAGGAGAGTATCACAAGTTTGACGATATCCTTACATTCAGCACTGCCCTTGAATTTAAATTTAGTCAAGATTTTCAATTTTAAACAATGTAGGGATAATAATCAATGTTCATTCTTCTATTAAGAAGATACTTTTTATAGCAGTAATTATTTTTTTTTATTATTAAAATTAATTAGCAACCGCTGTTTGTTAAAGACTTCCACTACTTGTTAATATATTACTAAATCCAGATTTTGATTTCAAGTACATTATATTAATAATACGATAAACATTTATGACGTTTTTCCGTGTGTTTTACATAATATTCTAAAGGAATGTTAACACAGCAAGTAATTACAAACTTTAATTGGTGGTACAAATTTGCAACAAAATAGAATACTACAGATTCAACTATACTACTAGGCTAAACTGATAGAAGCTCGACGGGACTTCAATTAAGAGCGATGATAACTTCTTCCGCAGTTATGACATTAAATTCTTATTGAGATTTTGTTCTTCAGTAGTATCTTTCCATAAATTCGATGTCTCATTTAAATAATAAAAAATATAAATGTTTTATTATTATATATTATGGTAAAGAAATATATAGCTTGTTTAACCTTTTAATCTTATTTCGTAACATTTGCCTTCACCCAAGTTCAAGGTTAAAATAATATAAAAACGTGTTTATGAGCACAAGAACCTTTAACATTAATTTAAGTGATATTGTTATTTAGATGGCAATTAAAACGAAAATCTTTAGATTATCAATAACTCTACTGTAGATTTAGAAAGCATACAGTAAATAATAAAATTGTGTAAATTCAAACTCACTTAGAAGTGAAATTATTTTGGTAGGAACTTTTGAGTAAGTTTAACATTTTAACAAATAAAAAAGCTTATCAACGCAATGTTTGGTTAGAAAAACTAATATATGTGTGTGAGAAATTATTGTGTAATAATTTCCTGCTGAAAAGTGTTTATCTTTTTCAATAGGTATAGGATGGATCTTAATACTTTATTACATGAGGTGGAGAGTCTTTCATTTTCTTGTCTCGAGAGAAAAGGATTTCTCGAGACACGAATGATACTTTTCACCAAGGTTTGTATACTATTTTATTTACAACCATAACCAATCGAATGTTAACAATTAATTTAGCAAAATAATTTGTAATATTTCACGCGATTAAATTTTTCAAGAATGTACAATGAGATATTTTTTTAATCAAACATTTTGGTTTTTCAATGAACATTTGTCTGGATCGAAAGTAATCACTTTTTATCCTGGTAAATGGCACTCTCCATCTGGATAAATGTGAATATCAACATTACGTAGGTATATGGTTGTAAATAAATATTTTATCAAATTACAATTTGCGTGCAAACGAATATGAAATACAGGGTGTCCCAAAAGTCACTAGCTGATTTCAAAATTCAATAACTTCGGGTACATTGATTTTTTTAAAAATTTTGTTTCAGATTTAGAATTTAGAAGCTTGGGAGATTTGTTATGGAGAAATTCACCGTTGAGCAAAGAGTCGCTATCGCGAAACTCTATTTTAAACACCAACGATCGATTGTCGAAACTCAAAGAGCGTTTCGCAGACGTTTCAATGCAAGAAAGTCGCCCTCAGCAATGACTATACGCAACTTAATTGCACGTTTTTGACAACAGGGGTCTGTAGCCGACCTCCCTCAAGCAGGTCGACCACGTTCCGCCAGAACAGAAGAAAACATTGAACACGTGTTGTCTGAAATCTATGGGACACAGTTGATGAACAAGCTGTATTTTGTAGGCAAACATGCGCAATTGCTTCAAAATTCTATAGAGACTGGGGAGAGCCTCCACCCTGTAGAATAGAAAACTCTGAAACTGTGGTAGAAACAAGTAAGTAATTATTACACAAGTAACATAGAATTACATAGCATAAATTAAAATTTATTAAAGCAGTTTCTTTATTAAATTTTCCACTACTCGGTGGCTTCTGAAAAATACATAGACCCACGATGTATATTAATAAGATTCATACTTGGTTGCATTGTATTCTTTCAAATAATTAAAAAACTTGTATAAATTCAGTGCACTCATGCCAATCGAATTCGAGTTAGACAGCGAGTTCATATTATAATTAATTCAAACTCATGCCTCACACATCTGCTTTTGACGTGCCCAAGAGGGTAGTCCAGGAAGATTTACATCCACCATTTTTCCTATCTAGCCGCTAGCTCTACTTCCCATTATGATAGCAAGAAGGCATTTATCTCTGGTAACTTCAGTCAAGATAGTATTCCTGTATTATATGGAAATAAGATAATTAAGATTTAATAGAAGACGTATTGCTTAAGTTAATGGCAGTATCTTGAACATTGGTGGTCAGCAAATCCAAAAATAATTTGTTTTGTGTGAAATATTCAATAGAAAATCTACTAGCTATCGTTTGATAATTTGGACTGATTATAGGGGAAGGGGAAAGACGTGTAACAGTACATATCGTCTAAGACATTATCGACTGAATTTAACAGATATAGTACATTGTATGATTAATTGCAGATATATTGCTAAATGGTTACGTGGAAAGTTTTTTAACAAATTTATTTTAGCGTTTATCATAAAACAAGAAAAAGCTAAAAAAATCAAAAAGAAAAACATGGTAGGAAAAGAATTGAAATTGATAACTGACTACAGTTTTTCGAGGAAAGAAATAGGTAACTTCGAGTGATAAAAAATTAAAAAAGAGAAAGAGTGAATATATGTGACGGCTGAAAGTGGCAAGTCAATAGGAGAGGAAACAGAAGTAAGAGAAAGATGGAGGCAATATTTCGTAGATATGTTGAATGAAGAGAGTGAAAGGGAAGAAGTTAATCAGGAGGAGATGATACTGGTAAAAGAAGAGGAAGTGGAGGTAGAAGAGCCTACAAAAAAGGAAATAGGCATAATTATAGAAGTTTTACCAAGAATATACGAAATGACCCTAAAGATATAAAGAAGATAATGTATGCCCGCAGATTGAAGAGATGCAATGATTATACCAATTTAAAAAAAGTGAGATGCAACAAACTGCAGAAACTATAAAGGTGTGTCATTTCTAGATATAGGGTATACAATCATGGCAACGTTAATAAAGCAAATAATAGAACCTTTAGCAGAACTACAGATAGGGGAGTATCGAGCAGGTTTCAGAAAAGGGAGGTCTACAACAGACCAAATCTTCCTGATGAAGGAAATCCTTACTACATGCTATGAATGTGGGATTAAAACAACAGACTTACAGACAGACATATTGGTGGACTTCAGGAAAGCTATGATTCATGCAAACAGAATAAACTAAGTAAAATATTCAAACAATTTGGGATACCAACCAAACTGATTAGATTGAAAATGACCGTAGAAAATACTAAAAGCAAAGTACAAAGGTGAATGTTTGGAAGGTTTTTAAAGTTTGAAGAAGTTAAAAAATATGTGTATTTGGGAGCGCTGATAACAGCTAAGTGTGATGAGGAGCATGAAATTAATAGGAGAATAATGAAAACAAACCAAAGTTCGGCAGCAGTCAACCACTTAATGATATCAAAAAATTGTTCTAGCGAAGTAAAATTTAGAATGTATAAAACAATTTTGAAGCCAACTGCGCTGTATGACAGTGAATTCTGGATCATAAATAAGAAGTCAAAATAAAACCTGTTAAGGTGGGAAAGGAAGATCTTAAGAATTCTAGGGGGAAAGAAGACGGAGGAAGGCCATGTACCAGGTACCAAAAGTAGACGAAGTTGTAAAAGCTAGAAGAGTACAGTGGTTAAGGTATCTAGAACGTATGGAAGTTGAAAGGACAGTTAAAAAAATTCTAGGGAGTAAACCTAACTACAAGAAAAAAGAGGAAGGCCGAGGTAGCGATGGAGAGAGGTAGTGGCAATAGATCTAAGGGAGAAAAATGTAACGGTTTGGAAAAGTAAGACAAATAATAGACCGGAGTGGAGGAAAATAACGCAGTTATGGGCTTAAAAGACCTATAAATAGCTTTATATATATTGTTACAAGCGTCAAAGAATTAAAATTGACAACGACTTGAAATATACGATCCGTTCACAATTTGTTTTGAATTATCAAAAAAAAAAATTGAAACTGCAATCGCAGAAAATGAACAATTGCCTAGATTGTCTACTTTATTGCGTACTATGCAAGTAATGAACTTTCACTACTTAAAACAAAATCGAAAAAGTTTGCTAATACGAAAGAAATAGTAATATGATGAACGGTGTATTTAAAAATAATAATAGGGTGCCATACATGCAAAGGAAAAAAGTATTATCTCGTTGAGACATACAGGACATTACCACAGTGAGGTGTTTGGAAAATCGATGGTTAGAAAAAATTACCAACATCTGCATGGAGAGAAGAAGAATTATGGAAGGATTGAATAAAATCGCATTGAATATAATGACACGTCACGATATTAAAAGTGCAATTATTAGTAATTTCAACAAAATAAAGAGTCAAATACAAAAAATATATAGTGAATTAAATGGCCAAAGCTCGCGGTATTACAGATCTTCGTTTGTATCCATACCGTTTTGAATTAAACCACATTGAACTAATTTGGGTAAATAACTTATGTGCTGAAATTAATAGAAGTAAGCAGAAAGAAGAAAAAGAACATGAGATCTGCGTGAGGCAGAAATTGAAGTTATAATAGAACCAGTTATCATAGTTTGTGACAGCAGTAATAGCGTTGATGACAGTGATAGTGGCAACAACAACTAGTAGTTTCACAACTGCTTATAATGGTATTTTTTTATTGGTGCTGTATTTATTTTTTCAGATAATTTTGTCCTTTTAGGAGTGTTAGTGGTTTTAGTAATTTTATATCATCTTACACTATCCAAATAAAGTAGAATTAGAATAAGCGTTGACTCTATGCTTTAAAATACCAAGAAACTCTGTAAGTACAAACAGAAAAAGTACCTACCTATTTGCTGGGCATTTGGATATAACAAAGTAAGTTTTAAGGATATGAGTAGGTAATTATAGCCGGAACTGGGACTCCCCCCACCACTTTTGACCTTGGGTCGACCTTGGGTGACGTCATTCGTGACCTGGTTGACATTGAGAGGTCACGTCAGTGGCTGACATTCATTTGACCTCCACATATGGGAGGAGCTATTTGACATTGAATGTATTGATGTGTATGTTTGAAAGTTGGAGGGGATAAAATCATTTCTATATAATCCAAGGGTCTGTGGACTAAAATCATATACTAGTTTAACCACCAGCACAGCAGTTAACAAGTGCAGTAAAATTGGTGTTGTGATTACAGTTGTTTCAAGTGAGAGCAATTATTATATTTATTACTAATTAGATAAAGAAAAGAAGTGCATTTAACAATGGCTCTATCATGTGAAGATTTAAATAAGATTAATAATAACATTAACAGTGATTTTGAAAATATATCTCTAAGACAGTTTACCTCTTTAGAAATAAATAGACCCTATTTAATTTTTACATTGTCTATGATGAATTCAAGATATGGAAAGTGTGTGTTAGCCACATTATTTGATGATAATGATCGCAAGTTCAAATGCTTTTTACCCAAGAGGGTTGTAGAATATTTATCAGAAGAAACTTTAAGTAAAATTAATTTTACACAAGCAAAATATACTTTGACATACATAGGTCAAAGTAAGCCATTTTAAAGATGCTAAGTGCAGACCTCTATTAAAATTTGGACTTCTTGAATAATTACATTAGTTTTAAATATCTAGTAGTAGTAAATATATTTAGTTTTCATAACTGTATCAAATACAACATCCAATATGGGTAAATAACCAATAACATATTTCGTTGTATTGCATCAAAAAGAACTTTTTATTACAGCTATAACAAAATGTGGATGCACTACGCTTGTCAACAGTGGGTCGAGGCCACAGATATCGACACAGCTATTCAAAGATTGGGAAGTGAATTAAATGCTCTGAGTTTTGATCGACTACACGCTACTAATTATGATCTGGATTATTGTTATGATGAAGAAAAAGTCAGGTGGCTCGAAGAACAAGCCGAAATGTACAACAATGGTTGGGAACTATGTATAAATTATTCCGAAGGTCTCTTAAATTTGGATCAATTTTGTGGAAAAATGATAGAGATCGGTTTAGTGGGTTATGTTAGAGGACATTTGTTCGAGTATTTACCTGACGCAATTTGCCAAAAATATCAATTAACTAAGCAATCTATTACTGATTCTGAAGATGACCAGGACAATGATGATGAAGAGGCTTTCACTCAAACCTCATAGAGATAATTTTAATTTTATGTTTATATTTTTTCATATAACTTGTATAATTTAATATTTCTAGAATAATATAATAAATATGTGATTATAATAAACTTTTATGTAATTAAGCATTAACTTAACATTATTTTACAAATTGTATATTATATAAATAAATTGTACTGTATTAACTATTATCTTTTTTTATTGTGATGTATTATTAATAAAACAAATATATCATTTTAAACTTTTATTGTTGATTTTATTTGCTACAAGAGTTCACAAAAAAAAACACATTCTATAAATAAATTAAAATTAATACAAAAGTAATAAATAAACTACACATGTATAATAAAATACGTTAACTAACAACTAAGAACATAATGGAACACGTAAGTAATTCATTAGATTACATAAATCCACTATGTACAGAACCATCCAAAGCATTGTAAGCTAAATAAGCATCGTGAATTATCAATGCATACACTCTTGTATTTTCAGGAAAATTTTTCTTTCGAGTTTCAAATTCTAGCTTTATGTCTACAGTGGATGACTTCATGGCGTCTTGTTGATGCGAACAATCGATAATAAAGAGTGGGTTTTTCGGAATTCTCAATATCCATCATTGGCTCAGAATTATCTTTACCATAGAAACTGCGTTGAAAATTTTCATAAGCATAGTAAGCTGCAGAATCCAGTTTCTTTCCAAAGTCTAAATTCCAACGTTCATATGGATACACTTCAGAATTTAAATAAACTCGGATATTGCTTATATCTGCATGGATAAATTGAGTAACGTCTTTACTTCTATTATCAGAACTATCAGTACTCTGAAACCGATAATGATATATCGGGGTCTTTCTAAACTGTTAGTGGTCTTTATAGCCCATATATCTGTAGATGTCTTTCGCAGTGTCGGTAATTCATATAAATCCCACATACGATAGGCCATCTTAATTTTAGCATGAACACCGCCCTTATTAACGCGATTTAATAGCTTCAGTTTTTGTCTGTCTTCAGGAATGATGTGTCTTATCCTCCATTCTATTTTATTAATTTCTAGATCAGCGTCAACTTCTCCAAAATAGCAATTTTTAAATGATCGAGCAATTATCAATGTAAGCTCTTGTTTGGTGTTGAGGATGCCTCTTGTATAATCTTCGGCAAATCCCATAAGATATTTTAGAGGTAATTTCCCGCTAAAAATATGACTGGTGGTATCCAAAATATCTTGATTTTTCTGTGTTAAACCCCATCCATAAGATAGTAGCGTTTTCAAATGTGTTTGCCCCCATGACACCATAGTTTTCATTGTAGATGTTATACCTGGTTTTCGAATAACAGTTACTTGTTCGCCACCCATTTCATAACGAATCTCATCGAAAAGAAATGCTAACGCATTGTTGGATAGGTAGCATGGTTTATTGACATCGCTAGGAGTAAATTTGCCTTCTATATAGATGTAACTTTCGGCTATATCAAGAATAAGATCTTGGAAGTGAATGGGAATTCGTATTTCATCAGAATTTCTATAGTATGGTGATCCATACGGTTTGTACGTGTGCTCATGTAAACTAACAAGTGAATTGTCAAATAAAGGCTCATCGAACACATCCAACTTTGCACTTGTTGGTATCATGATTATAACCACTAACGTTTCAATTTCAGTCCAATAGATTGAAGAAAAATGCGGTCTCTAGTTGATAATTTAGATGTTGACCGCTTAACGTTCTTTCGTAGAATAAACTGGTCTGGGTAATTGTTTATAAATTTATCATGTTTTCTTGATGGTGTGGACAACGATTGATTTCTCTGATTAAAGCAAAATCCCATTATGACTCACTGTTTCAATATAACTTTTTAACTCCAATTTTACAATAACTTTTTCACCTCGAAAATCTACCAGAGCACCGTTATCATCTAATATACGTAGTGTAATGTTATCGATAAACTGCCGCCCTTCAGGTCTTATCAACATATAAATAATATTTTGTGGTTCCTTCGTAATTTTGAAACCTGGTTCTACGTCCATATCAAATTCAAAATGAGTATGTGCTTCTTCACCGTTCATGTAGGCTCCTGAAATAATATTACAATCAATGCGAATGATCCTAACTTTCATAATATCCACTGGAAACGTAGACTGATGTCCAAGATTTGCATAATATAATTTATTTTCAAATCCTATAACACTTGCTAGAGAGTGTTTTGGTGTCAAATCGAAATCGAATTTCGATCGAATTTCACATTTAAGAGTATTATTGTTGGCTGTTAACATAAATTGATCATCAATGTTGAACGTAGAACTCTTATTGTTAAGTTTGATTATGGGTTCTATAATTCTTTGAATTGCCTTGTTTATTTCATAAAGTTCATAAGCACCTGGCGGTATTTTAATAAAGGTGACGGACGATCCCTTCTTGAATTTGAATCCAATTATGTTGTTTTTCTCATCAATATTTAATATTGAATTATAGGAATAGAAACCGTGTAGTCCCAAACCATATTGACTATGTATATCTAATTCGATCGGTGGGTAGAAGTCAGCGCTTAATACGCTTGACTGTCCTGTGATGGTAAACGTGCGAGACATGACTGATACATAAAATGTATTCACACAATAATTTATTGATGATTACAACAACAATTGAGAGGTAGTCTCTTTCGTGAATTTGGTGGGGTATCACTATATTCGCACTAACGTTGTTATCCGATGCTAATGAAACATCGTGCACGTTGCAATAACAGCAGAAAAGTTTTCTTGGCACAGGACCGTCATTCACATCTACAGATTCATCTGGGCCGTAATCTTTATTATAATGTTCTAAGCAATATTGGTACTTTAATATATCAATGTCTTCTCGTAGATGTAACGGTAATTTATCCCACACTAGAGCTATTTCATTTGCAGCACAGGAAATCATTACCTCCTTAGGTAGGTCTGCCAATTGTTCCTTTGTCATTTTTGTAAGAGATTTGTGCTTGGAGAAAGCACGCAAAGAATGTCCCATTTTCTTAATCAATTCACGATCACTTTTTGGAGTCACTGGATAAGCCATGGTTGATTTTATTTTTACTGTCACTTAGGAACCTTAAGCACAGATGCCCACACCAAACTGTATTAAATTTTTGTTGGCGGTCATAATTATAGAAGATTTTTATCTGGCGATTTGATTTAAGATATAAATATTTAAGAAGTTCTTTAGGTGGGGTAGGTTTCCGAAACTGTCATAATAGTTAACAGTATTACCTAACTTCTTGTATGCTACCCAGTGCGTTCCCATACCATTTCTACTATCCAGATTCAATACAGCAGATTCATTATGGTGAGGACCGCTTACTGGAAGATTATCACGCATAAATACGCCTCGAAAGTGTGGAATTCTCATAATATCAACATAATAATTAATGTCGATGTTACTGAGAGGTCTTCGAGGTAAAGAGCTTAGAAGTTTTTGAATTCTTTGGTTTCAGATATAATCCTAATCCAGTCCGATACGGTTTTAAATACAACCCCTTTCCATTTTTCCAAGGGCAACGGCTTTCATTTCTTTATTATGACGCGTTGTTTCAGCTAATTGATCTCTAGCAGTTTTGATGTTATTAATACTCTTGTATATAGTTGCAGCACCACCAGCTAGACTTCCTAAGGCTGATAGCCCAGCAAATATAGGTATTAATGGTAAAATTCCACCAACTTTTGGAACTGCTATTATTCGTGGAATTCGAATATTTCGTTTACCACCAGACGCTTTTGTAAATCTTCGTGCAGCATTTAATGCAAATTGTGCAGCTTTTCGGATGTCCTTGGACAGGAATCGTTTACCTCCGGCTTTTCGTAATTCAGTTCGGACTTTACTAACAACACCACTACCAAAGCCAACCTTTTTCCACTCATTTTCTCTTGACTATCTTATATTTGTGCTTCCTTCTTTTTGTAATTGTTTTCGTGGATGTACATCCCATACCTAAGCGCCGTTTTGTCTTCATAGTGTTGGTAACTAACCAAGCAGCTGCTTTTTCTTTAATGCTAGCGTCCTTTGATTTAACTCTTTCCCAGGCACGTTGTTCTAATTCGTAATCTGCTTTATGTCGCTCAGATAGATCACTAGATTGCTCGTAGCTTAAGTCGTGTTTTTTACATGCAACGTCAAGAGGGTTAATACCCGGATCCCCTCTGGTTAATCTCTTTTTTAGTTTTGTACCAGGACCACAGTATTGATATCCTCCCGGTAAATGTAGCTCAACGGGAAGTTTATTTATCAATGAATTAACAAATCCTGTCCCAATCACTGAATTCTGCGATTTACGTCTGAACTGTTTGACCGACGGCATTAAAATGAATACAAGTTTTCACATGTAATGCCAACAAACAATTAAATATCAGATACACAATAAAATTCCTTTTATATCGTTTTGAACACTCGAACGATGCGGATTGTAAAACAAAAAGAAACATTTTCTGTAGATAATTTAGATGAAAGTGTGGGTTGTGGGGTAAATGTTAACCATGAACGCCATGGTCCACTTTTACCGTCAACAATTAGAGGCCTTATAATTGGTCCTTCTAACTGTGGAAAAACAAATGTAATGATTTCTCTCATTACGCATCCGCACGGATTACGTTTTGCCAATATATATTTATACTCAAAGTCTTTATATCAACCGAAATACGAATATTTGCGCAAAATTTTAAAGCCTATTCAAGGATTGGAATTCTATATGTTTAATAATAACGCTGAAATCGTTGAACCTTCTGATGCTAAACCCAATTCAGTGTTTATATTTGATGATGTTATATGTGAAAAACAAGATGTTATTAGATCGTACTTTAGTATGGGTCGTCATAAATCTGTAGACTGCTTCTATCTTGCTCAAACATACTCTAGGATTCCAAAACAACTTATCAGGGATAACTCGAACTGGATTGTCATGTTTAAACAGGACGAAATGAACATGCATCATATATTTCAAGACCACGTTTCACCAGACGTAACATTTAAAGAATTTCAGGAGATGTGTGCCAAGTGCTGGAAAGATAAATATGGATTCTTAGTTATCGACAAGGACAGCAAATTAGAAGAAGGTAGATATCGAAAGGTTTAGATAGTTACATATATCCGTAATGCACACAAATTTTAACGTTATTTGTTAATCAAACAATGTCGAGTTCGCATCAAAAAATGAAGAAGGTTGACAACAATAAAGACACGCATAATGCTAGCGAAATAGAATTACAACGTAAATTAGTAGAAGTGACAGACGCAGTTCGAAAAAAATTCAACTTGATTAAAAACAGACATATTGAAAATAAAGTGGCATTAGAAAAGATATATGAACCCATCACAAAACCTTTAAGAAGCATATCCGCAGCAGCTCAAACAAATCGTAAACCTCAACCTCCAGCAGTGACGACACAACCTAAAAGAAGCAGTTTCAGCAGTCCTATCAAGCATAAAACTATCCACGCCGAAGATGATGATGATGATGATGATGATAAAACAATGGTTTTGATTCTTCTTTTCATGGAGCAGATACATCAAATCAGTTAGATACGCCTCCAAGTTCATTGGCATCTAGCATTGATAGCAAAAATGTACCGGAATCAGTTAAAAATTACATTAACGGTTTAAGAGCCGGCGAAACTGCTTTTGATACCATATATGGAGTACATATCGATGTCGAGAGTGGAAAACTAATGATCGGTAACACCGAAGTGCGATTTTCAGATAGAAAAATTACTCTTTGGAAAAATGGTAAAAGATGAGATCCTACGAGGGAAACTCGCAACTCTATGATTTACTATTTCTGAAATTGCCTCCAGATGTAAGTAGCAGAGGACAGGGAATTAGTGACGAAAACAAGAGGTTGTATGGAGAAATATTAAATATAACAAATGCAGCTTATACAAACTACAATGTAAAACAAGGGTATCGCAGCAGCAGATCGAAAAAGTATAATGAAGTTATTAAACCAGTATTAGCATACAGAATGATGCTTCGATCTACAAAAGGTTCCGGTTTAATACCAACTAGAAAACTATATACACATAAAGCAATAGATTTTATATATTGGAATAAACCTAAAGAATTAATCGATCGTTTACGTTTATTATGGAGTTCTAAAATAGCTGGTCATTCCGGTCATGATAATGAAATATTATCTATAATCGAAGAATTACGTGAAGAGGGTATAGTATATTAAAACAAAAACAAAAATCAAGTATAACATTTATAGAAGATAAAAATATATAAATATATATCACATCACACATTAATTATTAGCAGTTTAAACATTGAATGTGAAAGAACAACGATGAGCTCTATAGATAAATTTGGGCGTCGAAAGGAAGTCGTTGTGTAGGTCATCGCGGTCCACAGGGTGTTGGTTTCAAGCTCACCAGTGAAAAGCAATATGACATTCAAGGCAAACAATTAAAAATATTGGCGATCCGACAGATGAAAAGGATGGAGCAACATTAAACTATGTCAATTTACTTATGGATGCCTGTAAAACTGATATCCTTTCCGCTGTACAACACTCAGCCAACCTCATAACCGATAACTTGGTAGCTTACATAAAGACGGAAAGAAATGAAATCGTGGATGAGGTAACAAAAATATTTCAAAATATCAAAATTAAGACGGATGAAACGATCAGCGATATGAAAATTGATTTGGATAAATTAAAAAGTGACAAAGACAAATATTGGGAAGCTCATAATAAGTTCCTACAAGATTTGTCAGACTTTGCACTTGACATAGAAAAAGTTGAGCAACTTATTACAAAACATCATCCCCCTAGAGATACAGGTAGATTAGTATTTCCATCTATATTGTTAAAACCAGTTGAATCATAAGAGGGTGCCAATTGTTAGGAATGATCATTATAAAAGAGAATATTGCGACACATACATGTGCATGTACTCGTATTACAAGGTTTGAATTATATAGGAATACAATATGTTCATTAGTCATACAAAACGACAAATTGTCAATGAATTACACAAATCCGCTCGACGAAATTTTCGAAGAAGGAGAACTATAATAAAAGGATTTGGTGACCTATGGCAAGCCGATTTGGCAGAAATGCAAAGTTTTGCTAAAGAAAACAAAGGATATCGATACATACTCATAGTAATTGATTGTTATTCCAAATATGCTTGGGCCAGGCCACTTAAGAATAAAACTGCCAGAGAAGTTCATAATGCAATGAAAAATATACTTCGAGAAGCTGATTATTCTGCAAAACACTTACAGACAGATCTTGGAACTGAATTTTATAACCGCCAATTTTCATCCCTAATGGAACAGTATAATATAAACCATTATTCAACGTTCAGTACAAAAAAGGCAGCTATTGTGGAACGTGTCATTAGAACATTAAAGAATTGGTTATACAAAGAATTTTCGGCCAGAGGCAATTACAAATGGTTTGATATTCTTCCTAACATTATAAACTTCTACAATAATAGAGTTCATCGTACAACAGGGATGAAACCCATTGATGTAAAACATACAACAAAGTTAAGCGTATATAATCATCCCAAAGTAGCATTAAAAGCAAAATTCTGTGTTGGTGACATGGTTCGAATTAGCAAATTTAAAGGTGTATTTGAAAAGGGATATACTGCTAACTATTCAACGGAACTTTTTAAAATTATTAAAGTAAATATAACAAATCCGTAACATATATGATAGAAGATGTATACGGTCAACCTATTAAAGGATGCTTTTATGAGTACGAACTTCAGAGGACTAAATACTCTGATGTTTACTTAGTGGAAAAAGTTTTGAAAGAAAAGGATAATAAATTATTTGTCAAATGGCTTGGACTACCATCATATCAGAATGAGTGGATCAACAAGACAGCCGTAGTTTAATATATTTACAATGTATTTGGGACATAATTCTTTTTTATTATTATTATTATTTTATTACAATAAAATTACACTTCAAGTATAGCACTGTTTTTATTATTATTATTTATTTTTTGTTTGTATTAGAAATAGAAAGGAAGTTGAAGTAAAAAAGAATCTTTTGAAAAGAAATTTCCTTTATTGGTGTACATAGGTATATTACAATGTTTACAAGTCAAAAAAAATAATAAATAAAATAAGATTATATACATATAAACTAATATTTATTTTTCATTAACATGTCACTTTTTGCTTTGTATTGTTGGCTGACAAGGCCATACAATCTAGCCCTCTCAGCCATCCTATACGCCTTTTTTTCCGCTTTTGTTTTATTTATGACTGCATGGGCGGTCCGTATCACCATCCTATTGTTTGTGGACGCAATAGGGTTGTAGGTCCCCACATATTCATTGTCCCAGTTTTCGGTTTCGGACTCCAGGATAGACGGCTGGGAATTGTTGTTGGACGGCCCCACACATTCATGGTCCCAGTTTTCGGACTCCAGCACATTCATGGTCCCAGTTTTCGGACTCCAGGATAGACGGCTGGGAATTGTTGTCGGACGGCCTCATGGTGGAATATGCACTTGAACTATCAAACAAATACAAAATGTAAGTGTATATAGACACACATTCATCAAGGAATTTATAATAACCAAAACTTTTCTTCTACTTACCATTGTGTGTATGCCATTTTAATGCTGTTGAATGATGGATGCTGCTGCAGTGTTACAAGTATTACTATTGGAAGTAGATGTTCGGTTGAACTACCAAACTGATGCATGTTGCGAGTATATATAGGCACTCAGCCATCCCTCCTCTTACATTTGAGTGGGAGGGATATTCAAAATCTTCCTTCTACTAACTACTATATGGTAAGATCTTAAATCATCCACTCATCCCTCCTACTTAGCAGTGGGGAGTTTGAATCTCAGACATTATTATGGTGGTGGGTATCCCTCTCTGAGTAGAGATTGGTGGGAATTAAAGAAATATAAATTGTACAAGATGTTTTTAATTAGGTAGGTATGTGTACAACCAATTATAAAGATTCCTACAGTTCCTTAAGCTATACATATATTGTAACTATGATAAAAACAATATGGATTATTTTTAATAAATACAGGAAATGTACTGGAAGAAACATTACGACTGATTACAATTGGGGGCAACGATGTTTCCAATTCTTGTAATAATCGTTTGAAAAATATTTCCTTCTGGTATTCTTTAACATAAATCAAACATATCATAAATAACAATAATATAAAGTATAATAAATATTTGTGCAATATATTATCCAACATTAATCCTTGGTGATATGGCTGTAGATATGTAACTCGCTTTTTCAATTGTCTCTCTAGTGTATTGAATGCAACTGGGGGAATCAATAGATAATGAGCGGTGTATTGTCCACTGATAAATGTAATCTTCTTTGGATAGAACTGTTTTAAGTTGAACCCTTTTACGTCGACAACAATTATCCCCATTTTTATGAAATGCTGTACTTTCCGTTTGACGGTTCACATACAAATGAAACTACTAATTTGCACATATTTCCTTAAGTTACTATTTTCTACCGATTACGTATAGTTTTACTTTAATCATTTATTTTTTTGATATATGTTTTATTCAATTTCATAGATACCTCTCTCAATGATCTAATTAATTATTAGATATAGTCCGTAATAAAAGACATGAATGCGATAAAAATATATATTATTTATTATAGAAAAAAATATATACTTCCTAAATATACTATACTATTATTCAATATACATAAATCTATTTACACAACTTAACCTAAATCATCACACTAGTTATTACTATTACATAGTATGCAACACTCTGTTAGTTTCAGCTGGTTGAGGGGTAGTTGACATGAATCGCAAGTATAAGTAAAGGCTTCCTCTCGCTTGATTGTTCGGTGCGATTCGATACACTGATATCTGGATGTGGGGACAGCATTGATCGTGAACCACTCGAAGCAGCAATAGCAGAGGAAGTAGAGCCTATCACCTGGCACTACGATGCAAGACATCATAGAGCAATACTTCATCTGTCCCAAGAAGATCTCTACGGCTTCCACATGTATTCCACGAACAAGGTCCTCACCGACGTCATCCGTGGCGTCAGCTTCTATACTCTCGTCATCACTGTCCCCGACGACATCCAATCCAGCATCAACTAACTGCTTTATTGTTAAAGCACCAACGTTATGGGGCTCAACCTACATGAACACAAAATATATGTAAGTTACCTGCAATAAAAATTATAAATTTAAATTCAAGTACAATACTTACCTCGTGGTCCTCTTCATCGCTATTTTCTTGAAAATTTGTGGTAGCCAACCACGTCAGGAATTCAAGATGGGGTTGTCCTACAGCCATTTTATTTACTGTTTACTGTTCGAAGATCAAAACTAAATGAATTGAAATAGACGTCCTCCTCATTTTAAATATATTCTGTGACGTTACCCACATGGAAGGGATAATATCATCCTATATTCAAGCGTAATGTGACGTCATCTGTTAAAGGCATAAAACTGGCTACTTGAGGATGGAGGAGTTCAGTGTTACTACGTCTCTTCAGCAGTATACATAAAATCAGTGAGTGAGTTAATTTTTGTTAATAAAATGCCATTTCCGAAAGAATGGGATTCTAAGGTAAAGATATGTGTATATCCATGCAAAATAGAGGACGCAGTGGTTTGTCACAATTGTTACTGTTCGTACAGCAAACCTTTACTCAATCCTTGTACTGGACTTTGCGCTAATTGTGTAACAGTGAATTTTGAACAATCATTGAAGAAAATATACACAAATAAATGCGAGACATGTGCGAATATGGTTAAGAATAATGCAATTAATATGGGGATAATTCGAGATCGTTGCATCAACTGTGTATCGAATGTGTGTCAACCATTAATACAAAGATGTATAGCGTGCAACACATATAGCCAGGATTGTTGGAATAACGTTTGCCGACACTGCAGAGCGAATAAATATTTGTGTGAGAATGTAGGTTGTTTGTACACTGATGAAAATCATCATTTTCGAAAATGTTGGTGTTTGGTTAATAAACAGCAAGTGTTAAGATATAACTTAAAGAACTGTTAAATTATTATTATTGAAAATATTAAATAAAAAACCCTGTAATATACCACTGTGATCATTATTGTAACTATTATTAAAAATTAAATTTATAAACAGTATCTTAATTGCAAATTTAATTATAATACATCTTATAAAAATATTATTTTTTTTCTCACAATACTACTATATAGATGGATCGTCAAAAATATTTTATCGGATGGGTCTGGAAATGGTACCAATCGATAGAAAATGTCAAGACGAGTAATTCGATATGCTACACATATATCCGAAATGTTAGTAATCCACAGTAGAGATTTTTATTGAATTTTTCTGATTTTTAACGCACTCTTCAGATGGGTTTTCAAAATTTTATCGGATGGGACTGAAAATGGTACCAATCGATAGGAAATGGTTAGACGAGTAATTAGACACGTTACACGAGGTACTACAGGCGCTTAGAACCCGAGAAAATGAATTTAAAAATTTTAAAGGCTTATCGACTTATAAAAATTAAAAATTTTTATTATCCCCTCATCCCACCCCTTCCTTAACCCCCAACCCTCCTTCCCCAAAAAAGTTCGCGCATAGCTAGCTCTACTCTAACACCAAAATCGACCATTTTAGTGCGCTCTCGAAACCCTTCGACGATACTTATGCGCAGTACACTGGATCATACTCAGCACCGAAGTTGGTTTTTCCCCCCGGAGGGGGGAAGGGGGGGGGGAGGGGGGAAGGGGGATTTTGGATATTGGGTTATGTTTTTCGATTCTGGAACAATCGAAAATGGATTCCTAGGGTACTAGTGTCTCCGTTCTCGCGGCCGCTTACCCATTAAGGATGTCGGCTATTCTACGGTCTTGCGCCAAAAGCCGATCGCGTTTTCGCACTAACTCGTCACGACCCACTAATAATTGTTGAAGTCTTTCTCTGACGGTCTCAATTTCGTGATCGGTCATTGCGAGATCGCGATCGACTTTCTCAATTTCTCGCTTCGGCGGCGCCTCCAGTGCTTTATTTCGTTACACATCTGCAGGTCCTCCTCCTGCGAGAAAAGTTGCGCGTCCTCGTCGACGTCCTCTCCTACGGCTTCGGGATGTGGTTGACTACCGCCCGCTCGTTCCCGTCTCGGTTCGGCCGGTACGTGAACTTGCGCGGCGACAGTAACCACATCTATAGGGGGCTCGTTCCTAGATGGCGTCTCTTGCGTCGACGATTCGACCCCTACAATCGCGTCTGCTCTCGTCGGCGTGGGATCCGCCATCTTGGAGCGTGCCCTTCCTGGTCTTCTTGTTGGATTTGAACTTGGACCTGGTGGTCTTCGTCCTCGTCCTCGGTATTGCTGCTCATAGGAGACAACATCGGCGGCACCACGGTGGAGATCTTGAAGTGGCTACTTCCCTGACCGCCCGTTGCCAGGTCGCCCTTTGCCACAGACGCCGTGGTTAGATCTCTCCCAGTCCCGGACGATGTAGAGGCCGCCGATACCTGGGAGATTTCCGTACCCTGGGGATGGTGTACGTTAGATGATGGACGAGCCTGTGGCCGGGCTGGTTGTAGCCACTGACGGTGTAATAGCCGTTGGGCGGGCGTCACCAACGGCTGAGGCCGGCGTTCTTCTGCCTCGGCTGCCACACGTTTTCTTGGACGACGTAAACCGACCATTCTTAATAGGTTTTAGAAACGAAACAACGAAAACGAAAACAAAAAAAATGAAAATTATAAAACGCAATTGCACAATTGCACTTTAGACTCTACGCGGAGACACACTTGTACACTCGGCGGAGGTTGGAAGGAAAAGAATTTCACTACCTGATCTTGTGAGGGTCTTCGTTACGTTCTCCCTCTTAACTTGCGCGGTGCTTCTACGCAGCTTGGGTACGCTTCGCTCTACCTGCACGTCCCTTCGCGTGTCCGACTTTGCCGGTATTGCCAACCTCTTTTTTTCCGATGTTGCCAACCTTACTTTTTATACTCTATGTTGCCAACCTAACTTTTTATACTCTATGTTGCCAACCTCATTTTTTTCACTTGACATTTCCTACGTCGTTTATTCATGTCGACTTTTATCAAATTTTCGTGTTATTGCTCCTTAATGTGTGTACTTTTGGATTTAGGGAAGGGATAACAAACAACGATGTTGCATTCTATTTATTCTTTATTTGGTACTGTTATCGTAACCGTTAAATGTTTCTGTTCCTTAATTATATACTTCTATTTTACAATATTGTTACTACCCTATACTACTACTATATTACTTAAATTTTAATTACTTTTAACTTAACCTAACGATTCCGTTACCCACTTCACTTTCTTTGTAATTTTATCGCGACGTTCTCCTATTTCTTTAAGCCGTTTATTAGTGGCTGTTAATTGTTCGTTTAAGCGAACAATATCCGCTTGTAACCCGCTTGCTTCTTGTTGGACATTCTCGAACTCGCGATCCGTCGTCTCTTTCTCGGTTACCAGCTTCTTCTTTAACGTTATTGCCTTTTGAATATAGCCATATCTGTTTCTTGAGAAAATATTTCCCAGTCTAGATGGAGATTCTCCTGGTCCTCGTCGACTTTGATGACGGGGATGTTATTATTCGTCGTCACGGTCGAGGTATTACTCTGCGTTTCCTTTTCCATTTTATTTTTCACCAGCGTCGTCTCTTCTAGCAGTAACTGTTTCAGTACGTTAGGACGTACGTTGGGCTTTTCGGTTTCTTTTACTTTTTGTCTTTTGGAAGACGGTCCTCTTTATCGACGGAGCGGCGGGGCTTTTTGTCGATGTAGGTCCCTTACTCTTGTTATTTATGCTTGCAGTTTTAGGTTCAGGATCTACGAAGTCGTCCTCGCTCCATGGTGACATTTGGTGAATCATCTCTACCAACACGTCCTTACTTACGTTTTCTGTACTTGTATGTTGATACCCTTCGTTTATTACTTCAGCTAAAGCTTGGTTTACGATATCCAATGGCAGTGAGGCCTCGCTGTGGGACGTTCCTGACCGTTTCCTAATTCTTCTGGTCGCCATACGTTTTTATATGGTTCCGTAAAGTAACCCGGATGGTGTGATGTAGACGCTGTAGGATGCGATGCGTTTTGTTGTTGACCACTAACGGGGTTTGTCGTCCACAATTGCATCTGGCTATCTTGATAATTGGCGCTAGGTATTATTATGTTGGATAATACCCTCATCGTTTCGATATTTTTCTGTGGCGTCTTGCTCCGCGATGTTGAATTTTCCGCGGTTTGCGGTCTTCGGCTTCCGCTAGCTTTTTGGTTGGTGTTTCTACTGTTACCCATTGTACTTGCACGAACTGATTCTAGTACTACTACACTGTTTCTAACACTTCTACTCTCGACGACACTAGACGAATGTTAACTCCTCCGATCAACCCTGGCGTTTTAAAGGATCAGAGTCGCTTCCCCACCACCCCCACTCTACCGCAAAGGCTTCATATACTCCATACTATGCGTTCTGATGCTCAGTGTGTCTATGACATGCTAAGTGTGAGAGGTATGCTTGAATGATATTGTACGAATGAAAGAATGGTTGTTTAATTGTTATTTTGCTTTAATATTCATGTTACATGATATTGCGGTATTACGTACATTATTACGTAATACCTATTACTACGTTATTTAAGTTGCAGATACTTCGAGTACTTTGCACTTAGTAATTAAGTCATGTAACAATTTTTTATTACGTTTAAATTGTGGTACGGTATGTACCTATGCTATTTACGTTACATGTACTTCAATTACGTTGCACATAGTAATGAGGTTATATAACAATTATTTTTCTTACATTTAAAGTATGATACATTACTATGCTATTTACATTTTACACTTACTTAAATTACATTGTACTTAATATTCTAATCATGTAACGATTATTTTCATTACATTTAAATTATGCTACATTACAATACAGTTACGTCAATTATGTTGTACTTAATAATGAGATTATTTTAGCTTTTAATTTAATTACGTTTTCACGTTATGACACGTTACTTTTATTTTCTATACCAGTTTACTTTTATTAGTGTACGTACAATTCTATTCCTTTTCTTTTCTCGATTACCGTAAATTTATGACTGACTTATTTGGTTAATTCTTCGATTGCGTTTATTAAATTTTTCAACCTGACTTCACTGCTATCGTTGTCACAGCCTGCGGTTTGACTTAAAGCTGTTACGAACCATTCGAAATTTTCTCTGCGTCCGTTAAGTAGAATTGTATATCGTTATGACCCCACGGTAAGCTATGTGTTGTATTCGGTATTATGAATCTTTTGTCGTCGAAGTATGACAAAGCGACTTTATTTTTATTTCTGTGTATATATTGTGTAATTCGCTACGAAACGAACTCATTTTTCTGAATATGATACCGCCTTGCTCTACGATTTTTTTATAGTCTTCAACGGTTAAATTATTTTTAATTACTGATTTCTTTATACCTTTAGCTTTTTTTACTTCCGTATTTACCGATTTTACGTAATAAGCTTTTGCTCCCGTTCCGTAAAATTCGATTATGGGATCTGAAGGAAACTCGTCTTTCATATTTCCCAATACGGAAGCTGATACGGGAATACCGAACTTATTTCCTTCTTTATAATTTGACGTATCGAATATGTTCGGATTTGACTTGATAAATTCGTAAAAATTTTCTGTATAGATTTTTATAATTAAGGAATCGGTATCGGTATAAAGCAAAGAGGCGTTATCCTTATAGTTTCTTTTTATGACATCGTAGTAAAAGTTGTACAATACTGTCTTGGACAATTCTAGAATTGAAAACCCGAGATAAAGCGGTTTATTATAATGAGCTCTTGTTCTCCCCATATGTATGGCTACGAAGTCTTCTGAAAACGGTGTACAAGTTTTAAAATTAGGACGGGCGATCAACGTGTTTGCCCCAAGGATCTACCCTTCTTTCCCAGTGAGTTATTAGTTTAATATCTCTTCTATTATCTACGTTTTCCATCGTTTTACCGTACACTGCGTTATTCATTAATTTGTATAAATCCTTCTCGAATTTGCTTGTTGCCTTATTTCTCATTTCCGTATTTAAATCTATGTACGCTTTTAACCAACAACTCTGATTGAATTTTATTATACGATGTATTTTTTCAATTTCAAACCGTTTCTTATGGCTTGTTTTAAATTTCTAAAGTGTATTATATATTTATTTTTATTATTCAGGTTGGGTATCAGTTTTGGCATTTTAGATTTTGAACCGGGCGGTACCATGCTTTCGGCTAAGAATGGTAAATCTCTGTGTAAGTCGTGCAATTCCGATGGATATTCCATGTCGACTTCTAACGTATATCCGTAACGACCCTCGTCTGGGATATTCGTGACGTCAAAATTGATAATTTCCTGCTCGCTTAACCATTCGAATCCGCCTGTTGGTAAATACTGTGACATACTGTGCCCGTATAGATTTGTAGCGTCTAAATATGCGATAAAAGAAGAAGACTCTTGCGGATTGTAATTTGGAACGAATATGTTATTTGCGACGTGTTTTCGTTCCGAACACTGACTTATACCGCCCCTAATGCCTTTTTAAAGAAATGAATCATTGAAATATCTGTCATTAATTCTAGTTCTACTGTAGTCAGCCTTAACATGGCGTCCCAAGCTAATCCTGGGGCGGTAAAGTATTGTGCCGGGTCCAAATGATATTTTTCTAATGAAATGTTTCGAAAGTTCTCGAATACGTCGCATAATATAAGAACGTCTGATTTTAAATACGTATCTGAATATTCACCCAAATTTTGACAGTTAAAGATATTCCAGGTTTTGCGCCCTATGATAATCGGCTTCTGATATATGTTCTTCCGATAAATTATCGTAAAATTCTTCTTTAGTGGGTAAAATTTTACTATTTAATTTATCCAAAGTTGTTAAGAAACTATAAGGAAACACGCCCTTTTGTCTGATTAAGTTAAATTGTTCGTCGTCCGGGAAATGTTTAACCGTTTCTTGAAACTGATTATCGCTCAAATTATTAGCTAGATTTTCCAGAGAAGTGGATAGAAATTTAAAGCTATCGATAAATCTCATCTTCAAATATTTTTTCTTTACTTTTCCGTCTTTACCGATATAATCGTGCAAATACACGTTCTTCGTAAAGGATATGTATTTCTCTTTGCTCTGAGCTATAACTTCTATTTTATCCTTATTAGAACACAGTTCTTTAATAAAGAGATGGGAATCGTAGGAGCTCATACTGTGTAATATGATAGGAACAAAATTGGGCAGTTTATAATTTAAATTACAAACAGAATGGGCCGCCCTGTATCTCTTTCTGCCTGTCAAATGACAATGGTCCCTGACTTTTACTTCTCCTTCTATAAACGGTTTTCACATATACCGCAAACAGTTGCATTTAAAAAATCTTGTTCCTCCTCCTTAGATAAAGGCATCATTGGAACTATCTCTTTTAAATGTTTGTTATAAATTTCTTTTAAATCCGACTCGAGACGTTTTATAAACTCTTTCCCGGCATTTTGCCCTCTATATAATACGAATTTAGATAACGAATCGTCAAATGAACATTTTATTAAGTATGCATATGAGAATGGTTCGTGACTGAACGTTTTGTTTGTAAAAGATTTTGCAGGATTGGGCTCACAAGTGTCGAAAGGTTTTAGAATAGATTCGAAATCGGCGTACACTACGAAAGGTACTTTCAATTGTTTTTCGAAGTTTTCAAATTTTAGTATGTTTTCGGGAACGCTTTTTCCAAATTTATCTATACGAAAGTTATTTGAAGGTGTTGTGGTATAAACGTGATTACAGTCGTTGCTCTGATGTTGTAATAATGATCTATCGCTGCTAAAATACATCAAGCAACCGTCACAAAAATATTTTCTATGTTCGTGAAGTGAAACTTGACTAGAAACTAGTCTTGAGAAATCTTTAATCCAACAATAATGACTTTTATGCATTCCTTTCTACAATGATGGTTCTCTCCACAATTCTCTGTAATGAGTAACAAGTTAACGTGATAACGTAATTTTTTGGCGCGTACCGCAGCGGTCCTACTATTTCGTATTTTATTTTATTATTCTCAAATTCCTTTCTAAACCGTATACGCTAACTGATATATCGTTCAGCGATTCGAATTTTGAAATATCTTTTAATTTAATTGGAAAATCCATACCCGTCACATTTAGAACTGTAGAAAAATGAGGATATGAAGACACCTCCTGAACTGGACCTATAGGTGGATACATCGCCGATGTTACTGCCCATGCGAAACAATTTTGATCTTCATTTCTTATATTCACTACGGCTTTCTTGTTTTCGATGAACTTCGGTAACTTCATGTATGAAGATGCACATAGAGGACTATTTTTATTTATATTTACTTCAACATATAAAACTTCAACGATAGCCCAACCTAAAACATTAAATACGTAAATATGTATAACGCATCCGTCGTGTTTTGAGAATTACTTACCAGAATCTTTTCTTCGAATTCTGATGTTTGACATATCATTGAATCGACAAATTCCTGATAAATACTGTTCAGATCCTTGGATTCGTCTATAATTCTGTTAGAACTATTGAAAGCTTTAACGTCGGTTATTTCTTGCGTTGGTAAAACGTATTTACCGAAGGTTTCCATATTGACTTTTACAGATTTGTGCACATTCACGATTTCTTTTAAAAATTACAATATCTTTCTTTTACTTCATTAAAAACAAATTGTAATCTATGTGATGATTTTGGCTGCACACTCGATAACTAATAATTCTTCGCTTGAACGCACAGTTAATAATTTGAATGCCGTCACATTTAGGAGTACAGGACATTGTTCTATGTTCCAGTGTTCTGCGATGTGAATTTATTTGATTAGCGGGTATAGTCTTATTACAGCAATTAATAGTTTGAGTACTTGAGGATTCGAGTTTAATACGTTTAGCACTGGGTTCCTCCTCACTAGTGACTCTCGCTTTGCAAGATGCCCTCTCATGACGACGTAAATTATCACTGCGAGTAAACGTTTTACCACAACTACTACACAAATACATTTTGTTATGCACGTTCCCCACGAAGATACAAACTCGAAATGATTTGACTTTATCCGTTCCCTCCTTTTAAAGGTAGGATTAGGGAGTGTGGGCGGAGCATTCGTTGTTCATTAAATTGCATCACTTAAAGTTACTCAATGTCAAATAGCTCCTCCCATATGTGGAGGTCAAATGAATGTCAGCCACTGACGTGACCTCTCAATGTCAACCAGGTCACGAATGACGTCACCCAAGGTCGACCCAAGGTCAAAAGTGGTGGGGGGAGTCCCAGTTCCGGCTATAATTACCTACTGATATGATACGTCCATGGAATCGCATTACCATGCGTGTTGAATTGACGTTAAATACTTTCTATAATTTCTGTACCGAATTACTAGAGGTAAAATTAACTACACACTCAAAAAGTACAGTAAAAATTAGATAGTTCATCATCTACAAGCACTAAACTACCAACAGAACTAAAAATTAAAATTCTTCCTTAGTGGAATGTCTTGTATGCCAAAAGATATTTCAACTTCTGTTGACAGTGACTCAAACCAATACGATTATTGCAAAAATAGCTACATGAAGATTTACACTACGTATTTAGGATTCCGACATTTAAGGAGCGAACGCACTATGAAATCGCGGTCTAGGCGCACCGCGGACCGTTCCATACGAAGCTAATCACGGCCAAAATCAGTCGCATATATCGTTCTCTATGCGTTCCCGACTTGTACTGTATTATCATTGAGTTTATATGTAGTATATATAACCAATGTATTATTTAGGTGTCAAAATATATTTTCTGGATCCCTATTATTTAATTCCTACTCCTCCTACTCCTCTACGTAGTTAATTTATCATTTATAGAAAAGTCAGGGTTATCCTAGAAAATATTCTTAACTATAATTAACTGTCTGAGATTTGTAATTACTGCACTAATTATTTTGACATTGATCGAACTAGTTGGCCATGCACCACTTCTATAGCAATCCATGGGTTTGTGTAAATTTTCCTTGACACTGGCCTCCTTCATTTTATAGCATAATTGGTTCTATTATGCTTCTAGATGCTTTTAAATTAAACCATTGTTGAACCTCATGCCCTATCTATTGTTAAAATAAACAGTTCGACTATAATTTCGTAACAAATTCAACAACACTCGATTGGAGTTCGGACCTACCGCACTGTAGATTTTATATTTTGGAAATTAAGGTTACGATGTTACCGAGACAAGCAGACTGCGGGTAACAGTACTTTGTTTTTATATTCTCCGTTAGTCTATTCCATTAATAAAATTTAATACATCACCAGTACTTTCTTCGCTTATATATAGGCCTCATTATTTCGTAACATTAGGCCACAAATTTCTTGCTAACGTCTTTAAAGTTTTATTTTAGATTATTTAGTCAAATTTTAAATATGAAGGTTGAATTAATTTTAAACAAATTTTAATCAAAATAAGTTTATTTTGAAATATATGTTTTTGTTTTTACATAGCATTTATTATATTATTGCTATTTTTAACCTCAAAATGAATTTGATTGCATTCTGCAGGTTTGGTATTTGAAATTATTGATTCCCACAAAATACAATTTATTCGTTGTGGTCTATATTACTAATACTTCATTTAAATCAAATTGAAAATTGCCACTGGTAGGTTTTTATAAATATATGAATTACAATGTGTAATAATAATAAAAAAAATTTTTGATATTAAATAAAATATGTCTAATACGAATATATTTTTTACAAATATGTACAGGGTGATCATACGTAAACGTTAGATTTAACTGTAACTTTGTTCTTTTAAGAGATATCGAAAAATTAAAACGTGCATTAACTGACTAATTTTTCACAAGGATTTCAATGTTTTATCAAAAACACAATCGAGCATCGCACTACAGGGATATTTATATCAATTTAGTATTATTATATTTTTTAATTCTCCACTTTCTTTTACATTGTTGTAATGTAACACATATAATGTGTTATATTTTACTGTTTGCGATATATTGATGACTAAGTAACTCCATAATTATTATAAAGAATAGAAACTATATTCGGGTCCAATTTATGGAGCAATTTAAAGAATAGTTTATAAAAATTGTCCAGACTCATTTCTTGCTTTTCTATGCAAAACCTATAATGTTTTTCCAAATTATTTCAACAATTATGAGTCATGGTTTGTTTATGTAATACATATTATTCTAAAAACACTATCTTTTAAATAGCCCCACAAAAATGTGTCAGGTGGTGTCAATTGTAGACTATTCGCCTTAAAATAAAATGGTTGTGCATACTTATTTCTATTAAGACTAGTGAGTTTCATTTATTTGTATGTAACGCCTGTTTGATGTTTGTGAGTGTACATAAACAACAATGGTATATTTTAATAACCTCCATGACATGTTGATGTTTACATATAAGTGAGGATCTGTTTTGGGCCCCATTATATTTCTTTTATATATAAATGATATTGAGCACATAATATCTTCTGCACATTTCACTATGCATACGGATGATATATCTGTTGTTGTTTGAAGAATGAAGTTTTTTGTGATAGTGTTTACATTAGTTTCCCAAGTATCATAAATGACTTACGTGTATAGCAACTCATAGTTGATAGATAACGTTTTAATTTATGACGAAGTAGGACAAAATGCTTGAACAGCTTCTCATCTATACGCAGAATGATTTCCCCGAACATATCTGCCAAATACAGTTACTTTTACCGCGTTAGTGCAACGCGGATGTGACACCGGAAATTTGCAATCGAATTGTAGAAAAGATGGGGGTTCAGGGCATCCATGGCGTATTGCAGCAGCTAAGGAACACATTTAAGAGATTTCCCGAAGTCGCTCAACGAGTACAAGGAATATACCAATCAACAGTGTGGCATATCACACACGAGCCTCAATTATATCCGTACCATGTACAGCGTGTCCTATCATTAATAACAAGGGATTATCCCTTGACTGATATTCCGAACACCCTGTATAGTTAATAATAGTTTCAGTTGCTGTAGACATAATTTTTTCTAAATAAACATCTTACGGTACTAATTTGCTTCAAAATCGTTTTACAAGTTAGGTAAATATATTTGCTTTCTCATTAGTCATTTGATCAAATAGCTCTTGACACTGCATTATTCTGGAAATGTTAAATTAATCTTTACATAGCATATAAAACACCTCGCTATAAAGCAAAATGACAAAAGCAACAAGAAATTGTGCAATATTTAATCAATATTTAATTAGCATGATAACCATGTGCGTGTATTTTATATTTACCTTATTATATAATGTAAATGACAATAATGACGAGAAACTAGGCGACATCAAAACTATAAAAAGCCATAAATTAGGTATACAAATTGAATAATTAGAGAAACACGCAAAGATAATTTAATTTACAACAATAACAAGTGCCGAGGACAATATCATCATTCTGCCACTGACGGTTTATAGCATAAATTACATGTACTTTTCCGTCGCAGTGGAAAATATCTAAGGTACCTTCAGTATTTAAAAAAGGTGAAAGGTCAGACATAACTAATTATCGGCCGATTGTTATAATCAGCAATTTTGCCAAGTGTTTTGAAATGTTGTTGTATGATTTTATATTTCATCATTTCATTTATATTGGATCGGTCAGTGGTCGCGCGGTTTAAGGCATATTGACACCCTCTCTGCGGGTATGGTAGGGTGGAAGAATGTTGGCTTGGGTCAATGTGAGAGATTGACACCGGTTGATATTTGACTACCCCCCTAATTAATGAGATTTTCCAGGTTTCCCTCATTCCTGCACTGAATGGTGGTTAGGGCCTACCAACGTAAGTCGTTCCTAGCCAATGCCATTGATTTCAAGCTGACGTGATTTACACTGACCTGACAAAGGAATTTGACAAAATTGATCACGCAATACTCTTGAAAAAAAATAGATAATTATTAAGGTTTTTCTTACAACTTATTAAATCTTATAAGCTCTTATCTTTCCAACAGAGGTCTACATGTTGTTTACCGCGGTTGTAAGTCTGCTGAAGTACGAGTCATCTCGGGGGTTGCTCAAGGGTCTAATTTGGGACCCTTATTCTCTAGCCTAATCATTAGTGACATTATTAATCATTTAAATGTTTCCTGCCTGATGTATGCAGATGATCTCAATATTTTTAGAATAATTTAAAACTCTGATAATGCTGCTGAACTTTAGTATGTTTGTATATGAATATATGTCATTCTTGAATGAAAATAATCTGTCACTAAATATTAGTAAGTGCCATGTACTGATTTTTTCTACAAAGAAATAGTTGATTTCTGTTGATTATTCCATTGAGCAACACACGCTTTCAAGACCTGATACTTTATGTGACTTAGGTGTTATATTTGACAGAAAAATGTGTTTTAATAGCCATCTACATTATGTAATCGCAAGGACTTATAGATCTCTTGGTTTCATTAAAAGGAATAGTAAACAGTTTCACACTTTGAAAATTTTGTATTCTACTTTTGTCAGGTGCCCTAATTATGCTGTACATGTGGATGCTCTTGAAAATGTTCGGCGTAAATTCTTAAAATATATTAGTTTTAAAGCCGATGGAGAGTATCTTTCTGTTGGGTTCCCTCAATTAGATAAGCTTAATAGATTTGGTCTTGAAACTTTGGAAAATCGACATAAAAAGACTTATTTAATTTGTTTACATAAGGCAATGCATAATGTCATTGACTGCAGTGCCATCTTGATAATGTTAGGCTTTCTTGTTCCCAGAATTGAAGCTAGACAAATTTACATGTTTTATTTTCCACCTGTTAGAACAAATATTCTGAAACACTCTCCACTTCATAATATGTGTGATTTATATAATGAAGTTATCTTGCCCGTAGATTTTATGGATTGTAATATTTCAACTCTGAAAAGACTTGTTTTGTAATAATTGTTGCTGTCTTTATCTAAATATTTAGATTGATTATTTTTCGTATTTGTCACATGTGTGTCATATCTAAGTATTGTGTAATTTGCTTTATGTTTTTTTTGTTAATTGTTTATTTTCTTATTCCCCAACTAGGTCTTTGACCTGTTGAATAGTGTAGGTAAAATAAAATAAAACTTTAAATTGCCTTTATTCAAGCTAATTTCAATTTCAAGCAAATGGTCTCTTTTCTAAGTAAATGATAATATTGTTTTTAAAATATCTTCTTAGCTACAGAATGAAATTAATTACCTATTACGCTATAATCATCTAAGTAGGTATAAGTATTTTATCGCATTCATCATTAAAAAAGATCATGCGTTCCTAAGAAAATCCTTGTTAATCACCGTATTACTTGGAAACTGAACGATTTCCTTCAAGTGTTTGAAATATTGAGTAAAGGACGTGAGGAGAATTACAATAGTCAAAAGGAAATAGTTATACTAACAGTGATATGAATATTCTCCTTGACAAATGAGACATTCAACCTCGGTGGCAGAAGTCGACCTCATATGCATTCCCATTTCTCATGTATTCGCAGTTGTCTTTCTCGTACTGTACATGGTATTTAAGAGATGGGTAATAACATTCATTCTAGAGGTTAAATGCAGATACCGTCACAGTTAACAGCTTAAAGTGCGATAAACAGACCAAACTACAATTTTTGACGACTTAGAGCGATTACCAACAGATTAACAGGTTTGTAGTTATGCGTTAGCACAAAAATAAAATGTTTAAAATCATTTGTCTTTACAGTAGATACTATTTCCCCAAGTTTCTTGCAACACATAGAATATTTGGTCCACACCGAAAAAAAAATTGATGCCTGTTAGTATAACTATTTCCTTTTGACTATTGTAATTCTCCTCACGTCCATTTTGTTTAATGAAAACAAATTATTTGTTTGAATAGGGCCAAATAAATATGTCTTCATGCCAAATCCTTTTTGAAAAAACAGAAATACAGTTATTTTGTGGAAAGGAAACATTTGTTTTCATTAAAAAATATTATTTTCTTTTCAGTGATACACTTCTAATGTTGATTTAATTATATTCTATGGTAAGACAGTAATTGTATAGGTCAAAGAATTGTTGTTGCCGACCAGCATAGAATTGCACCTTAAAAATATGTAGCAAATAGTCAACATATACAAATTTCGAGCTTATTAGATCTCATCAGTACCTCACAGGTGAGTGGTGAGTTAGCTGACGACTACACCTGGCTGCATATTTATCTCAGACCGGACATACCTGAGTACGCGAAGTATAGGACAGCTACATTTAGTGGCCACCTACTGATTATTATTTTTTGTTTGTAGAAAACAATTAAAATTGTTCCTTTCAAACAAATACTTTTATTCTACGATACGACAATATTAGGAAATTTTTTTAATTTACGGTTTTTCAAAAGAATATATAACCCATCAAAATTTTTAGAAAACATTACAAAATGAATTAACAGAATACATATTTTCCTTTTCCACATTCCTCTGTTAAAAATATGCAATTTTGAATTAAAGAAATGTATTATTTGATGCGAAATGAATATTCATTTCAATCATGTTTTTTTTATTTATTTAAACACTTATTTTTATAGAAATTTTGACAAATTGTTTAGAGAAATACTTATTTGAAAATATTTTTTTAAAATCAAGTTGTCATAAGATGTTCAAATGGAATAACTATTTATTTCATTTAAACAAATACTAGTCAAAAACATATTTTTTTCCAAATAAATCAATTTTGACAAAAAATGATAACTATACCAAAAAAAATTGTTTCTCGAGTATAAATTATGTTTAAATAAATTGAATTATTTACTGAAAACAATTTTTTTTTCGATGTGCACTGAAGAAATTAAAACTAGGCAATAATTTGAAATCAAATCTAATTCTCGAGAAATAATCAAAATCCTGCTAAAATGACGATTCTAAAAATATTTAAGGGGATAATACTTTTCCTCTGTCACTACGCTAAATTCTTTTGGTAGTAAGGAGAAACTACTTTTTACGTAGTTAGATTTTCTTGAAGTATCTAAACTTTCTGTCAAATATAATAACAGTATGAATATCCGAGGCATGAGAAAAATTTGAAATATTCTGTATTTTAGTAAGGAGGCATATTGCATCTACGTATTTCACGTTGTTAAATCTTCATAACTTGAGTCAAATATTATCAAGCCCAATTATTTTTAAAACATTTTGTATATAAACTTAATGACATACATGCACTGTTAAATCTTCTTTATAACAGAATGGTAAACAATTTTAAGAGAATGTCCTTGTAGAAAATATTCATATAGCCTTTGATCCTTAGAACTTTGAATTTAATATCTAAAGCGCACAGTAAATATTTATAATGAAATGTTACTCCAGAAAATTCTATAGAAAAATTTGATTGGATTCAATGTAAAATATCTTTCGAAAGCATCTACTGTTTACAAGTACCAGAACAAAAGATTCGATGCTTTGTAGCAATTCCTTGATAAGTAATAAGATAATCTTCTACATATTAAAATAAAAATCTGTTTTTCTAAATTAAATAACTTTTATGATAATATAAGGATTTGTCTGCTACATTTTGCGAATTCATGATTCGTTCTGGCGTGTTAGACACAGATAAAACAGGCAGGGTTATTTGTTGGTTACCTGACCTCTGGCATACTGATGAGAGCTAATAAACCGGTATATGGATGGTATTTCGTATACTTACCAACTATTTAGGTATATTCAAATATATTTACCATTTGGTTGTTGGTAGCTTCATCTTACCTGAAACAGAAGACGAAACTTTATTAGTGGTAGAAACTGCTTTAAATATGACGGTATGTACAATAATACAGTTTTTATACTAGCACAAAAAAACGATATGAGTCGGCATTTTAGAACAATACTACTACATACTATATCTTAGGACTAAATAATATCGCACTGAGGGAAATCTTTTCCTTGTTAATGCTATAATATCATGTAGCAAACGAAATAATAGTTATTTACAGTATAAATGTTGTAAAGATTAATTTTACAAAACGATATGTTAAGGTTATCAAACGAGGTGTCCGCGTGTGGTAATATGAATTTACAACAAGAATATTGAACAAAACTCTCATAACAAATATATTTTCTAACAGAAAAAAAGTACCTACTATTAAGTTTACGATTTTCTTATGTTACATTTCGCATGGTTACTGTCAAAACTTTGTCAAACAGACCCATAAATATAAAAAGCGCTTTGCAAACAGATTCTGATGGAAGTTTACACTCTGATTCAGAAGCAGCGGAAAACGAAGCGATTTCAAGTCGAGTTCCGACAAAATTCTATCCGCGGTATGAGCTGGAGCACCAAAAGTTTTGGTTAAAACCTAACAAGGTAAAGGAGGTGTTTGAGAAAATCATTTTGGCTTATTTTTCCGGAAAGCAACGCTCTCAGAAACCATCTACAATATGGACCCACTATTCAATGTTGAGAACTACGATTTCGGTTAAGAAAAATCAAGACATAAGCATATTTTCTCAACTAATCGCATTTGAAACGAAGTTCAGAAGGTAACAAAGCCAAAAAGTCCAGAAGTTCTATGTACTGTAGATGATGAAACATATCAATGCATGAGGGTTGCTGTGATAATCGGCATTTTTGGGGTTTGAATTAACTAAACTAATGTTGAATCATATTCAATACAATAACCTCTAAGTAAAAATTGTGATCCCATAGACAATTTGTTATAACAGAAGGAAATGTGGTAGGTATCAACTATTTAAATATTTTTCAAAATATTCTGAATTTCATCCTCCTAATGCAACTCACAGGCGGTTTTTTGTATTCTACAGACAAAGAAAATGTAATGTTTTCCTATTGCAAAAATGGAACAATAGTAAAGAAATGGTTAAGATGTCAACTTTTGGGCAAGTAAAGAACTGGTGTAAGCATATATTTTATTTATTTTTTTTATTGCAAACAATTCACAATACATGGAAAAAATGTAATTTATATTTAAGTATATAATATATATATATAAAATTTTAAACTTCACTCAAGTGTATACATATTAATTCACTAATAAAGTATACTTTATATGAATATTTACGTATTCTTGATATCCATACAATTAATTCAACCCTATTTAATCTTACAATGACACTAAATTTAAGATTTGATTACTTAAGAATAGTGTTTTGTTAAAATATGATTAAAACACTATTACATCGAAGATGTATGGTAGTGAAACCTGGGTTCTCAATAAGAAGTCAAAAGAAAACCTTTTAAGGTGGGAAAGGAAGATCTTAAGAAGAATTCTAGGGGGTAAGAGGACAGAGGAAGGCTATGTAAGGAGAAATAATGAGGAAATATATGCAATGTACCAGGCACCAACAATAGACGAATTTGTAAAAGCCAGGAGAGTGCAGTGGCTAGGGCATCTAGAACATATGGAGGATGAAAGGGCAGTTAAGAAAATAGTAGGGAGTAAACCTAACTACAAGAAAAAAATAGGTAGACCGAGGAAGCGATGGAGAGAGGCAGTGGCAATAGATCTAAGGGAGAAAAATGTAACGGATTGGAAAAGAAAGGCGAAGGACAGAATGGAGTGGAGGAGAATAACACAGCTCTGGGCCTAAAAGGCCTGTAAACAGCTTTATATATACATCGAATAGAGAATATAATAGAATAGGTTATTCTTCCTTAAATTAGAGGTTTATAGACAATCAGGTTCAGTTTGTGGCCACAAGCTGTAGCTAACTGCTGCATAACATCTACTCAGGTTTACTTCTTTAAGTTATTGGTTGCTGCATCTATGACATACTAAGGAGAGCTAATAAGCTCGGAAGCGGTATATGTCTGATAATAATAATATCTCTACTCCTCATTCTAATCACGAGGATTAGCCCAGAAGTCGAAGCCTTGTGCGGGAGAGGGAGCGGCATATTATTATTAAGCAGGCCCCATTTGCGCCCAGGAACGACTTACGTTGGTAGGCCCTAACCATCATTCAGTGCAGGAATGAGGGAAACCTGGAAAACCTCATTAATTAGGGGGTCAAATGTCAGCCGGAATCAATCTCTCACATTGACCCAAGCCAACATTCTTCCACCCTACCATACCCGAAGTCTTTCAGGTGTTTACATACATTTATTTTATAGGCATCTGTTTTCTATTACCCACTTTATATTAATAATTAAATACTTTATATTTTATTTTTTCTTAATGCAATGTTATTATTTACTTTATTCAAAATTACTTATTTAATACACACACACTTCAAATGAAGGATAAACATAATTTCACATTGAATTGTCTCAAGTAATTCTTATAGTCTAAATAAAACAAAACAATTGTTTATAGAAACGAAAATTTATCTCATATTAAGTAAATTAGTTTTCAAGTAATTTTTATTCTTAAAAATTAATATATGTTCTTATGATATAAGAATAAATCAATCTTTTAATAAAGTATTACTCTACTTGAGAAATAGTGAAAGTAAGCTAGTGTTGGAATAAGTGTATTAATTTTGATGCTGGTAAAGCTTTTTTCTGTGCACGTTCCGTAATACAATTATTTCATAATTTTTTAAACAAAATGTAAAAGTATTTTCGATGATAATTCATTTTTAAACATGTACTACATGACAGATGGCATGGTAATTAAAAATTGAATCACGTAAAATATAAATGTCCAAATAAAAGGTAAATTCTGCTAAAATTGCCAATCGATGTATTGTAAAATAATAAAATGAAACCAGAAACTGATATACAGTCTAAATTTTCCTGTAAATTATATTATTCATGTTGCCCGTCATCCTCAAAAATTGCATATCATTGTAACATGAAACAGACTGTAGCTTTGGAATCAAACTACAATATAGATATAGTTCATATAATTATATTTATGTATACAATAATGTTGCATCAAACTTGGCAATTAAAGCTTAAACATGAATATATTGTCCAAATATACAATGTAGGAACTATTAACTAGACACGTATTTAATCCCCAATTTCACTGACATCATATTCATAAATAATGCAAATTAATCAAGTTCAATTTATTGAGGTACTCTAATTATCTACCAGCACTGGTTCCAGCTAACTGTAATAGACAACTAAAATGAAGTTAAACAAAATTTTACAATTCACCAAAACTACCGAAAGGTATTCAATACACAAGTTGAGCCTAATAATTATTAAAAATCAAACTGTCTGAAAACTATACTAGGTGACAAATAAAGGTAAAAAACTATTAAATATAATTGTATTTTGATAATTTTTTTGCTTGTTTACTTCTCTCGGTAAAAGTAGAAAAAATATTTAATTTTCAGGTTTATTCATTCAGTTTTTTTATCCCGTTTAAGTTTCTACTCATATTTGTGTTGCACGTGTTGTGAAGCTTGTTGCAAACATTTTTTACAGCTGATTTTGCGTAGAGTACTTGGGAAGATTTCCCAGCTTGAGAGGGGGCGAATTGTTGGGTTGCCCGAAGTAAGTTTGATGGTGAAAGAAATTTCCAGAAGAACAGATTCTTGGGTAGTACGGGTGTTATTAGTTGCGAACTTGGAAGGCCTTGGACATTAAGCGAGAGGCAGTGGTTATCATTGATGTACCACAGAAGATTCGCGATTGCGACTTTTTGCTCTCAGAGCAGCAGCCGGACTATTATTGCAAATCAGTGGTTTGAAAAATATGGGGGGATGAGCGGTATGCGTACAGTATGTCGCCAAAGTTTTGACCTCTTGCCTTATCGTCCACATTGGGTGCTGCCTCTCACTCGTCAATATTGTGCTAACTGCTTACAAGATGTAGAGAGAGGATTCAGTGGAACCAAGAATGGAATCAGATGGTATTTAATAATGTATCCGTTTCTACCTGGGGACACACGATGGTTGTGCGAGTGTGAGAAGGCGACGTGGTGAAAGACGCCATCCACAATTTGACAGAGAGCATCATGTCCATCACACAGTAGGCGTTATGGTATTATGTGCTAACGGGTATGATAGCAGATCCCAACTAGTTTTCATTAGAGGAAATATTACAGCCCACTGCTACATCCAGGAAGTTGTAGAGCCATATATTATTCCATATCTTCTTCCTCGTACACCGTATTATGGTACGTAAAGATCTGTTAGTCCTTCTAAAAATTTCCCTTACCGACAAACCTGCTTCACGCTGTTCTCAGTTCCTAGATCTGACTAAAGCATTTGACTGTGTATTTTACCCAATTCTGGTATATAAATTGTCATACTATGGTTTCACTGTTCACGGTGTTGACGTGTCTTTAATAAAATTATCTTATTAGCAAAAAAAAAACGAAAAAACTTTAACTGTACAAGTTTAAGTGCAAGTTAAAGGACTATCATTTACGCAATGCATTTTACAGTTCTCGGGCATTTTTCAACAGTAATTTATCAGTGATGTCTATCTATTCTCATCTTTCTATTCTTTTTTAACTGAATAGGTTGTGTCAGCATATAGTTATATGCATTTATACTATACTGTTATACTATGTAATTTCTTTTACATTATTCTACTACAAAATTGTCTTAGTTATGTTACGGTGTGTACTGACCTTTTCTTCTTCTTGCTTTCTTTTTTGACTTGAGCAAATACTTTGCACCAATAAATAAGTCAAATTAAATTAAGCCATTAAGTATGGTATAATTCTTGTTAAACATCAGCAATTCGTTTGTATAAAATTTATTGTAACTGATAGTAGTACATAACAATCTAATTTATTACCCATTACTGCTGATCTGTATAAAATATACTACTATATTTGCTGCAAGCTGGTAGTTTATCAACAAATAAATTCTACATAATATGGGGAGCCCTGTTTGTGAATAACTATGGCAGATAATCATACTTTCAATTCATATCAGCAAACTACCAAAGTGCATAGTATTTATAATGTAATATTATATCTCCACCTCTGACTTTAATTCAATTTGTTTATCTAAAATATATCCAATATCTAGTGCTCATGCAGTTATTTGAAGCTGTCAGCGCCCATTAGCTTTAAGTGATAAGTTGATAACCCTTTCACACACGAGAATAGGAATAGCTAACAATGGAAGATGGGACCACTCCGAGAAACCAACTCAGTCAATCAAGTGGGCTTCTAATTGTGCCGTAAGGCAATGCCGATATTCAATGAATGCCACGGTAGCGTCTGAATGTGCCGGAAATGCCAACAGTCGAGCAAGCGGATGATTGAAGTACGAGTTTCGAGCGCCTCCCCTTCTGAGTCATAGTGATTTTATGAATCTGCCATTTTCACGGCATGTACTACAAAATAATAGATTTATTAAACATTAGGCATATTTACACGTACGTTTTTCTCAGAGTTTTGGATCGTACGCTCCAATCGCAAATGCCAAATGTGCGTCTATATTGCCTATAAGGGTACAAAGTTGGAGCAGGTTTCTCGCTTACCGGTAACTAGCGCTTATCGGCGCTGATTTCTCGCACGGAGACCGCACACAGTACAAGGAGACAAAAATGTTTTCGATGCGTCTTAGGTACTTCCTTGCAGAATATCAGCATGTGACGATGATCGCCGAAGAGATAACAATTTGGAGTACGCCCTATTAATCGCAATAGAAGAAATTGTTCAGAAATCTTCTCAATATACAAGGATAACCGTAAAGGGAAATGCCGTATAATGAAAAATTGGTGTAATCTACATAAGCAAGCTATTATATGGGAAGAAAGACTTGTTATTACTTTGAGGTAAGTATTTGATTTACTTTAGTTTAAAGGTACCTATTTAAAAAATTCGAATATTTTTTACAATTTCTATGTATAGTTGGAAGGTTGTATACAATAAATATCTAAGTTATAATTTAACCTAGCTAGCAACTTTTGTGTATACATTTTTGAACTGGATGCTCAAAATCTGATGATGGAGTCTAGCCTTGGAATGTAATTCTTTTTACAACCACACCCTTGCAGCGTATGCTTCAAAATCAAGGGCGGCTAGTGATGAAATGAAACGGGTGTTCTGCAAATATTTACTCATCTATTTTTTGAAAGTCAATTCAATCTTGCGATTCTTCATAGAAACAAACTTGTCTATAACCTTCTCGTTGAAGCCATCAATTTGTGAAGTAAATATTTTTTCAATGGAAAGCATCGATAGAGCTGTCAAACGATCCTGGGACATTGAATTTCGAAGGAAGGCCTTGATTCTTTTTTAAATTGAAAAGCATCGTTCAGCTTCTGATGTTGCAAGAATTTCTAATAATTTTTTTATTTCCCGAAATGTTTCGTCTAAATTATTTTGTGTTTAATATTAGTTGTCCCTAATAAAGCTAATTCCATTGTATTATGTAGAGAGTTAAGTGCACCCAATCTATCACCCCTATCTCCGTCCATGCATCACCGCCAACTTGTATTCTTTTAAAATTACTATAAAAGTATTTAATAAAATGAAGTCTGCATTAAAATTGTTATGAATCTCTCAATATTAAATATTTATTTATGAAACTTGGCATGAAACCGTTTTACGGAATGCTAAATCCAGTGCCGTAGTTAGATTTGAAATAAAAAAATCGCTAAACAGTTTTTGTAAAATTTCGCCTTGAACAAAATTCGAAGAAGGCATTGAAAACAAAAAACATAATTTTAATATTTTGTACCAGAATAGAGTTTTTACTGCTCCATCTTTTGGAAAAAACCCGAAATAAATCGGATAAATGAGTGTCGTTGGTAGAGTTGGCTGAGACAAGAAATCTTATAAAATTTGAGAAAGTCTTGGGTTGTCTCGCAAACACAAGAGTTTCTTTAAAGTTTTGTCACACCCTATGTTCCAACTTAATTAGGCTTTTTCTATGACTGGGACTTCATCTTGCATCTCGTTCGACAGATTAATTTCTTCTTCAACGATTTTAATTACTGCTTCTAACTTCTTATTATTTACTTTTTGATTATTTTTCATTTCTTCTAAACTGTTCCTCACTTACTCTTGACTGTTCTTCATTTCCTCTTGCCTGTTCTTCGTTTCCTCTTGATTATTCTTGGTTTCCTCTTAACTGTTCTATATTTCCTCTTGACTATTTTTCATTTCTCTTTTCAAATCTTTCATAATTTCGATTTTAAAAAGATCGTCCCTACTGAGAAAATTGTAGAAATCGATTTTGAATGTCAAATTGTCCACCAAAAAAATTACCAGAATTAAGCGAGATAGCAAAGCGATTTTACTCCACTATAAAATTCAAATATTTTGCAAATCCATTATTTTTCACTAGTACTTTTGATTTATGAAATAAATAAATATACTGCCTATTTTTTATTGACAACATCTGTAACAAGGCTTAGAGGCATTCACAATGTACTCAATTCATTTAAGATAAAATGAGCAGAGCTACGTCTACAATTCTAAAACTTTTTTGCTTCAAGTTCATCTCGGTTAGAGGTAGACGTTAAGATGCTCTTATATAAATAAAATTGTATTTCATTTGGTTTGTACTCATGCTCACTCAAAATTAGTTATTATCAGAAGATATTCCGATTGGTGCAAGTTTAAGAATATCGTAATGTAATCCATCACAATTTCTATATTTTGTCTTGCTGTTTCGTTTTCTTTATCATTTACTGACACCTTTTTTGAAGTTGATATCGATCAACCAAAAAACCAATTAAAGTATATTTAATTCCTTTTTAAAGTGTGGTTATATAAAAATGTAATAAGTAATGAAATAGCAGTATGCATAACAGTAACAGTAACATCAGTGATGGCAAGCATTGGTTTACAGATGCATATTTTGGATTACTTATTCCTTATTACCTATTCTATATTCAAAAACACTTTAAATACATAATTCAACGCAGTTTTGTGCTGTAAACTGAATAATATTGTTACGAAAGCTCACCTACCTTTTTAGTTGGTTAATTATGTTCCTGTTTTCGTTAGAATTTATAATTGAAGCTCACCTACCTCGTTAGTTTGTAAATTACGTTTCTGTTCATGTTAGAATTTATAATTTTGTGATGCCTTTATTTTGACGTTTTCCGGAATATTCCAGGCTATATTCTATTTGTTTCTCGACACGTTCTCGAAGTCTCAGAAACTTCGAGAACTGTAGAAACCTATATAAGCAGATCATTTTCGGCCGCTGGGGTTAGTTTGTATTGAGCAGCCAAACGCGAGTGACAAACGTCAAAGTAAAGCGTTGACAGTTGCGAAATTTGTTGAAGGATATTTCTTGTATTATCAAGAGTGATAATAAAGATTATTTGTCTACGTGACGTGTTTCAACGATAACCTAGTTTCGAGGTTACATTGGTGTCAGAAGTGTGACGTTCCACAAAGAAGACATTTGGAGTAGATAAGTGAATGCCGGTAACGAGATCGAGAGCAACAGAAATGGAGGAAACATTGAAACAGTTAATGGGAATGATGCAAGATATGAAGAAGAGTCAAGAAGATATGAAAAAGAGTCAGGAAGATATGAAGAACAGCCAGGATGAAATGAAGACTAACCAAGACGAAATGATGAAAGATATGATGGAAGACTTGAAAAGAGAAATGAAAAACAGTCAAGAGGAAATGAAGAACGTTCAAGAGGAAATGAAGAACAGGTTAGAAGAAATGAAAATTATCAAGAAGGAAATAATAAAAAGTTAGAAGAAGTAATTAAGATCAATCTCAAAGAGTTTGAGGAAACCGTTGACGAAGAAATTAATCTATTGAGAAATGAAGTGCAAGATAAAGTTCAGGTCGTAGAAGAAAGTGTTAGTAAATTACAGAGTGAAGTCGTCAAAGTCCAAGCCTTAGAAGAAAGCCTAATTAAGTTGGAGCATAAAGTTACAAATTTACAGTCACAATGGCCTGCGAAGGAGATTGTTAAGGCTGACAACAGTTGCATTTCCTCTGCAAGGATTAAAGCGCCCACATTTGATGGAAAAGTGTCATGGAGCACTTACCTTAAACAATTTGAAGCAGCTGCCTTGGCAAATAATTGGTCAGAAGAAGAAAAGGCTATATCACTAATAGTTGCCCTACGAGGTGAAGCCATGGAGATATTACGAACTCTAGCCGAGGATCAACAAAAAGACTATCAAATGCTGAAGAGTGCTTTAGAAATGAGGTATGGCGATGCTCATCTACAACACGTTTATCAAGCACAATTAAAAGGCCGAAGACAACGCTTCGAAGAAAATCTGCAGCAATTTGAGGCAGATATAGCACGTATGGTGAAGCTAGCCTACCCTACCGCACCGACAGAATTTCAAGAACAGTTAGCAATAAGTAGCTTCATTGATGGCCTGCGAGATTCTGAGATCGGTCAAGCGTTAAGGTTGGCCAGGCATAAAAATATATCTGAAGCACTGGCCCAGGCGCTAGAAATAGAAGCCGCCCGGCAGGCTTCTAGAAGCAGTCAAGGCAGAACAAGGCAAGTAAAGCTTCAGACTGTGGAACAACGAGGAGATGATAAGAACATCGAAGGATTTGTGAAGGGTTTGCAGAACTTATTGGACACCTTCCGGAAGGAACAGGAACGGACTGGTACTACGGTATACAGCAGACGAAGACCCATCCAGTGTTGGAGTTGTGGAGCTGAAGGGCATCTTAGGAATCGATGTCCTAAGAATACATCTAGTCAGAACCAGGAAAACGCCAACTAGTCAGCTTTAAGGGGCAAAAGCTGGCTAGGTGTTACCAAGCCCCACCAACTATTAAGATCAAGGTAACCCGTCTGCAAAATAATGGAACGAGTTTGGTAGTACCAGGGCGTATATGCGGACGGGATTGCGAAATGGTCGTTGATACAGGGTCTAGTCACACCATAGTGAGACCGAACATCGTCGCTCACTGCAGAATACAAAAGCCAGACCGAAATTACATCTTGGAGACAGCAAATGGAGAAGTCATATCAGTGAAAGGCAACCATCTAGCTAGAATAACCCTGGGGACAACCACTTTCCAACACAACATCCTAGTAGCAGAGATAACTGATGATGTCATTCTTGGACTTGATGTAATGACTCAACATAATTTTATATTGGACCTTCCACGAAGACTATTGAAGACAGAAGATGAAGAAATCATCATGCAGTTTCCTGAAATAAGAAACCTTCCTATTAGAACTGTGAAAGCGCCAGCAGACATAGAACTTGCAGCAGGTTCAGAACTAGTAATTGAAGCTATTTGTAGCAGTCCTTCGGCAGCTGAAGAAACTGTAATTGTAGAACCAGAACCAGAGAGCAGTCTTTATAGGAAGGGCATATTAACGGGCAAGACATTAACAGAAAAGAAAAGCAATTTGGTATTGGTGAGAATGCTAAATCTAAAGGACTACCCACAACAGATCAAGAAAGGCGAACCTTTGGGAATTTGTCAAACAGTTGCATCGGTTTTCAGCAATATGGAATCATCAACAGCACCCCGAAATATTCAAAAATTACCCGAAGTTCTGCAGAGCCTTGTTAACCGATTCAAGTCCCCATTACGAGCCGATGAAGTCCAAAAATTGGAAGATTTGTTGAGGCGCTACCAGGATGTCTTCTCTTTAACAGAGGATGACGTCGGAAGGACTAATCTTGTGCAGCACCGCATAAATACCGGCAATACCACTCCAATTAAACAAGCTCCACGACGTATCCCTTTAGCGAAGCAAGAAGAGGTATCGACGATGCTTAGAGACATGCAGCAACAGGGAGTCATTGAACCATCCCAGAGTCCATGGACTGCGCCGGTTGTTCTGGTAAAGAAGAAGGACGGCTCTACTAGATTTTGTGTGGATTATAGAAGACTAAACGATGTCACTAAAAGGACAGTTATCCGTTGCCAAGAATAGATGATACCCTGGATACCCTGTCTGGATCCCAATGGTTTTCCACATTAGACCTGAAAAGTGGCTATTGGCAAGTGCAACTTCACCCAGATGATAAAGAGAAGACAGCATTTTCCATTGGAACAGGGTTGTGGCACTTCAACGTCATGCCCTTTGGCCTCTGCAATGCACCAGCCACCTTTGAAAGACTTATGGAAACCATTCTGAGAGGAATGACCTGGAAAACTTGTCTCGTTTATCTTGACGACATAATAATACTCGGAAAAGACTTTGAAGATCATTTGAAAAATGTCCAAGAAGTTTTTCAAAAGTTGAGAGAAGCCCGACTCAAGCTAAGTCCCAAGAAGTGCATGCTCTTTCAAAAGGAAGTTAAGTATTTAGGACACATTATTTCGTCTAATGGAGTGAAGACTGACCCAGAGAAAACTGAAACCATCTGGAAATGGCCAGTACCGAAAGACAAACATGAGTTAAGGAGTTTCCTGGGACTTTGCACCTACTATCGCAAGTTTGTGAGAAATTTCGCCGAGATTGCGTAAACCCTACATCGGCTCACAGAAAACAATCAGCCATTCATCTGGACGGAACAATGTCAACAAGCTTTTCAAAGATTAAAAGAAGCTTTGTGTTCTTCTCCGATTCTGTCATATCCCAAGCCTGGAAAGACATTCATCGTGGACACAGACGCTAGTAACACTGGAATTGGAGGATATTATCACAAGTTGAAGACGGGCACGAAAAAGTGGTTTCCTACTTTAGCAAGGTCCTCTCTAAGCAAGAAATGAACTACTGCGTAACCAGAAGAGAGTTGCTTGCCATAGTTAAAACTGTGGAGCATTTTCATAAGTATCTCTATGGTCAGCCGTTCGTCTTGAGGACCGATCATGCATCTTTGAAGTGGCTACTGCAGTTCAAGAATCCGGAAGGCCAAGTGGCAAGATGGCTTCAACGGTTGCAGGAGTACGACTTCAAAATCGAACACCGGAAAGGATCTAACCATCGGAATGCTGATGCCCTATCCAGAAGACCATGCCCTCCAAACTGTAAACACTGTCTGCGACAAGAAATTAGAGAACAAGATGAGTTTCTTTGCCGAAGAATTAACATCCAAGGCCCAGATGATTGGGATAATAAAATCATCGCTAAAGAACAAAGTGAAGACCCGGATTTTGGACCAATTTTCCAGTGGAAGATAAGAAACATGGACAGACCCACCTGGCAGGATATTTCTGATAAATCACCGTCTCTAAAAAGCTACTGGGCGCTATGGAATTCTTTAGCCATCGAGAACGGCGTATTAAAAAGAGTCTGGGAGAGCCCAGACGGCAAAGAAAAGATTTATCAAACAATACTGCCCCAGAAAAGAATTCCAGAAGTTCTTCAAGCACTGCACAGTGGAGTCGGTGGTGGGCACTTTGGAATAAACAAAACTCTGAATAAAGTTAGAGAACGATTCTACTGGCTTGGCAGTCGGTCCGATGTGGAAGAATGGTGCCGACGTTGTGATACCTGCGCCTCTAGTAAGGGACCCAGGACTCGAAGCCGAGGACAGATGAAGCAGTACAATGTTGGAGCTCCATTCGAGAGAATAGCTATTGACATAGCTGGACCATTTCCTCGTAGCAGCAGTGGGAATCGTTATATTTTAGTAGTGATGGACTACTTCAGTAAATGGCCAGAAATATATCCCTTACCTAATCAAGAAGCGGTTACCGTAGCCGAAGCTTTATTCGAAAATTGGATATGTCGTTATGGGGTGCCCAGAGAGATCCATTCCGACCAAGGACGAAATTTCGAGTCGGAAGTATTTCAGAACGTTTGTGAGCTGCTAGGCATTCACAAAACCAGAACTACACCTCTTCACCCGCAATCAGATGGAATGGTGGAAAGATTCAATCGCACCATCGAAAACTTCCTGAGAACGGCCGTCAACGAGAAACAGACCAACTGGGATACCTGCCTTCCTCCATTTTTACTGGCATACCGAGCAGCAATTCATGAGACCACGGGTAAAACACCAGCCAACGTGATTTTCGGCACAGAATTGCGGCTACCCATAGATCTAATTATGAATCGACCGCAACACGAGGAAAACTTAGACGATTATCTCAGCCATCTGAAAGATCGAATAAAGATGGTACATGAAGAAGTACGAGAGAAGATAAAAATAGAAAGCGACAGAATGAAGACCAGATACGACTTGCGTGCCAACAGCAGCGGGTTTCAAGAGCTTGAGAAAGTGTGGCTCTATAACCCAAAAGAAGCAAGGGTAAATCTCGAAGCTGCAGAAATCGTGGGAAGGCCCTTATACCGTCGTGTCACGATTGAATGACGTAGTCTACAGGATCCAGAGGAATCCTCAAGCCAAGATGAAGATTGTCCACATCGATCGTTTAACACCTTATCAAGAAGGCCATGCGGACAATGGAGTAACCTGATCAGGACGATCAGTTCTAAGAGGGGGGCAATGTTACGAAAGCTCACCTACCTTTTTAGTTGGTTAATTATGTTCCTGTTTTCGTTAGAATTTATAATTGAAGCTCACCTACCTCGTTAGTTTGTAAATTACGTTTCTGTTCATGTTAGAATTTATAATTTTTGTGATGCCTTTATTTTGACGTTTTCCGGAATATTCCAGGCTATATTCTATTTGTTTCTCGACACGTTCTCGAAGTCTCAGAAACTTCGAGAACTGTAGAAACCTATATAAGCAGATCATTTTCGGCCGCTGGGGTTAGTTTGTATTGAGCAGCCAAACGCGAGTGACAAACGTCAAAGTAAAGCGTTGACAGTTGCGAAATTTGTTGAAGGATATTTCTTGTATTATCAAGAGTGATAATAAAGATTATTTGTCTACGTGACGTGTTTCAACGATAACCTAGTTTCGAGGTTACAATATTATGGTTTATTTTTGAATTGCTTACGTTAGATATGTGGATATTGGCGGCTGATTTATATGAAAAACTTGGTGGTCGATTTTACCAGCAGGGTCGGTATTCCCCGTCTTTCCCCTGCTGAGTTTTGTTATTTTTTGAAGTGAATATGTCAATAAAATATCGGTCGGTTATTTCTCAGATAACGACACTCAAAATTTTTCTAAATTAACCAACACGCCAGACTGAAATATTTGCTAATGATTCAGACAAAATTTGTAACAAAGCTTAGAGCCATTCACACCGTATGTGATAATACGATAAAATGTGCAGAGCTACATCTACAGTTCTAGAAGATGAATGTCCCACACATAGTTTGCACGTATGGCAAGACCTAACAGTATTAATGATCTGGTTTATATTTAAGGCAATTCTGAGGTCGCGGGCAATAAATAATGGATTAGAACTGAACCAATTACTGAGATTGAATAATAACGCCGATCGTTTATTTGATAAAGTCTCCGCGGATACATTTTAGTCAAACGGCAGCATACATTTCGCAAAAAGACTGCAAAACCAAACTGACCGGTTAATAAAATGTAATAGGTATAGTTCGTTGGACTTTGGATTACCATACAGCAATGTTGTTCTCGAACTGTGACACAGTAACATATTGCCACCTGCCTGTCAACGTGAGATTCCAATTTAAAGCTCGTTTATAAATCTGGAATGATGTATGACTAACACAATTAAACGTGTTGCTGTTATATAACTTGACGTAACCAGTTTAATCGCAACATACTTTTAGAAACAATGCAGGGTATCTCCGATTTTTCGTTTGGGAAATATTACAGTATAAACAAATAATAGGGGTCTTGCCCACCACATTTTTGTCTGTGGCACTCCGTTCTTCTGATACAGGGCGTTCAAACTAAAAAATATATATTACATTTAATTTTTTATCTTTTCAATAAATAAATATTTTTTCTTCAAACTTGATATGCAGTAATTATTATAAAAAGTTAATATTTTGACGTCAATATAAAGTCAGTGGCGTAGGTAGTGTTGGCTGAGACAACAAATTTTCTAAAATTTGAGAAGGTCTTGGCTTGTCTTCGCAAAGACAAGAGTTTCTTTAAAGTTTTGTCACATATTATGTTACAACTTAATTAGGCTTTCTTCTATGACTTGGACTTTGACGATTTGATTATGTAACTTACTAACACTTTCTTCTACGACCTGGACTTTACCTTGCATCTCATTCTTCAATAGATTGATTTGTTCTTCATCGATCTTATTATTTACATTTTGATTATTTTTCATTTCTTTTATATTGTTCCTCATTTCCTCTTGACTGTTCCTCATTTCTTCTTGACTGTTCTTTATTTCCTCTTGACTGTTCTTCATTTCCTCTTTACTGTTTTTCATTTCTCTTTTCAAGTCTTCCATAAATTATTTCAACATTTTGTCTTAGTTATTCTTTATTTCATCCTGACCATTCTTCATCTCTTTCAAGTCTTCCTTCATTTCATACTGGCTGTTTTTCATTTCTTTTTTATGTTTTCCTTCATATCCTCTTGGCACTTATTCATATTTTATATATCTTCTTGCCTTTTTTCATATCTTTCATCATTTCCATTAACTATTTGAATGTTTCTTCCATTTCTGTCGCTCTAGATCTCGTCACTGGCATTCACTTGTCTAATCCAAACGTGTTCTTTGGGGAACTTCCCACTTCTGACAGAAATGTAAACTCTACGGTGACATAGACTTCAAATAGTTTACGTAGAAAAATAAACTTTATTGTCACTAATTGATTACGTAACAAATATAATTCAAACAAATTCGCATCTCAAGTTTTTACTTTGACGTTTTGAAATACAATTTTACAATATGGTTAAGCATTTTTAATAAAAAATTATGTTATTTGGCAAGAATCATGTAATTCTACTGTACTTACCTAGAGTTTCTTATAGTACAGTATGCATGTGGTATTTGTTTACAGTAATTATATGAACAACGTCTAAATATACTATAATTTTTATCAGTGCACATACCAGTGACTAAAATTTAATAAAAGAATCCTTTCTGGAAGAACTCCTATTAATTTAAAGCAATTATCGAACTTATTCGATTTAATTATATGGTTATTGGATTCCCTAGAATTTTCTCAATTAGAACGAAATACTTCCATATTTACAAGTTCCTTAATCCTAACATCAAAGAGTCATAAGTTCTTCTAGTTTAATGACTCACAAGCAAATTACATGCATAAATTATGCAGGAGCATTATTGATAAAAGCAATTACATGGATGCCAGACTATAAACTCGTGATGCTCAGTGAACATGCCATATATTCAGGTAGATCATACATAATCGAGCAGGTTAATTTAACCAAAATTTATTTCTGAACTCGGTCACCCGTACGATTGCTCTCCCACCAGCAATCCCGCTCGGTTTCGAACTTCCCCAAGTTATCCCCATATCATAATAAACTGGTAACAACTACGTGGTATGCGTTCCAATCGCAGCAGCATTATCTGTGGAATTGCACAATCAGGACTAAGTCAATTAGAGTGCTTTAAATATCATCCGCCTGCAAATAATTTGCATTCATTCGTGGTACAGAAACTGAATCATTAGCAAATATTTCAGTTATCTATAATCTGGCGTTTGGTAAATTGTGACTGAATCAGTAACATTTTACTGATATTTGATTAACATATTCACTTTAAAAAATGACAGAATTCAGTACGGGAAAGACGGGAATATCGACCACGCGGATAAAACCAACCACCAATATTTTCATATAAATCAGCCGCCAATATCCACATCTACAAGGTAAGCAATGGGAAAATTGCATGATTTTTTAAAGAGAGAGTGTATTCGAGTTCGTCTTAGCTAATTTCGTGAAAAAATAAGCCTAAAAACGGTATTTCAAAATTTAGTCTGACCACACTTCCACAAAACGATCGCCACCACAGCGTACACCTGTGACGTCAGACGTAGACATTGGTGTTGAATAAAGTTGCAAAATAGACTCGAAAAATTTGCATCTCAATAGAAGTTTTCTTACGAAGTCCCTATCTGAATAATTATGTGTTAACAACCAACGATTATATTGCATCCTAGAAGCAAAGTCCGATTAACATTCATTTTTGTACAGTTTTCTATTTGTCGAGAAACAATCCTTGTACTTGTTCTTGGTTCTTCTTCTACCAGTGCTAAGATTTGTTCCTCTTGTTAAAGGCTTACTTTTCTATGTAGGCCGCAAATTTCCAACTTTTGATCTTTCCGGTTTCACGAAGATATCGATCCAAATTTAAGAAAACCTTTCTTTTAGGATGTGATCTGTTGGGATAAGGAAACTCACTATTTTTTCCTGACATTCATTGGCCACTAAGACATTTGTAACTCATCAATACATGTCGTTTTTCTCCAAAACGGAGCATTTAAACAAAAAATTACAAAAGAGATAAAATGATCAGAAAACAATTCTACGTTTGACATTTCAAGAAAAAGCTGCATAGGCGTACTTAGAAATAATTGAAGAAGATAACGGGTACTTCATCCCTCAGTTACCTCCATTCGCCCTTCGATTTTTTTAACCAAAATTACATAATAAGTATGCCGGAATAAGATAAAAGTACGTGCAAAATTTCAAGTGTGTATCTTACAAAACAATGGGATTATTAACTAAAATATTTTTTTTAAATGTAACTTTAACACCCTGTATATTGAAACAGGGACGCCCAAATAAAAAATGGCATAAGAAAAGTCAATATTTTAGTCCAAAGAATATGTGGTTTATGGTATGACCTTCTATTTTGGGACACCCTGTATATTATTTATAAGTTAATAACCAAACTCTGATGCCGAAATTTGGTATACATATATTAGGTGGTATAAAATATAATCCTAGGAGTAATGTTTTACATACGTTATGCCTAATGTTGTATTTCCCACATACTTACACAATTGACTGCTTATGGTTATGAAATGCATAAGACCAAATTACTCGACATAACCAGATAGGTACCTTAAAATCAAACTCAAGAATGATAAGCACGTCACTAAATATATTTTGATGGTTACAACTGGAATTCCTTTTAATTCCTTGAACACAGTTACATGTAAAAGTGTCGTTGACCCACACGTGACTTCCATTACAATCAACAATCTTTGATTAATTACAGGAATTTTGGAAGCCATAACAATGCGTGAAATGCGTTTTAATAGTATAGTTACGGGTTGTTGACTAAAAACAAGTATTTGCAATTTCCTTAATGGAGCATGGTACGATAAATAGCAATAGATAAAAAATACAAAAATAGAGTACTAGAAATTAAAAAAAAAACAGTTGAAGTACCTATGTTAATGTATCAATGTATGGAATACATGTAAATAATGGTTTAATGTTATCTATGTGTATGTAGTTTTATATTTACTTTATTGACCTTGCAAACTAAGCTAAATTCACTTCATAATATAAATCTTGGACATATCAGAGTCAGAGAGCAAATAATATGGCGCATAGTTATTAACTTTCGAAATTACAATACCTACTGAGCAAATGCATTTTTTAAATCTGTCTAGTTCATTCGTGGCTGATATCATTGAAAGTTTAGTCATGTCGTAATAATTTTATAACTCAATATCTTTTATGCGTTGTCTGATTACAGAAAATGTGACAAAAAAAACTGAAATATAATAGAGCATCTGCATTTGATAGTATGTCACCATATGTTATAGAGATGCTAAATTTCTTTCAAATACCTCTGATGTCCATAGAAATATTTCCTCTTTATGGAGAGGGATCATGTTTCTGTTTGTCTATTTGATGACAGACCAAATGTTAGTAAATCCAATTTCAGTACCGTTCACCATTTATTTCTTTATTCTCATACGAATTCTACCCAATGAAGTCTGTATTTTAATAATTTTATTTGTATCAACACATAATTTGATACTTATTGTGGAGAATAGCAAGATTCCAATTTAGGGATCAACCTTATTATTAAAAATTCTTTAAACAAATGAAACCTATTGAAGAGTAAATTTCTTTTAAATTATATTCATATAGTGTGTATTAAGTGACGAAATAAATGCAGATATTGATATAATTAAGAGAAACAGATCAGGGTCTTCCTTCCATCTGTTTTCTCTGGATCCTTTAGCCATTAAAATCAATCTGTTTTTTTTAAGATTATGATCCATTAAGCTCTTTTCTTTCTTGTATTTGTCTTGGCTGAGGCCCTGACAGTAGTTGGCGGACTATATTCCGCGGCGACTGTTGCTCTTTGCTTCAATACCGAGGCTGTGTGACACGAAGCCGCAAATAAAGTCACTACTTGTCATTCTCTTGTGTTCGTGTCATTTGCCCTTCCTTTTAATTCCATCTTGTTTTCAAGCTGCACTACGCTGATGAAGGGCAAAAACCCAGAAACAACGTTGTCCGCAATTGCTTCGTTGTTCCTTCCATCTGTTTCCTCTGGATCCTTTAGCCATTAAAATCGACCTGTTTCTTTTAAGATTATGATCCATTAAGCTGCTTTCTTTATTGATATAATTAATGATTAAAAATTTAATTTACTATTTACATATACTCTTACATATACTCGTTGTCGGGATTTGTGGTATGGAAGGTAGAATTAAGGAATGTACATTCTTAAGCCATAATAATTTAAAAAAAGTACGATTGATATTGATAATACTTTTAAATACACTCACAGATTAGAGCTAGAATTATAGAATGTAAAGAATAGTAGGTAGAGTCGCCGCAACAACATGTTTACTAATCTCAAAGCTATCCACCTGTTAAAGGGATGAGCTGGTGGACTATTAATAAGAATTATATTCATAATGTATCACATAACATGTGATAACTGATCTAGACAAGCAGATGAGCAGTCAAAATTTAAACAACATACAATTCAGGTTGGAAACCCTTATGTGCGTCAAATTTACCTTTACAGGGTTAACTAAGTACAAATATTTTAAGAGGGAATAGAAAAAACTAAGAATAAACGAATAATCGCTTTTCAAAAAAATCTATAAAGCGAAAAATTATTTTTCTTCTATATTATATTAAATCTTTATTTAAAGCCATCAATACCAGAATCATGTATTTATATCACCCTGTATGAAATTATAATCAAAATTCCGAAAACTAAAATAACCATAATTATGTTGCCCCTCAAATAAAAGAATACCGAGAAATTTTTAGGAAAGAAATATTTCAGGATTAAAATGGAGGATCCGACTCAACCTGAGTTTATTATTAGTGAAGAATTTGGCACGGAGACCCATTAGAATTTGCATAATTACACTGTAACTTAGGGGAGTGTTATACAAAGCCAGCCATTTACCTTAATAATAAACAGACAGTTGTAGACGCCAGATTAGAAGCTCACACTATTATTATTCTATTTCTGATGGCTGTTTCATTGGTGTCGGATATACTTTAGTTATACAGTTTCAAGGTCTTACAGTTCTAATACACTTCTTTTTGTAATGACATAATTGCGTTAATTTACATACAAAACGTTTTTACACTTGCGAGCGTTGAGTCATGTGTTGTACTGTAAACATAATGCAGATTATGGTGACAGGTGGACTAAAAGAGTGTCTTAACTTAAGTGTCCTTCGTGACATAATTTTGTAAATATAGGTAGTCTATTAAAGATAGCACACATTATGCCTGTATGGACTTGCACAGACTAGCACGGACTTGCAAACCTGCACGACTTTGCACACTTTTCCAGCACAGACCAGCAACTTTTTGTGCAAGTTATGTATGTGGCAGACGTTTTCATAACAATAATATCTCTATCCCTCATTATAACAAAGGAGATTAGCCCAGAAGATGGAGAGCTGTGTGGGAGAGGGGGCGGCATATTATTTATAAGTAGGCCGCATTTGCGCCCAGGAAAGTTGGTAGGCCGTAACTACTCTTCAGTGCAGGAATGAGAGAAACCTGGAAAACCTCATTGATTAGGGGGGTAGTCAAATGTCAATCGGTATCAATCTCTCACATTAACCCAAGCCAACATTCTTCCACCCTACCATACCCGCAGAGAGGGTGCCAATCCTCTCCATGAATATAGCTTATATATGGTCTACCGGCAGCGGGGCGCGAACCCACATCGATCTAGTCACCTCGATTCAAGTACTGACGCCTTAAACCGTGCGATCACTGACCGACCAAAGTTTTGAAGTATAAGTATAAAAAGTAGTTCAATTTAGTTCGGAAGAATAAATGTTTGTTTTAATGATGTTGTATGACGAGGAGGAAGGGGAAGAAGTCAGGAAAATGATAATCTTTTGGGTTTACCCTATCAATAAAAAGAGAAAGCTGTATGGTGGATTTCATCATTTATTTTCTGAACAGAAATTAAAAAAAAATTCTGTATTTTCGAAAGACAAACATAAATTTTTCGAAATCATCCTTGCGTACAGCATCAAAGCACAAGATTTCTCAAGCAGTGTCATCTGACTAAAAACTTGCAGATTGTTTTAAGTAAGCCAAAAGTAAAGTAAAAGAGGTTGTTGATAAGCGTCAGTGCCCGACAGTCCAGCAATATATTCACAATTTAACTGGTCGAGTATTTCTAACAGGATAACTAACACTAATCTCTGACTTTTGTGGGAACAGAACTTACTTTGGATTAGCGCGTCCAAACACATAAATTGCAGGCCACTGACACGACCTGCAGTGAGGGTCGTTGCAGGTGACGGTTCATGCAGGTGCGGTCTAGTGTGCGATGCTTCATTAAAATATGGTAACCTTCATTTACCGGCTTTGTAGGACCATGCTGTGCAGGCCCATGCTGGTTCATGCACGTATAATGTGCACGATCTTTTAAACAGCTTAGACTGGGATCAGACAGAAGATGCGAAAGACATCATATCGTTCGATCTAGAAATAGCTATATGGAGACCACAAAATATTAATTTCGAGAAAAACAGAATATAAGTTTTTACCGTCAGTAGCACCATATCAGAACAACGTATTATGATTAAATTTTTGTCGTGTGAGGGCGTAATATCCACCAAAATTTTTCAAGGACTTACAGTGTGTCCCAATTTCATTGTAAACTAGATAGAAGGATGCGGTTATCGCAATACTTTTTTGAATTAAGATGCTGTAATCACAACTTCCGTAGACCTCTTAATTTTTGAGATACAAGGCAAAAATAAAAAAAAAACTGTTTTTAAAGATTTTTTGTATCTTAGAGAATAGCTGAGATATCTTAATGATGAAAATTGCTTCTAGTGTTTAGTGGTGTACTTCTAATTTGCCTACAGGGAGTCTAGTTTAGAATATAACCCACATATATATTTTTTAATGGAACACCCTGTGTATTTTATGCCATTATTTGCATTATTGTTTTCATTTACAATGACATATAATAGTTGTTACTTTATATTTTGGAAATTGTTAGAAAGCGTTTAATTGATAAAACTGGTGTGTGATGCATATGTGGCAATTCATTTTTGTATAATTATACAAAATTAGTTCATGAACTAAATTACTTAAGAAAATGTACGCAAAATGAACATTTGTTTAAACAATTAAGTTATAGCAATATTTTGTATGCTACATCTCGCGGACATTTAGCGCCATAATTAATAATACTATACATATACAGTGCTTTCGAAAAATAACGATTAAATCTTTATTTTTGAAATTGAAAGTTTTCGATAAAATCCTTTGGCACGTCGATTTTGTTTTTAAAAAAGGCACTTTTTGACATACGACCTATATTTGTGAGGTCATCGTTGTTCGAGATATGACGGCATCGACAATTTTTTTAAATAGCAATTCCCAATTTTGACCATGCCATTTAAAAGAGCGTGTCATTCTACATACAAACATTATGAAAAATTATAGTGTTACATAACAAAAATTTCAAGAAAATAATATTTGAAGATTTTAAAATTTAATTTTCGCAATACTGTACAACTTCCCATTATGCAACACCTGTCCGTCCTTATTTAGATGAGCTGTACCTGAATCGTTGAATAGGGAGAAGGGAGCCGATTGAGTGGCCAGCCAGATCGCCTGATTTGACACCCCTACATTATTTCTTGTAAGGATACTTAAAAAGCAAAGTATACGTTACTAGACCGGTTAATTTAGAAGATTTAAAAGCAAGAATTCGTCACGAGATACATCGTATACCTCCTGAAGTTATTGATAATGTACAAAAAGAATTTATTAATCGTCTTGGCTTAGTCAGGCAGCCAACGGTGCACAATTTGAACATTTAATTTAGTCGATTTTTTACATAATCATTATCATTTTCAGTATTGTGAAAATTAAATTTTAAAATCTTCAAACATTATTTTCTTGAAATTTTTGTTATGGAACACCATAATTTTTCATGAGGTATGTATGTAGAATGACATGCTCTTTCAAATGGCATGGTCAAAATTGGGAGTTGCTATTTAAAAAAATTGTCGATGATGTCATATCTCGAACAACGATTACGTCACAAATGTGGGTCGTATGTCAAAAAGTGCCTTTTTTAAAACAAAATCGACGTGCCAGGGGATTTTTTCGAAAACTTCTCAATTTAAAGAATAATGAATTTATTCGTTACTTTTCGAAAGCACTGTATAATAATACGATGTGTCTTAAGAATAATATTCACAAATATTGAAAATATTAAAACCCAGAATACGTACATCTATTTAGTTTTATTTTATAATTTACTTACTCTTTCCATTATTATATTTAAAATTTTCACCAGAGAGCAAATTTAAAGTTTCGAAATATTTCTTTCAATATTAAATAATTTTCAGCAGTTTTTTATTGACATTGTCGATTAATTTTCATCTTATTAATTATTGTTTATATCGGTTTCTTTAATTTCAAATTTTATTGAACTAAATATGTTTATAAATTACTTACTTGGCAAAGATAATATTTTTTTAATGGCATATTTCAGCTTGATCATGTGATTTATTTGTTTACCTTTGCTGAAACGTTTATTTGGTATGGTAAAAAACGCAAGAATGATGTTTTTTACTATTTTTTACTTTTTACTATCAAGTTACAAATAAGTATTCTTGAATTCATATTTCAATCACATATTGAGCTGAATAAAATTTCTCATAAAATGTTCCTTTATCTAAAATCTGATGACAAGAAACAAAAATCGATTCAATGTACCCATTATTTTCCTCTTGGACGTGATTTCACGACGAAAGTAGCACAGTTAACTGCATAAAGGTTTTATATTCTTCTATTAACTGCGTGTATGGGAATTTAATACAAGTATCTATATATGTCCGCGAATACCTACTAGTTTCGCAAGTTTAAAAAATGTTACAAAGAAATGCGGTGAGTTAGCAAAGAGGTACCTACATTTTATAGTTTACAGTAAACACTTTACACAACTCTATTATATTTTGCTTTATATCATACTCGTATATCACCAATATACAATAATGGCTTTCATTAACCATAATATTAAAAACAAATAACCGTTTCTTTAAAAGAAACAAACATTTTAATATACGATAATTCACAAAAAAAATACACAATTCATCACAAAGCAAAGCAAACTTTAGACAGATGGGGAATATACGTAGTTTATTCATATATTTTCAGGTATTAACAATATTGTGTGAAACTAACTACTCAGTGGACAAAAGCCCCAACCTGCGTTGAATTACACCCACAATATCTACCCATATATTCCTTATTATTAGCTTTTGTAACATTTTTACTGTTTAAGAAAGGTATTTTAAGCTAATATGTATCAAATCTCCTACAATTCCTATCAATGAAGTCATATGTATGTTCTCTGATACCAAACATCTAGGTATGCTAATGAACATCCACAGACAAAACTCTATTCAATAATTATCTAAAGAATTTAATATATTTACTAACCTCTGGAGTGGGAACTCAAAATTCAACCACAATAGATGAGATCTCATTTATTTCTGCATTTTATTATTAGGATTGCTTCATCAGGTGGCCTCCTTTAACTTGAGTCAAATATCTAACTATAAAGATGATTATACCAATAAATTTAATTTATAATAATATATTAAATTCTTTAGATAATTATTGAATAGAGTTTTGTCTGTGGATGTTCATTAGCATACCTGGATGTTTGGTATCAGCTAACATACATATGACTTCATTGATAGGAATTGTAGGAGATTTGATACATATTAGCTTAGAATACCTTTCTTAAACAGTAAAAAAATACGTAGTTTATATTATAAATGAATTTATTTATATACAAACACTGAGCACCGACGTACAGTACAGTACAAATAGATGAAAACCATAAAACAATAAAATGATAGACCTGAATGTAATAACATACAAAGTGTGGCGCCTTTTATGCAGGATATTGAAACCTAGAGTTTACGAATTGTGGAGTGGAGTGCAGTGGAGACTACGAAATCAGTGTTGCCAGATGTGAATATATTCTTCATATTTGAAGAATTTTGACCTAAAATATTACCCCTGCGAAGAAAAGATTTAAAATCACTAAAATATGGAGAATATACTATTTTACTTAGTTGTTCTGTTTTTTCTTTATAATTTATTCATTTGGTTTATAAATAGTCGGACATCACGCTTTGTGGTGTGTTTGTTCCAATGTAGTGTGTCATAGTACAATGTTATTAGATTAGTGTAGAGCAGATGTCCGATTCCTGATAGTTAAATGGCATTTGACATTATTTTGAACAATACGACTTTATAAACTATAATACCTACACAATCACTTATATCAAAGCTGCTTTTTAACAAGCATTCCAGTTGTTTTTGCTTTTCTATTGAGGTTTCTGTTATATGAAGGAAATTGTCAGGTTAAATTCTGTGAAACAGATCGATGTTATTGGATTTATGAATTTACAGTGTGTTGTGTTTGTTATGCTATTTTGATTTGAGTAACAAAACAGTGTATAATAGCGGCAATATTCCTAGGAATCTGTATTTTATTGTTTTTTTGCATTAAATACGCCACATCTCTATTTAAGAACATAAAGTGTTCTCAACATTGTTACCAATCGTTGTTATGAACTGCAACACTTCATATTATGATATCGATGGAGCTAAGAAGACGAAAATGGCAAAATTTTCTTAAAAAATATCATTGACCATATTTTCAGTATTACATTCCATTTTACGTCTAGCAAATTGCAAAATTTACACATTGATTCGACATCACTCTTTGAAATTGAAAATTTTATAAGCTTTTTTTACGAATATTTCTGGTGATATTTTATATTGTAGTGTAACATACCCGGGTTCTTTCAACATTGTTGAAAGAGGAAGCATTTGGCCAATAATCGAGAAGATTTACCTACGTTGTGTTTATTTATATTATTTATTAACTTACCTCGAATGTGCTACATATTTACGAAATTAGGGAGATTTGAGTAGTTTTAAATAAAACAAAACAAATTACTAAATACACCTCGTTTATTAGTTTTCTGTCAATGGTGTAATAGCCTACCTAACCACCTATCAGTGCCGTACTCAGCCTTGAATTCACGGGGAAAAGAGCACGACAGAGAAAACCCCGATCACAATTCAAAGAATCGCTGTCGCTATTGCAATGGTACTAATAATGATGACAATAATAAAAATGTATCTCTACTTTAGTACTTGAATGCACGGTAATATAATCATCATTCTACATACAAAACTGAAGAGTATTTTGGTTAGTTAGCCGACTTGCGTCAGAAGGTACTGAGGTCCCATACGGGAGGCTACCCAGCTAGTAGTTGAGGGGTTGAACAAACATCTCAAATCATATCTCATGCTTCATATGTTTTTAACGGATGTTTGTCCAGTCACGGGAGAAAATATTAATAGAATCACCAAGGCTCTTACAAACATCTGACAAGCAAACCGCTAATTCAAGTAATAAAGCAGTAGTCCTAGATGATTAATAATAACTTACAATACCATTTACAACAGCATAACTTCGACTCAAACTAAAGTTATACATATAATTTCAACAATAAATCAACAATAAGTACTGTTTTACCTCCAAATCATAATAAAATATAATGAAACTGTAATAAAATATTAAACAGACAAGAAAATAATAAAAGGAACACAATGACATTCAATCTTTAAATACCATATACAAAAACAAGTTACTGACCTGTAAAATTAGAACAGATGCACTACTTATCACTATTCACTGTCTTCCAACCTATCTGTCGAAGTCTTAAAACCCCACTAACTAGTAACTACCCGTTGAACCCCGTCCCGCGTTCCTGTGTTTATTATTGCTTCGTTTCCAGTCGCCCCTCTAGCTAATACTTATATAATATTCTATACAGGGTGTTATTTATTCAGAAGTACAGATATAACAAAATAATATTTAACTAAGTGGATTCCCACAATATTGTAAGTAAAAAATATAAAATCTTGCAATTGAAATGGCATATTATTTTTAGAAAGACAGTTTACTTTCGAGTTAAAAACATCAAGGTCTCGGATATTTTGTTTAATATACTTAAGTACCTATATATTTTCTTCTAATAGCGTTAATAATTTTCAGAGCAAAATCCAAATATGTATCTCTCTAAAAGTTACCACTACCTTTAAAGAAACTAAGTGATGGTACCATATAGTAAAAAGTTGTTATACCTTACGTATATATCATCCTGAAAGCTAAAGCAACCTTGAAATGTCAAATAATTTTTCATTGTCATGTTATAAACAAGCTTCTTTATTACTGCCTTCAAATATTATTATTAGTCTGTTTCAAAATTCCGTTTTAAATCAATTGACGAAATGCAAAAAGCTATCTGCAAATATCAAGGCCAATAACTCGTTGCAAAAGTAGTCGACAGGTCATCATAGTTAATTTGACTTACATAGTTACTTTTTGTATTTAATGCAAACAATTTATCACGCTTGTTCTTTTGTTTTGTTCCTGTGGCGTAAAATATTCCTCATCAAATCTATACGTATAACAAGAAGCTAATAATCACCGATTTACTAATCAGTGCCGTCATTATTATTGATTATTCAGTGACGACAGCCCACAGCGATAAACAAAGTAGCTATTTCAAGGAATCTGATAGAGACGAATAAGATTTTTAATTCAACAGTTGAATGAACTCATTACACATAGATTTACATTGTTTTTACCTCACATGTTTTGGTTGTGATAGTGCCAGGAATATATGATTTCTTATATCATTAATAATGCACTAGATCTATAAGTTGTGTATTGTGTTATCTTTTGGGATTAGCATATTAAAGAAGCATTAGAAAGATAAAATAATACGGAATGAATCCGAAGAAAGAATAGCAGAAATTATAAAATGAGCTTAATATTATTGGAATAAGTATGAGATAGGTGAAGGTTAAGAAGGAATATGTTATGAGAATAATATATGAACTGTCAGTATATTTTTAATAAGAGACATTATTTAGCGGACGTGGTGTTTGCCTGCTTAAGTAGGAGTGACGTTAATATAAACATTGACAATAATGAAAGAGAGGGTTGTCTTAAGAATTTGGTTAGTCCCTAATATTATTTTCATTAAGAAAGCTTGAAAAGTGTATGTGTGCGTGTGTGTCAAGTTATTGAATAATGGACCAAATAATTGGAATTTTAGTGACATGTGTCGTGTTAATTATTAAGTGAATTATGACTGAGTATATTGGCATGCTTGGTACTTGTTTATTGGGTAATTTAGTATTTGACTAATGAATTATTTGACATTGTGAATGACAATGTGTTACTGACGACGCCTGCCTATTATTATTCTGTGTTTTATTTGTGAAGATCGTTAGCTGCGTGTGACATGGGGACCGCTAGCTATGCATGATGCGGCTCGGCTCTGGTTAAAGACGTAGTCTTGTTGTAAAGTATCTCTGGTAGTCTCCAGATGGTCAGGTCAGTGTGAACTGTTAGTTTCATATTCAGATTCAGTGTCAGGACAACATCCAGAGTAGCACAATAAGATTCATATATTCTTAGGGTAAAGTAGAGATTTGATCAAAACATTTGATAAATCAATTAGCTCACAGCGATTTAATTAATTTATTGAGACATTCGAGACAATTTATGGTGGAAGAAGCGCTCGATAGAACACTATGTTGCTATGCAGAAATAACATTGGTATTAAAATAATCTTTAACAATTATTATCTCCATATTTTTGCCTTTAGCTGCGTAAGGTTAAGTTTGCAATAATACATTTATTAAATATTTGTTTCAATCCGGATCGGTCAGTGGTCGCGCGGTTTAAGGCGTTAGTACTTGAATCGAGGTGACTAGACGGAGTTGGTTCGAGCCCAGCTGCCGGTAGACCGTATATAAGCTATATTCGTGGAGGGATTGGCACCCTCTCTGCGGGTATGGTAGGGTGGAATAATGTTAGCTTGGGTCAATGTGAGAGATTGATGCCGGTTGATATTTGACCACCCCCCTAATTAATGAGGTTTTCCAGGTTTTCCTCATTCCTGCACTGAATAGTGGTTAGGGCCTACCAACGTAAGTCGTTCCTGGGCGCAAATGCGGCCTGCTTAATAATAATATGCCGCCCCCTCTCCCGCACAAGTCTCCGACTTCTGGGCTAATCCCTGTGATTAGAATGAGGGGTAGAGATATTATTATTATTATTATAATCCACCCTGTATATAAACACTGTAACTACTATAGATATATTGTTTGGGCTTCCCAGATTTAGTTCATTCCTATAAACATACGATTATATTTGCTATTCCTTTTTTTTACTAGGTACTGTATAGTAAAGCAAATACCTACTTCTGGTTTAAACATCAGCATCATAGAATATGCAATGATTGCTAATAAATATTTGGAACATAGATATATCTTGAATTTCTCTAAATTATTTAAGAGAAAATATAACGGATCACTGTAACGTAATAGTGAAAGTTATTTGATAAAATACTTTCATAGTTGCATACAGAACAAGCTTAAATGAAATTCAGAATAAAATATTTACGCAAGCAAACCAACATGTACAATTACAGCTTTCAAGATACTTTCTTGCAAAATTCGATTCATTGTATATGAAGTACTGTACTTTTAATCAACAGGTACGTTAATAACCTAGATTTGCCCCAACAAAAACTTGAGTTATTTACCAGGCCACGATATCAGGATATTTCAGAATGATGGAGCAAGTTTAAGTGTGCAACATTCATAAAAAGAGTACCGAAAATAGCTCCGTAACATTTAAATACATTAAGCTTGGTAACAAACAGTATAGTATGAAACATTTGGTTAAATAAAATGTAATATATAATTTTAAAGGAAGCGAATAGTTCTGTTAAATAAACAAATTAAATTTTATCGCCGCCTCTTAAACGCATGACAACATCTTTGCATAATATCTTTTACTACCACACATAAATATATTTTATTATTGCATGATCCTGCTATAAATGTTGTAAGTGATGTTCCTTTTCACAGTAAAACAATGTGTATATTTGCCAATTGGCAATGAACAGCGCTTTTTATTATTACTTATGAATGAAAAAATCATGCATGAGTAGGTATATACGTAGTATATAGCGAAAAACGTACATAATTTGAATTGCTAACTACACAGACCTACAAAAAAAAATTACCTGCATCATAGAGAGAAAACCATGACACACCCATGTATTTTTGCTCCCCGAAATCGACTCTGAAGTCAATTGAACCTCCATATGCTAAGCGTTTCTTTTAGAGTTATAAAACTTGGAAAGTGGCAGAATTCACTATCAAACATTATCATCACACACATCAAAGTTATGGGTTGAAACAGTTAAACTTAGGATTCTTTGACGTTTCCGTTCTAACACTATAACCATGGATCACTTTATGATTCTCAATGATTATATAACTCCCTAACAAAATAACAAAATTGAAATGAGTTATGATGGCTTGGACGGGAATATCCTTTACTGGTAATAAGTTCATTTGGTGAAACCAAAAATTACACTATCTGCTTATTTTTTGTAAAGTATTTATGATGTATGATCAACTGGAAAATTTGAAGTCCATCTGATAAGTAGTTCTAGAAATATACGAGGTCAAATTGGAACTAAACGCTTGCGAGGCATGACGTCATTGGCTTCTACAGCTTCTCTGTACTTTTCCAGTGTAAACTCGGGCAAGGGCCTTTCTGTATTGAATTAAAACATATTAGCAAAAGCTAATTAGTTTTAAATTCCCAACATGCTATTTGAAAGCATATTCGTCTAATTAACCGATGGTAGATTTAGTTTAGATCTAATGATGACCTATTTTAATACAAATCACCAATTTGTAAGTGCTGAAATGAGAGGTGTAAAAATACAAAGGTAAGTTTTAAAACGAAATCGTTAATGGTAGCTAGGTTTTCCAAAAAAGTAGATGAGTACTAAACAATTGTTTTGTTGTAGGTACCAATTAGTAATTTTAGTTAATTTTTATTGTGTGATGGTTTCGGATCACGACTGACAAATCTGTGGCGATTATTCATATCACTTTAGGTCAGTAGTCAGTTATACTACTTTTCCATGCTTTCTATGCTAACGAAATAGCAGAGATCATACTAAACATTACGTCAAAGTAGATTGGTCTGCCAAAGAATCTACGAAACCTTGTCCTTAGTAGAGTCATCTAATATTCTCCATGCATATCTTCACACTAAACTTGGTATGATGAAAGAATGATGAAAGAATTTGTCAAAATTTTGGACAACGATGTTATGGATGCAAAAATTTTCGGAGAATATATAATGCAAAAACTAAAAGTAGCAATTTTGGCAGCTTTTAGATTTCCACAATGTTGAGTGCTGACACATTTATTACATTGAATAAAGTAATTGAAGACATACAAAAGTGAGAATTATAAGAAATTAGTTGCTAATCTTACTTAGGAGTTACCAGGGATTGGGTTGACTGCGGAATTAATTGATTCGCTTTCTCCATTCGTATTTACATTGCTTACCACAAAATCTTGCAACCTACAGCCAAGATCAAGGAGAATGATTCATCAATATATCAATAAATGAAACGAGATTAGCCATGTCTGATGAAATATAAATATGATGGCTGACTTCTCTTGGATGTTAGAAAGAAAGTTTTCTGAAACGATAAGTAAACGAAACCATTGCAAATTATTTGGTGGTAGAATATACAAAAATACAGACAAGCATAATCTATGCGGTCATTTGCCTGTTCAAGTTCATATTGGATGTATATATTGCCTTGACTAAATTATTATCAGTGTTATGTGGTTACTGAGTTTCTACCTTCTCTCTCTTCTCTTTCCTCGTCTGGGCTATCTGTTTAATGGAAGTCTAGAAACATTTACCATAACAACCTTTATCGATTTGTTTGTGGTGTGCAAAATCATCTTAACTAATTTCAACTTTGTTCTATATTAGGGACTTATTTGATTTTAAATGCGTTTCAACTAAGTTCTATGTTAGATAGTGTTATTAATTTTACAATATGTTTTCCGACTGGAGAAGATCTTATATCTTTTAAATTCGATGTAATAATTTACAAGATTTGTGGATTTATACCTTCTATAAGCCTTATTTTTCTGCTCTCATTCGGCAATAATAATTTCTGCATTCAACCATTTTGGAAATTGCCTGTTAAAAACTGCTATATGGATAAAATCTTTCGTAACACAGCGTCATCCTCTTTGCAAATAAAAGACAGACTCGACCAGTCAGTTAGCAGTGAATTCTCATGTAAAGCTGGAAAATTAGCTTTAATGTAATCGAAATTCATCACATTGTTAGCAGAAGGGTTTAATGGAAAAATATTACATGAACATAGAGAATTGAACAACAAAAGCAGGATGGTGTGGGTCTTCAGACAGAAGAGGTTCCTGAGAACAAAAAATGTTTTATAACTCAGTATTCGGTCAGTCGGTCGCGCGGTTTAAGGCGTTAGTACTTGAATCAAGGTGACTAGACGGAATTGGTTCGAGCCCAGCTGCCGGTAGACCGTATATAAGCTATATTCATAGAGAGGATTGGCACCCTCTCTGTGGGTATGGTAGGGTGGAATAATGTTGGCTTGGGTCAATGTGAGAGATTGATGCCGGTTAATATTTGACTACCCCCCTAATTAATGAGGTTTTCAGGTTTTCCTCATTCCTGCACTGAATAGTGGTTAGGGCCTACCAACGTAAGTCGTTCCTGGGCGCAAATGCGGCCTGCTTAATAATAATATGCCGCCCCCTCTCCCGCACAAGTCTCCGACTTCTGGGCTAATCCCTGTGATTAGAATGAGGGGGCGCGATATATTATTATTATTATGATTAATTACCCGATCTAAATAATATTATTAATATAATTAAACTTAACATAAATTTGTTATTTTAATGGATGATTTTAATACTAATATGTCCTTAAGTAGTCCTTACTGGATTTAATTAGCAGTAATTCTGACTTTAATATTGAGAATATGGAGGTCTAAGATAGTTATTTTTCTGATCATAGTGAATTTATTCACAATGAATCTAAAACAATTTCGTAAGAATTTTAACTTGGATGGTTTCATGATGCTGCTAATATTAATTGGAATTATATTTTTTAACGATTGTAATAATTAGTCTCTTTACAAGCATGCTCCTATAACGAAATATTACTTTTAACAAACTGAGAGAACACTAATTTACCGATACGTTGAAAGAGATAAGAAAAATTAAACTTAATGTTTGAAAAAGATATAACCACTCTTCAGTGCAGGAATGAGGGAAACCTGGATAACCTCATTATTTAGGGAGGGTAGTCAAACGTCAACCGGTATCAATCTCCCTAGTCACCTCGATAGTACTAACGCCTTAAATAGCGCGACCACTGACTAATCCAAATAATACATATAATAATGGTACATAACTTAAAGGCAGATTGATCACGTCAAAATAAAGAGATTCAGCCCAACACGCCTTATTCAATTGTTGCTCCTTTTCATTCTACAGGCTGTTAACAGTTGAAAATATGTTTTCGGTTTTTGCTGCATTTCTAATTTAATTCCCGTCGAATCTCAAAAACTGAAATCGTCTGTACAGTATAACTAGCGCCCCCTAGTCGTGATCTCAACACTGTATGCATATTAGAAATTGCCACCTCAAAAAACATTAGACTACAAATGTTCAACCAGTATTAATAACTCACTCTGTATGATGGTACGATCGACACATTTTATATATCGACTAAATTTAAATTATAAGCATTATAAATATGGTAACCGTATCTACCGGCGTAAAAACTCCTCCTGTAGCGACTATATTAAGACAAAACGAGAAAAGATAAGCATGTAACGCAACACATGGCGGTGGATTCTAAATATGAACTGTCGGTCTTTCCCACAGGAATTCGAATATATCAAACGTAAGCGGGCTGCAGATAAAAGCTTTAGAGCTGATATAAGAGCCTTAGCATTTTAACACTCCATATTAAAAACAAGTGTAAGCCGAGAGAATTGCTGTTAAAAGATTGCATACATTCGAGGGGGTAGAAAAACTAAAAAATGTGCTTGTGGAATTCACATAAGAGATTATCGAACATTTTTGTCGTTCCGTTTTTTCAAAGCCATGTTGCTATCCACGAAAAATTGTTAAAGTAAACTGTGATTCTTTCCTCAAGGATATATCGATGGAAAATATCCATAGCATGTTCTAAATTAACTTTAATATTTAACTAATTTGATATACGAGAATATTATATCACATAAATAATAATATAGTGTTGGAAGCTGTAATAAACAGTAGAATTTAAAGATAAACGAATAAACAAATTTTTTGGAGTAATTTGGCTTGGCTTTATTGAATTGTTATTAAGAAATTTAAAACCTTCTTATGGAAAAATCACTGTCACTGAAAAGAAAATTAAAGAAGTCTCTACTCTAGTTTTAAAAGAATTATACAAGGTATAAATTTTTCGGTCTTAACTTTGTGAAAAGATAAAACATGACAAAATAATAGTTAGATATCTTTTCTATGATTCCATTTTCCCGACACATGTCGATTAACCAGTTCTTGGGCCTTTATTATTTTTACTTTATACTTTGGACGTAACAAATGTAGTTACAAAATGTAATGTTCAGTTTCTTGCAGACCATACTCAGCTTTATCATCACTTTGCAGCTGACAAATCTGATCAGGCTATGGAAATTATAAACGATGATTTACTTAATATCAGTAACTATTCTACAAATCATAATCTACGCCTAAATCCTAATAAATCTAAACTTATTTTATTTTGCACAAAGAAAAGACGTGAGCATTTAAAAGCAAACATGCATATCGATGGTCCAGCAGTTCCGTTAGTTACCACTAGAAAAAAATTTTTTTTTTTTATAAAAATTTGAACTTTATAGACCATGTCACAAATGTTGCTAGTGAGTGTTACATAAGATTAAAATTGTTATATGCTAATAAAAATCTGTTGACATATAAGATGAAAAAATGGTTGTGCGAGAGTTTAGTATTGTCCAAAATACCTTACTGCAATATAGTATTTTATCCATGCTTAGATAAAGTTACTTGCAATAGGTTACAAAAAATTCAAAACTGTAGCTGTAAGAAAGTATGATCATATATCTGCCGCTTTTTTTAAATTTAAATTGGTTGAAAATCAACAACACATTTAAATATAATTTTCTTTCCTTTGTATTTCGTATACAGAGCTCTTCATCTTCCGAGTACTTAAAGGAAAATATGTCGGAACACAGTACATAACCTGAATTTACGAAACCAAACATCACTAACTATGCCTCATGACAAGACAGCTATGTTTCAGGGCTCACTTATATTTAACCCAGTTAAATATATAGTACCTTAGATTTCAAAATTAAAGGCATCGTGTCTGAAAAATCTTTTAAAAGATATCTAACACAGTATTTGTTACTTTTGCAATAATAAATGTAATGTTGGTCACTATTTGTTTATTGTTGTATTTGTTTATTTATTTTTTTTATTATTATTATTATTATCATTATTATTATTTTTTTTTTTCCAGTAAACACCTTCCGAGGCTCCGACACACTCGGAGATGTTCTGGAGAGTCAAGCAATGACCACTCTCCACTCCGTGGAGTCAGTAATCATTGCGCCCGTAAATCGTGTGTTCTGAGCAGACGTAGCGAACCAAGGACGATTGCCTTCTGCATTCTGCCGGCTAAGATCTCTGCCGAATTTCGACAAGCCGGTATGATCTTTAACTCAGAAAGCAACGTATGTCTCATTCCACCCAGGACGCCTATAATTAGCACCACAATCTTAACATTATTATTATTATTATTATTATTATTATTATTATTATTATTATTATTATTATTATTATTATTATTATTATTATTATTATTATTATTATTATTATTATTATTATTATTATTACATAATAGCAAGGACAGAGGCAAAGCCTATTAGTCCAATAAAATATACAAAATGACAGTTAACAGCTTGTAGAGTAAAACTAAATGCATAAACAAATACAAAAGAACAAATACATCAACAGAAAGCTAAAATCACATTACAAATTAATCATAGATCACTAGCGTGACAGGCCATAAACCGCACACGAAAAATACACTAGACGCGCACTCACTGCACGAATTGCGATGTCATCCACGCATCCAATCTGTTTTTGAAGGAGTTGACCGATGGAGCAGTAACAACAGATGAAGGTAGGCTATTCCAGTGATAGAACACTCTATTCGGAAAGAAGTGTTGACGTAAAGATGTTCTAAAGTTTTCTTTCGACAATTTAAATTGATGACCACGCAAACGTTCATCCAGATTTAACTCAAATAAATCCACAAAAGTTAAAGTAGTGATTTTTAGAATCTTATATACTTGAATAAGATCACCGCGCATACGTCTCATATTAGTACAAGTAATTTTCAAACTATCCAAACGACGATGATATGGAAGTGATCTGAATTTGGGGATCCATTTCGTAAATCTTCTCTGCACTCCTTCTATGAGTTTCATATCTTTTACTAGGTAAGGAGACGATATGTTTACGCAATATTCCAGATGCGGACGAATATATGATTTATATAATTTTAAATAGACTTGATCATTTGAGCTCTGGAAACACTTATTTAAAAGATACGATATGGAATTGGCTTTTTTCACAATGGCGGAAATATGTTCAGACCAAGTGAGACTGGAATTAATTAGTAAACCTAAATCATTCTGGTTAACAACAGTGTTTAAAGGTTGACCTTGATTGAAAGTATATGTAAACTTGGGATTATTTCTACCGATATGTAGAACAGGACACTTATTTAAATTCGTTGCACCTGTGCTGGATGGAAATAATATCATCTTGTTGGTCTTGCAGTACATTCCCAAATATCTTTGTATCATCGGCATACAGTGCATGCTGTGACTTGAGCTTTAGCGAGAGGTCGGCTGTATATACCAAAAATAGAACTGGTCCCAAGACAGAACCCTGCGGAACTCCCGAAAGAACTACTTGAGATTCAGAATGTGATTTGCCAACCCTTACTGAAAATGATCGATTTGTAAGGAAACTATCTATCCAGGCAAGCAAAGGACCGCGTATTCCATTATGTTCTAATTTGTATAGTAGTCTGTTTTTCGGGACTCTGTCAAACGCTTTAGCAAAATCAAAGTATAGAACGTCAACTGGAAAACCATTATTCCATTAATAGTGTCCATGAATTTAAAGAAGAAAAAAGATTAGTAAAGGTAGAGCGTACTGGAAGAAAACCATGCTGTGTATCCGGGATAAAAATGAGGACGAGTAAATAGGTGAGCAGATCATCCAATATAATACGCTCCATAGTTTTTATGCAGACAGATGTTAAGCTTATTGGCCTGTAATTATTTGCGTCCAGTTTATCGCCTTTCTTAAAGATGGGGGTTACAGAAGCCATAAGCCACATCTTAGGAAGCTGGGCTGTTCTTAAAGAAGTTTGCATTATATATGAAAGAGGCTTCGCAAGGGCTGTTGCAGTAACCTTTAAAATATTTGCCGGTATCTCATCAGGGCCGGGAGAGGAGTCACTACGGAGCTGTTTTAGATGTTTTAATACCACCTCCTCAGAAATGAAGATATTTTCCAAAGCATTTTGAACACGTAAGTTAGGAAGAGGAGGAAAAGGCCCAAGAGGTTCAATACAAAACACTGACTGGAACATATTCGATAGCACTTCAGCAGCTTCTAGATCACTAACAGTGATGGAACCATCGGATTTTCTGACTATAGGATTTTTGACAGCAGTCTGCAGTTGACCTCTAGTATACTTGTATAATGTTAATGCTAATAGTAATAATATTAGGGTTAAGTTTGAATGGCCATTAGGCTAGACTTCTACCCATTGTAAATTTCTCTTTGTAGAACTTACAATAAAGACGTTTTATTATTTCATCAAGGGCACTATTTTTCAGAAAATAGAATAGTTTTAATATTTATATTAAAGAATACTTTTCACCAATGGCGGAGAAGTTTAGGGGATTTAAGGGTGAAGAACCCCTATATCTACTGATTTTAGTTCAAAAAAAGTATTCAGGTCAAAATATTAATATTTTATTATGATTATTGCGTACCAACTTTGAAGGAAAAGTATTTATGTGTTGAGTAGATGCAAATAAATTTAATAATATTTTCAAAGTTAAACGTTCTGTATCAGGAAAACGGAGTATTATAGAGAAAAATGTTATAGAAATTATTTTTTCATGTTGTTTCCTACCTTGTATTTATCAAGTAGAATTAAGAAAATACCTATACTCGCGTCAAGAATTCAGACGTCTTACATGGCTGACATTACACATTTGTTTTTATTGTTAACGCAATTTTCGACATTTGGTCGCGTTAAAAACAATAATATTTTGCAATTTAGAGCAACATATAATGCAAACTTTTAGTGTAGTATACTATCAGTTGCAGTTTCTTAAATATTTGAAAATATTTGATGAAAATATAATAAATTATTCATTTTTTCGTATGACGTAAGTCGTCTGAATTCTTGTCGCGAGTATAGCATATACAAATAATTGTAGAATAAAAAATTATGGTATTGCCATTTTAAAATGTTTGAATATCTAATTTCCATACAGGCGAAACAAGGTAGAAATACTTATTTCGCTTACTTAGATCAGCCAAGGTTGATAAATTATGCTAATTCTATTTAATATAGCAAAATGCATGCAAACATTAATTTTTATCACAATACAACATCATTAGTATTAGTTTCAACCTCATAAATATTAATCTTATAATTAAATTACAAGCAGTAAATATTATGAAGTAAATAATCACTAAAAAGTATAGGTGTCAGTAAAAAATACATATACAGGGTGTCTCTAGATAGGTGAAATATATAAAATATTTTGGTGTTGAAAATGGTCTTCTGGGTTTTAGCTTGTTAAGGAAACAAAATCAGCCATGATTTCAAATCCATAAAATCCAGTACGTAAGCTTTGTAAATAAGTAAAAAAACTGATCAGTAAAGTATTGTTTCTGTATCATATGAGACAAAATGTTATAAGAATAGTTTCTCAGAATTTTTTAGTCGTATTTCAGAAATTATGCAAAATATTTCTTTTCAAACAATTGAAACGTATAAAAAAACGTATAAACGTACAAATCCGTATTTTACTTAAAATACTGTTTACAGTTATTTAAATGGAACTTATTCTAAAAATGTCATCTCATTTTTAAGGGATGATCGTAAATTTGCTGAATCATGCAAACTCAATATTATTTTATGCGTTTAACTGCATTTCGTGAAAACAATTTTTTTTACGGAGAAAATTTTATTGTGATTTGTATGGCCAGTATCTAGTAAATTTTACATGCGCAGCATTTTAAGTGATTATTTACAATATTATCATAATTAAAAAAAGGTTTTTTATTTGAAAACTTTATGGTTGTTGACATTAAAACTAGCGCCAAAAGCTTTGATTATAACTTTTCATAATTGTCTTTGTTTTGGCTCCAATATTAGGAAAATAATTGGGTGATTTCTATAAAATACTGAAAATTATCATTCTATAACGAATTTATCACAACAAGGCCCTATCGTAATAGTAAATAAATGAAGGTATATAAAATCATGTATTTTTCATACTTCCAAAACATTTCAATGAAACAACTGAGCTGAAAGTAGGAATTCTCTCAATTTCGAAATAAAAGTCATAGTTTTTTTGTTTGGTAACATTTTTTAACTTTTCTTCTAAACGCCCCAATTCTGAATTGTTTCCACTGGATTAAACTTGACATGTTTATTCTTATACAATGACTTTGTTATAGAATGGTTTGTCAATGTAATTTTACGTAATATTTTCCTGTTGTAATTGTTATATTACTATTTTTGTTCTGTAACCCATAATAACAATATTACAGTGTATAATACAGCTATCTGCTCTTAGAAGTAAAATTGTCCAGAAGTAAATATGTGTAGATATAGTTTTATAGATTCACAACCCACATTTAAGAATAAGAAGAAGAAATTATATTTTTTTAAAGCGCAGTTAGAGATACTACGACACATTACTAAAAAATTATTATAAAATAATTTAATAAGTAATTTTATTCCGAAATTTTTCGATTTTTAAGAAAGTTTTGATAGCATGGATCTGAAACTTAGCAGTTGTGGGTTTTTTGATGTGAGAATTACGAATTTGAAGCTTATTTTGACGTTACTCCAAGAGGGCGCTAGTTTCAGCGTATGTCTTAGGTAAATCAAAATATGTTTGTTTTATCTGTTGAGCTATACTTAAAGAAACTTAAAAATCCAAAAGAACGTTCAGTTCTACATAAAAATGCACTCTTGTTTAGGTTGTCTAACTTTATCCATTTCTGAGTTATTTTCATTTAAAAGTTTCACTCTATTTTGTGGTGATTTTCTTTCAGGCGTTGATACTGCTATTTCTTTTCTTAGGAGGCTTATGTCAGATTTTCATGTCAATAAGTATTACAGTATTTTGCGTGCGTCTGATTTATTATTCATGCAATTATTGAGAAATTTCAGAATACAATTTCAACCTTGAACACTCTGTATTTCTTAAACCAGCGACATTTGTATAAGGCATGATAAGCTCAAACATAATATTTTGGTGTTTAGTATCTTCAGCTTAGCGTTGACCCATTCTTTCTGACTCACCCTGTATATTTACCATATACGATTTTTTATTATTTAACTACCAAATCGTTCTTATGATTTTATAAAATATTTCAGTTACTGATAACAAAATAATGGTACTTGCCGCTATAATAAAATAAATATGTATTCCGAACACAATAGTAATACTTACATCAATAAAACATAATTTTCGTATAACCTGAAAATTATAAAATTATTTTGCTGGTTGCGCAGTTTTTAGGAACATCAAACTACTTGCTGCTGAATTCCTAAAAATTGCACTCGTGAAAAATTTTCCCGCTATGTGCATTCGTATTTCCTTCTCGCTCTGCTAGCTTGTGAAATTAAATTAGCTATTATTGCAATTCCACGAATTTTAAGTAAATAATTATTACTACTGCTGCTACAAATCACTGCCACTGCCGGTACAAAAACCGCTTTGCACCGCGAAGGGCGTTGACATTTAAATGAAATCAGCGAACTTGTTTATAAAATAACTTCGCAAATGCCTCGAATTTGCATCTAACAACTCGCAATGGAGTTTTTTCGACGCTCCGTGGGGAATTTCTTATAATATGTAGAAGGAAGGTTTTCTCGTGTGTATGCGAGGCCCGACGTAAGGCGATATAGGGAACAAAGCGCTTTGCAGTAATTAAACCCATCTTATGCGGAGATGCAGGGGGCAATCTGCATTTGCATGCCTGGTTCGCGCCTTACCAGTTTAACTATTTACAGTTTAATGAATAGCAAAATATGCGCTGCATTTTTACTGAAATGTTTACAGATGCAAGTTTCGAAAGTGCAGTGAAAACTTCATACGGCGTATTTAATAAAGGAATTGTATTATTCAGGTATACAGGATTATCTATCAATAAGTACACAAACTTTGACCACGTGCTCAAGAAGGCCTATAAGATAATAACAAAATTATTCCAGAATTATAGCTCGATATTTAAAAATGGGGCAAAACCCACTTTCCCATGGAAAATCGGCGTCTATGATAAGCATCGATGGAGATGGCTAAGATCCATAGATAAAGCTTACATCTGCTAACAATGTCAACTACCATGCCGTCGTTTTTTACAGTGTTTCTAAATGTAGAAACAACAAACTACATTTTCACTCGTTACAACCAGTCACTACTGATAAAACACACTGTCCAGTTGTGCAGTTAGTTAAAATGCCTATTTATTATAAGAAAATCGAACGAAACGAATAGGTAGGTACTAATAGAAAACTTAATGAACCCGCGGCAGTTTTGTCTCATAAGCTAGAAAAACAAACCGGCAAACTATATTATGGGAAAGTATCTATACACATATTCCTTTATTTATGAAATATAAAACGTTTAAAATTAAAAAAGGCGCTAATAACTAAAGAAGAATACAAAACTGCAACATAAATACAGGCATTAAGTACAGGGCGTTGGACATGATACAGGACATGACAGCAAATTTTACCGATGTGTTGCTGGTTGTCTACTTTGACTTTGTAAACGTTAAAAGTGAGGCGCACGGGTCGCATAGGCAGCGTTAAATAAGGATTTAATGTAATATAGAAAAATTTATTTTTTTCGCTTTATAAAAAAGTTTGAAATTTCTTAATTTTCTCTATCCCCTCTTAAAATATTTGTACTTAGTCATAGTTAACCCTGTATTGTAGAACTAATTCCTTTCATTCAAGTAACATTTTTTGCTATTGACACCTCACGATATCAAAGACTCCAGCTTAACTAATGCTCAATTCTGGCATACAGCATGAATTTGTGTTTAACCCAAGTACTAAGTAGCATTATAATAACGAAAACTGTTACCGCAACGTAAATTAAGTGGCTATTATTTATCGGTAAGTGGTCGCGCGGTTTAAGGCGTCAGTACTTGAATCGAAGTGACTAGATCGGAGTTGGTTCGCGCCCAGCTGCCGGTAGACCGTATATAAGCTATATTCGTGGAGAGGATTGGCACGCTCTCTGCGGGTATGGTAGGGTGGAATAATGTTAGCTTGGGTCAATGTTGATACCGGTTGATATTTGACTACCCCCCTAATTAATGAGGTTTTCCAGGTTTCCCTCATTCCTGCACTGAATAGTGGTTAGGGCCTACCAACGTAAGTCGTTCCTGGGCGCAAATGCGGCCTGCTTAATAATAATATGCCGCCCCCTCTCCCGCACAAGTCTACGACTTCTGGGCTAACCCCTGTGATTAGAATGAGGGGTAGAGATATTATTATTATTATTATTACTACGTAGTAATCACTTTTCCCACCATATTCTCACAATTGAAAATCACTTCATGGTTTTGTAGTTTTTGGTGACAGTTTGGTATCTGGCACGTTATGAAAACTAAGCAGAAGCACTTTAAAGTTTTCAAACTTTAAAGTGGATATTAAAGGTAACGGCAACCAAGCCATATCACTTACATATTACTTAGAAGTAATGGTGGCTTTAAAGTGATTGTAATAGTTTTGGCGGCGTATTGGGAACCGTTACTTTAATGTGGCGGCACTTGGTTATACAAGTGTGACAGTTGTTGCCACGTTATTGCTTCATCCATAAGTGATTTTCACATTTTACATTACGATAAAGTTACTACTACCTTCAAAATCCACTATGGACTAACCTTTACTCAATAGTGATCTGCTTCCTACATGATCTAACGCTAGAGAAAATACATTAGTTTATTACTAACTTTATCCTGTGTCTGTGTGGAAAATGGGTAGCAACAAAAACTCTCACAGAAAGAAAACTTTTCGGCATTTGACTACATTTTATAGAAGACTAAAATTTTATATAAGAAGAGCATCTTTAAAATTTCCTTCCCTTAAATTTTAAATTGCACTTAAGCGAAGACCAAGTGTCTTCGGGAGCACACTTGTTTGGATTGCATCTTAAAGTTTCTCTTTGAAAATGGTTTAAATGTTCTGGCCAGAATAATGTTCCGTTGTTATCCTACTGATATGGAAACAAATACCTTTTTTCTCTTCTGTAGACACTATTTTAAAAATCATTGTATTATATATATATCAATATTGCAATTTTGAGAATATGACGAATTAAGGTAAAGTGATGAAACAACGTTATTGTATCATTGCTACCACGTTTAAATGGCCGGAAAGTTGATGGGTTGGTTCCATTGAGCACTTATTCATGAATATAACAACTAGAGTTCAATATTTTTAGTTTCTGCCACTTTAAGTATACAGTTTAGGTGTATATCACTTTAAAGTTCTATTTTGAAAAGCAGGCAGGTTTACAGATGTATGTATGAGGTCCATATTTTATAATACGAATTTAAAAATATTATTATTCATCAGAGCTGCATGAAATTTCGTAGGTCGGTACATAATTATTGGTTGCAGGTAAAAAAATTAACAGTAAAGATAACATACAGATTTGGTGAAACATGACATAAAAAAGTCATAACAAACGTCCAAAGTTATAAGAAACCATATAGGTATACCTATTTCATTCTATCTGTACATGTTGATATATATTTTAACAACTTATAGTTATAACATATTAATCGAGTTTTTGCAATTATAACTAATTATTTTCTTTTCGAGAAGTAACCAACTAAAGATATTAATCATTTATTATTTATTTTTCACTGAAAATTTATTAATTTTGGCGTCGTTTCAAAAACAAATAATAATTAACTGAAGTGGAATTTTACAAGGAATTTCAATTTGAAAGAAAAGCATTTCAATTAACAAAGTTAGCGTAACTTTTACTTAAACTGAAGCGAACGGAAGTAAAAATTTAATGAATGATTGAACTTGATGAAAGTTTGACAAAAAGTATTTAAATTACAAAATATAATGATACTGCAAGTTTAATCCAACGACAATTATCTTGGCAAAATAACTTTAGCTTACAAGTCATATCAAAATAATACTATAGAACAACATAAAGCACCTACAAATTTTAAATTGTTGTCTTGTTATTTATAATGTGCAACTATAGAGCGCCATTCTGAAGTTATCCAAGAAAAAATAATGTACAGGAGACTCAATCAAAAAGACAGTTCGAAAATTATTTAAAAATACACTTCTACACGGCACTGGAAACCAGTCCACTGCAAAACCTGACCTTGGCAAGGTAAAGCAATCAGTCAGCGACCGGCACGGCGGCAAAGTGCAATATAAAATGAATAGAGAAAAAAATTTAAGAATTTCCCAAGGAAATAAATACATTAAAATTGTATATCTCCTATTTGTCGCTATTGTTATTATTAATTAATAAAATTAATTTGTTCATTTCTACAAACTCACACAAATGTTTCTGATTCTTGTCTGTTTTGAACTCGTGTTATTGGCAGTAGTTATGATATATTTGCGTAAATCATCATTAGTGTCCACTTCGGCGCGATACATTTCATTTTTTGAATGTCTCCATGAAAAGAACTCCATAGGATTTAAATCAGGAGATCGTGGATATCATGGTACCGGTCTTCCTCGTTCAATCCATCGTACCTCTTGAATTTCATTACGGTTCTCTCGAAAATAAGAGTAACATCGTGAAAGAACCACATTGGAAGTTAAACAACTAAGGCCACATCTTCCAGAAGTCCAGGCAGACCATTTCGAAGGAACTTGAGATACTGAACCACATCCCTTTGCTTTAGTACTATGACTGATCCAATCAAGCGATCATCGATAATCCATGCCCCAACATTTAAGAAAAAGCGTTGTTAGAAACGATCCCGTTGAATCGCGTGAGGATTTTCAAAATTTCAAACATGAATATAATAAATGTTATACATCTCATTCCATGTACAAATAGCTTCATTCTCTTCAATAATATCAAAAATATCTGCTGCAATACGCCTTGAATGTTGAACATCCATCGCTTCCACGATTCGGTTGCAAATTTCCATAACACGCTCACATTACACTATCGCAGAAAAAGTATCTGCATTTGGCACATGTCTACCGGGAAATCGATCTATGAACCGTCGAGAAGTTGTTAACCACTTTGTCTTACTTTACTGTAAATTAAAACAATATCCATCAACTCCGAGTCCCTATACACGTAAGCCATTTTTGATACTTGAAAAACTAATGAAAGCACTATCGTAAAAACGTTAATACTACAATCGAATTTCAGTATTCGGAATCGCCTGCATTCTGATGACGCTAGAGACTACAGTTAGTAGCTCAGCGATACAAAGGTTGAAAATACTACCAATTCAATAATTTCTTCTCGGAAACTATTAGGATTTTACAAACATTTTTATATGATATTGACTCCATTTTTCATGACGCATCTATTCTCATTTTTTTTTGGATAAGTTGTAAAGCACCCTATATGTTGGATTAGTAACCATTGAATTTGTTTACATTCATCCAGCCTACTACTCAATTCATATTTATAAAGATATACTGAATTTTCATTAACTTATTTGAATATTAAGTTTATTCTCCATTCTAATTAATTTGAAAGGATATTAAATTCATCTCCTTGCTCAACGTTAATTCAATCATCCCCTTACTGGGGGTGTGTGCGTCTACTTTGAGCTAATTTCAAATTTGAACGCACTCCACCGTAAACAATTGTTGAGAACTTCTGATCTACGGCATCTTATACATCTGGTCTAATAAGGAAGCTTTCATACAGGACGTTCTGCTTAAGGACCAACTACTCTTGTTTTGCAAAACACTTTCTTGTACGCAAATCTTATGAAATTGTATTAGAAATACATCACAGAATTTTTAATTCAAAGTTAGCTACCATTAAACAATAGAGAAGGGGAAAATCCAATGAATCAAAACATGCAATGATTTTTTACTCTATTATTTGAAACATAAATGTGCGATTATAACGCATATCTAGAATTAAAAATTCACGACTCCATATCTTTGTAGCTAAGTGCTGTATCATGAGGTACTCGTATTTGCAAGGATGAAATTTTAGATCCTTATAAAGGATTCCGTGCGACTTTCCTTTGCTATTCCCAGAGCAATTGATCATCGATTCTTGTGACAGCAGAACTCTCACCTATTTCAGATACAGGAACAGTTTTTTATTGAGGCTTTTCAATATTCCACGCAACCGTTTCTTCGCCAAAAGAATCCACTTCACAATGAATTTGTGTATTATTCCCATTGTTGTTACAAAGATGAACTAATTGTAACACAATTAAAGTAATAAATGTTGAACTAATTTTTTTAAAAATTAACAATTTTATAGTCATATTTTCTTTATAGATTTTGAAGCAGGTTTGTGAGAGATAGCAAACTTGGACTAGTTTCCTCGAATGGTCACAAGTTAGGATAAGTTTAGTGGGAAATGGGCGCAAACAAGATGTCTTGCTCTTAACGACGCTGTTAGAGAAAGTACGATAAAAACATTAAGGAAGGACAATATTCAGTAACAACCATCAGAGTCTAATGTATGCGGATAGCCTATCACCGTTGGGAAAAACGAAAACTGAATTAAAAAGTAACAAAAAATATAGAAGAAGAAGCAAACGTTTTGGGATATAGACCAGTAGAAAATTAAATATATGGTGATGGATACTACAGCAAGAACAAAATCTATAGATATTGGCGGAGTTTGTATACCAAAGAGTCTGGATAAATGAGTAGGATCCTGAAGAACAAGAAATAAAAGTGAAAGGGAATGCTGGTGAGATTACGAAGACGAAAACCAGATTCCATAAGACTGCAATAAGGTCAACCGTAACATATTATGCAGACGAGACATTAAAGAAAACGAACATAAATATCCTAGAAACATGCAAGAGAAAACATTTTAAAATATTGAAAAGGGATGGAGAGGAAGAACAAAAAGAAAATAAATGAATTGTACCAAGGGGCCAGTATAACAGCAATCATCAGAGCGCAGCGACTATGACGGTTAAGCCATATGATTTGTAGACGTCAAGTATAACATAGATAGCATTAATGTTGAAAACTGGAAGCAAGAATTGGGTGATAGAAGCCCTAGGCCTTCCAGGCCTGAGGGGCAAAATAAATAATTTTGTGAAAATATATAGGTACAATAAACTATATCAAGTATCAATTGGGACAGTAGAATGTATGATTAACAATTTACTAAATTACTTGGTAATATAACTATATATTTCCGTTTGTGACAAATAGCTGTTCAACAATTTGTAATTCTATAGGCTACAAAGTAATGATTTATTAAAAAATAAAGAAACTTCCTAAAATTTTGTTTAAATGTAACAATTCAGCAGAACACCCTGTACAACTTACAATTAGTAAGCTACTGTACCACTTTCTCGATTAAATCTGAAAAAATAAATGATACATTTTTCGTTAAGAAATAGAGTCCACGTACAATATAATAAAAAAGTTTTTTGTATATCACACTTTTGTTAAAGTGTGCGTCTTTCAACTTTTTCCTTCACATTTAACATTTTTTAATATTATATTAAACTGCACCCATAATATATTTACCCATTTATTCTTTACTATTAGTTGCTGTACATTTTTTACTATATTGTAAAGATAATTGCCAATTTTCCTACAATATTTTTTGCCACATGTATGTTCCATCAAATATCTAGGTATAATTACTAAACAACAAAAATCAGGAACCCTTTTGGAAATTTACGAACACATAAACTGCCACAACAGATGAGATGTGGTCTATGCATTTTTAAGATAGCATCTTCAGATGGTATTCTTTATTTTAAATAGAATTTATCTAATTATAAAAATTAAGATACTAATTAAAATTATTTGAACAATTTATTTTTTAACGACAATGTCAAAACAGCTTCCTTTGTTTAGATTAGTATTGATTAATAGCATTCACCTACGTCATTCAAACATTTGCTCTTTATGAAATGGTATTTTCTATATTTTCTATTAAGTTTTGTTCTCTTGGATACGACATTCTCAAAAAATCGCGCGGATTATTTAATGACGGTAAAAGTCTCAACTTTTAGCGAATTTTGCCAACTGCAACATTTCCTATCATGGTCATCTTAAAACTGTCACTGATTGTCATGGTAGATTCACAGAAGCTCAAGTTAAATTTACTAACCCCACAAAATAATGAAATTATAATATTTCTGTTTTGCGAAATTCGCAGAAACTTTACACTTTACCACCATTAATAATTTAAATCAAAATCTGCGAAATTCGTAGGTACTAATAATATTATCCCGACCAGCATAGAATTACACCCACAATATTTACACATATATTATCTTATTAGCTTTTGAACATTTTTGTTGTATTGTAACGCTGAAACTGACAAGTACTGTTTATTTCTTTATTTCTCTGCCTTGTAAATTTCGCATTATAGTACTTCAACACATTTTGTGTTTCACTTATCTCAGTTAAAACTGGGTAGGAAGCCGTTTCTATTTTAAGGGTCAGCCCATATATTCACGCCTTAAACGGCGGAATTCACATTATTCTCTCCGAAGGTGTAACAGATAAAAAATGCCGAGGATATTTAAGTACCCTGATCTTCAAAGATTAATATTGTGTTCAGAAGCGTGTCGGACTTAAAAAAACATTTGTGTAAAACGTTGGGGTTTCCCAGATGGTACGAGATTGTTTAGAACTTTGGGTGTTCTCTACTTTTGTTGTTCAATATTTTTAGTTTTACCTTAAAATGTAATTATTTAACTATTGATATGTTAGACGTGAGTTGCTCAATATAATCTAAGTACTTTTGCAGTCACCACTGAAGATGCCGACAGTGAAGAGCGGCGAAACGTTTGGAAGAATGAGACGCGACCAATTACAGCGGCGGCTACGGAACGCCTCTGGGCACCAGCATTATCCGAGGAACGGTTCCAACCGTAGCATTCGTAATACCAACAATAGAAACCGAAATCAATATATGGACGGACATCGGATCTGTCCCCACAGAGCCTAGCCCGAGAACAACAAGGGCAGGTAAAAGAATCCCGGCTAATGCTAGGGATGTGCATTTTAACTCTGTTTCTGGCAGCTACTAGTTACCGAGGTCACGGCACAACAACCCGGAAAATATCAAATTACCGTGAAAGCCTAAAAACCACTAGAGTAAAAATTGTCTATAGTGGTTTTCACGGCCAATGTTATTATTTGATATACAGGGTGTCTGGAATATGAGTGCCTTAATTTTGTCATATAAGTTGTACTAAACAAAACATATTTGACTTAACAATTTTTTTTCTCTGGTCAACGGTAACACAATTATGAGAGCAAGAGGGTCTTGAATATGTGACGACATCGCTCATATACTATCTTAGGATTTGTATGTATTTATACATAATAATTTTATGTTTATAGTAAGTATCTATGTTTAGGTGCACCCAAACATAGATACTTACTCTAAATGGTTTTCTTTGAGCTCTTTCCGTAATATAGAGTAATAGTTACAAATGTTTACAATGACTATTGTTACTTGCAAGAAGCATTTACCGTACCTCTCGTAGTCAGAGAGTTTTGCCTAGAGTCGCCGTAAATTAACGTCATGCAGCTGGTTATAGTTACTATAAATTGTTCCATTTTTGTTTATGTACACTCACAAAAGTATCAAAGAAAAACTGAAACGTACAAGCTGTACGCGCCACTACGACTAATATTACTTTTAGGGTGTCAGCAGCAGCCTGACCCTGCAACGCTGTCAAACGTTGCAGTTTTAACAAGTTTCTCAGAAACTTCAATCGTCTACTTCATTAATACTGATCCAAAAATCAAATTACGAACAAATTACGTTACAGGAGCTGGTATTTAATCTTAATTGTACTTTAGTTTGTAATTTTGCATATTATTACAGTTGTATCTTTATTTTCAAAATGTATTTGTAGACAAACTATTCGTTTGACATTTTTTTAATAAGAGTATTTATTGCTTTTGGTCAGATATATAAGGCCAGACACTATATATAGTGATTTTCCGGGTTACTATGCCGCGATCTCGGTCACTGCCAGTAACAGAATTAAAGTGCACATTCCTAGCTTTAGCTGGAATTCTTTGACCTGCCCTTTGGAAAAACGTTTGGAAGCATGCGGGATGCAATCAGTTACATAGATGGCTATGAGACGTCGCGGAAGACTACCATTACGGTTTAATAGATGGGAACACCAATATATACCGATAGCGGGTGTACTACCGCAGATCCTAGCCCGAGAACAACAAGGGCAGGTCAAAGAACTCCAGCTAAAGCTAGGGATGTGTACTAATTGATACTGGTGGACGTCAGACATAACCTGGAAAATCTGTATTGTATATCAACTAAAAATTGTCTAATTAATTGGACTCTTTTCAGTCAACCATTAGTAAAAACAAGCCTAACCTCAAAGATATTGGAAGAGGTAAAAGTAACAGAGACTAAATTTTAGTATTTATAACTGTTGTTATGAAGATTCTATCTTAATAAATTTTGTTGAATCAAGTACATCAAAAGAAGGCCCATTACAGAAAGGAAAAAAATATTAAGCAAAGTATTTAATATAAGGTTCGAAGTTCGCTGTTGTCCAAAGAACATTGTGTAATATTTTTTACACCAAAACAGCGGGTGAACTTTGCCAGAGTTAAGTAAAGCAATAGTAGGTACATAATGCATTGCAGATTTGACTAAAAAGTTTGTTTTATTGCGAACAAATTAGCGATTGTGAACAAGAATTTATTTTATTTAGTAATTTTTGTTAGTAAGAAGTTCTTTATTAACTATAACTTTGATCTTATGTTTTCTAAAACAAAAAAATTATACTCGGAACATCTGTTTAACTAAAAAATTCTCTAAATCAAAGTTGTATGGGTTTTGAAATAAACTGTAGGTATCTTAATTTCGGTAGTAAACACCAATAAAAAACATTACTTTGTAGATAAAATAAAGCCCTAGAATAATTCCTTGTTTCAAAATAATAATATTTTTATATTATTCTAACTTTTTTAGTTGTGATTCCTCAAATTATCTGTTTTTCTCCGATAATTTCTAACATAAATAGAACCTTGTAATTCTGACAGCGATTTATAAATAAAAACTGTCGAAACATGCGGGAAAATCATTTGCTCGTCATTGACTATCAATCCAATAGTCTATTAATGAAATCGGAACTCAAAATACAGGTCCTCAATCCTCATAATCATTGCATATAACAATATTTTCGCCAGATAACCTTATAGTTACCTATTTTAAATTTCAGAAGATGCCCTTACAATGGAAAGAAACGTTTAGTAAATATACCTAATGAATGCACACTGTAAGATTATTAAAAAAATGTTTTTGAAATAGTGATTATTTTATTCCACTTCAAATAAAAACAAATATAAGACAAATGTGAATTGAATACTCAAGTTATATCCATGTTCACATTCTTAAATAAGCGACTTCCTCTGCAGTTTCCTTCTTAGAACAACTTCATATTTTCAACCATAAAATGTGCAGCAGAAACAACTATACACCACATAACACAACAGCTGGAACACGATGTTGTGGATACTGGCAATTGTCCAAAAGATAATAAAATAAATCATATAACTATGCAGAAAATACATCTATTTTGCGGAAACCTTAAAATATTTCTAGGAATGAATACTTTGTTTCAAAAATGTTAATGGAAATTAGAGCTGTAAAATGAACATTTATGAAAAATTGCTAGAATAGATCAAAGAAGATAACAAGAATCATCGATAGACTGTCCTTATACATATATATTAAATTTTTCAGTATACGTAACATATAGATTACTTAATTCAATTACTGCAAAGTAAATACTCAACAGCAATTAGGGCAAAACAATAAACCTACTAAACTTGACATTTTTACACCGATGCGATGGTCAAATAGCAATTAGGTAATTATTTTCTGCTACAATCTCCAAGGATTTGACCTCCCCTTATATTTGACACAAACTGAATATGAAGTGAATATGTTATTTTCGAAATAACATACAATATATACAATTACGATTTTCATCATTATAGGTATTATTCTTTCAGCAGTGTATTTATATCTAGAAAAAGTACAACTTAACTAAACTGTAAATATTAACAAATTCTTCATTTAGGTAGTGAAACTAGTGAAAGGGAAAAACGTGATAATAATTGTAGTAAACAATAAAATTATTAAACTATAAACAGTTATATTTGACAATTCCAAAGAAAGACACTGTTTTTTTAATGAAAAATATGAAAGCTCCCGAACAATTATTTTTATAGGTAAATTTGTATATACCTACTCGAATACCTACTGTTTTGGTAATATCATATCCGATGTGACCTTTATGGCTCATCTATTTTTTTTACTATTTTTGTTTACGGTATGGCAAATTACCAAAATTATAGTTAATTATTGTGTGTTTTAAGTAGCATTTTGTCCTTGCAAAAATTTTTAAACGCGAGAACGTAGTTCGAGCGTTTAATATTCTTAAGAGGATAAAAACCAGTTACAACACAAATGCAATGCAATGACTTGATATTTCTTAGTTCTAAATGATACACACACTTGATATTGCAAAAAAAATCCAAGGAAATTATAGCTTTCCGTTATAATAGTTGCTTCATTCCTGAATATCGCAAATCCAGAAGCATATACTGGCCTTTGTATGAGGCGCACTTTAACAACTTTATTAGCCAATAAACGACATGGTGGATTGAAGAGCTCCTCTGTAGCAGAAAGTTATGTTGAGCAGTCCATATCTAACAAGCTTGATATTGCAAGAAAAATTCAAGGCAAATATAGCTATTCCTTACAAGAAGAAGCATCCGTATCTTGTGCAAATTCTCCACAAACTTTGGCAGATATTATACGTTCCGAAAATGATGGCAACAATGCTACAAGGGTTGTTATTAACGGAAATGAAGTTAAATATGATAAAATAAACAACGAATTGTGTATTACTAGATATATATGTATGTAATGTAAATGTTAATAAGTAAATAAGTTAAATTTGATTTATTATAGGTTTATTACTTTTTCATTAAGTTGTGAAATAGTGTTACTTTATTCCATAGTGGAATAATATCACTTTGAACGGTTTATATATGGGTAAAAGTCCGATTATAAGGTGTGGATAAAATAAATTAAATTAGTTCACAAATGAATAAATTCAAAGGAAACCTGTGTCATATTTAAAAGGAAATTAAAGATTATAAAAAATATTCTACTTTTAACAATCCACATTGTAATATCCATAACATGATGATGATAAAGTCTCGAAACGTCTGGACCCCTCAAGGTGAATAAACACTTAAATTAGTTGGTGATTATAACGGCGATTCTGCAAATCAGGCCTTATTAATGTAAAATACACGTCTATTACACTGATGGGAAGCTTCATTAAAATGTAACTAGCTATAGCCAGTAGTCTGTAAAAAACACATGCATATGCAGCGGTTTATGTTAGGTTTATTTGTAATAATTACTTAATTATTACAAAGTAACAAACATTTATCCACAACAGTTTACGTTTAACTTTTTTATTCCTAATTTCCCTGAAAATTGTCTAATATGTAAGAAAAGTTATAATAATAATAGCATTTATTGCCCTACAGTAATCCAGTTATAGAGCAATTATACTAAAATTTTGTAGTAACTACATGGGTGAAAAATATATCTTACACAAACATAAAACAGCAAAAATACAAAACTATACCTACTAGAATAATTCTATAAATAATAAGTAATTTAAAACAGAATTTATAAATAACTGCTATGTGGAGCATTAAGTTATGAATTGCTAAAACATACACAAACATAAAAGTAATTTAAGACATAATTTATAAATAAATAATAGTTGTGCAGAACATTAGATTATGAATTGCTGAAACATACACTTTTCAGTTCAGAAATACAGCAACAAAAAATATCGCACACATCAGAAACCTTGTTAGTATTATTGCACATCATGTTGGTGCCTTTAACAGAATATTGGTATGAGCTCTTTCACATAAGAAAGTATTATAATATCTAGAATTTACTCTAGGAACAAGAATATTGAAATAAGATAGTAACACAGGACTGTTAATTTTGCCATGTAAGAGTTTGTGCAAAACCAAAACTGAGGCTTGAAATCTACGTTTCTCCAAAGAAATGAAATTAAGACTGTCCAGCATCTCAGGATAAGACATTAGAATTCAGCTTATGACATACATCATTTATAAATATTAAGAAAAACAGAAGATCCCCATTTGAACCCTGTGGGACTCCACTCGTAACTATTTGAACAAAAGCCATTATAGTAAACAAATTGTTGACAATTATGTAAATAAGATTTTAGAAGGGTTATATAAGTGATATTAAAACATAAACTTGATAGTTTACCAATAAGTATATGGTGACTGATAATGTCAAAAGCCTCGGAGAAGTCCATATATATTGCATCTACCTGACCAATAACATCTAAAGCCGTACACAAAAACTGAATAAAAACTGCTAAGTTACTCGTGGTAGACCTGCAATTTATAAATCCATGTTGACAAATAGATATTTTATTACTTGTAACCATATAAATGCGGTTGTAAGGCACTCTCCAAGACCTTTGAAATATTGCCCAAAATTGATATTGGTCTGTAATTGATAACTGAACCACGATCTTGAGATTTATAAACTGAACAAATTTTCCAGGCATCAGGGAAAGGTGGTCTATAAGATTAAGTTAAAAATAATTTATAAAGCACATACCAGCACCCTTAAGCAATACTTTAAAATCAGTTATCAGCTATTATTTTTTATTATATCATTGATATCACCTTCCAAGTTTAAGTTACCTCAACATCAGGGCGAGAATAAACACTTAAAACATCTACCAAATGCATTCACTATTGAGAGGGGATTACCACACATTCCGTTTTCGCAAACCATTTGACCGGGTATTCTAGATACGTTATTGTTGTTATTAAAAATGCCCAAAAATATTTGGGTTCATGCTTCTGAATGTTTTGTAGATACAGCGTCTATGCATCTTTACTGAATTTTTGATAATATTTAACAGTACTTTGTATTTCCTGTGCAATCTTGCTTTCTCTCTAGTAAGTCGTATAATCTCACTTGTATACCAGTAGTAGTATTTGTGATGTTGTAATTTCAGAATCTCATAGAATTTAATATAAACAACATTCACCGGCATCATTAACTTCAGCTAAGTTTTCTAGAAAAGACCAATTATAGTTTACAAAATCATTATACAGCGAGAGAAATATGGAACACAGGAAATAAGTAGGTAGGACGTGAAAGAGTTTGTTTACCATTTCAAATTCAGCTCATCGCTATTCAGCGACTATAAATAAACTTAGATGTGAATTATTTAAACTTAACCTCTACCGGCTGGCCGAACAGCTGACACTATTTCTCTCCACCACGTGCTCCTGCGTGTAAACAAAACAGAGGAGGCGCGACCTACCTGGCACTGAGAAGAGCACAAAGAGGCAGAATGGGATGAATACAATGAAGGCGAGCACCAGGAAGCAGTTCCGTCGCCTGAGAGGGGACATGGCGAAGTTCACCACAGCCATGTCCCACCAACACTCACAGGACACCTCTACACCATCACCAAATGCCGAACAACCACTTTTCGCCGCGCTGACGGGGTCACAAGGGCAGCAGACACGGAAGCCGGCGAGGTGTCGCAGTAACACGCGATATTTGACAGCTTTCGCGAATGGGTCGATCACCAGCTCGTACCAACACTGGCTTCAATGTGACTAAATTACACGGAATAGCGGCCAATACTTATATAAGGTCGTGGAATCAGCACGCGGTGGCGGAACGGATCGAGGAGAGACGAGCCCGCCTCGCAAGGCGCGCACTTATTGATCTCGCTTGTTGTGGTGCGAGTTGCGAGACACGCTGTTTAGCACGTGGCTCAGAAGTAATTCATGATTAATTAGTCCACGGACCTGTAAACCGTGGCATTAATCTTGGGGTTTCCGGATTGCAGTCTAAGATTGGGTTACGAACTGCATGTGCCGTCTTACAATTCGATCCTCTATTGACTTGCAACGTGCTGTCGTTGCAGTGCTTTTTGATGATTCAGACAAGAGAAACGTAAACAAAATCACCAGTACTGACTCTTTTAAATTTTATTTTACCATAAATTTCATATTATACAACGAAGTAATTGCAAATAATTTTGGTAAGTCTTGGATAACATAAGCTTTAGAAGGCTTGTAAAAGCCATTCCCTACTAGGGTTTCCATCGATCCACTGATTAGACATCAATGAAAAAATCCTCTTAGAATTCGCATTGTGTGAAGGAATAGGTATTCACATATTTTGAGAAGTTCAAATTTTGTATCCAAAAGGTGTTCTTTAGAAAATAGATCCATCTTCCTTCAACTGATTTGCAATTCCCTTCTTCCAAATTCAAATCAGTATTGACTGATACAAAATGTTTGAAATATATGTACTGCTGAAAACGGTGTTTCTCTGAAATCTCTACATTATTTGAATTAAGATTGAGATACATAATGTCCTTTTCTATTTTTCCCCATTCTTGAAGTTTAAAGAGAACCATCCAGTGAAAAATGCAAAACATCTGAAAATACTCAATAGCTGAATTTATCCAATATAGCTCTTTCAAAAAAATCGCTAACTTCTGTTTCGAATTTTGTTATTAAATGCATAATTCCTGCTGATGATTCTTTCTTTAACATTGATAGCTCTACATTTGTTTGAATGCCAATGAAGTTAGTAAATTTTCTTTCAACAGAAGACTTTTGGGTATTAAGATATGGATTTTTAACTTCTATGGCAGATGTCAGGTAGATGTTTCCATTTTCTTATAAATAATGTTTCAAACAAAAAGAGCTGTAAATGTAACAAGAAATAAGCTTTCCTAGAGCAAAAAAGTTTAGCAATAACTTTAGGGGCATTTAAATAATTTTTCAATGAAATTCTTAGTTTTAAAATTCGTTCAATCTCGGGAAATAAGGATAACATCTCCTCTTTAAATGGATCAACAGATTATTATAAGAAACGCCTACATATTCTCACAAGTTTCTCTAATTTCATATATGAAAAGTTTATAATTACATATATGGAAAAATAATTAAATACTTTGAGGACGATATAACTTCAACATCAATAGACAATAAACTTGTAGCGGTTGAAATAGTATTATGTAAAATATAAGCAGGGCAACCAACAAATTTCTATCTCAGCTTTTAACATAAATAAAATATGCGTTATCTTCGCCGCGTCTATTAACACCTCCAAGATTTGTATTGGCGTTGCCACTACAAAATGCAACCCGTTTTTGTAGTGGTAGGTTTAAATTTTTTAAGGTATTCGGACAGAACTCGGAACTCATTTCGAAAATTGCCATTATTTGCCGAATAAAATTTTAAAAATTTTGGTTGAACTCCATCAGTTTTAGTAAAGTATACAACAAAGGGAAACATTTTTGCAGCTTTATGATTACCTGCATCAGCAGCAATTTCACAAAAAGATAGTAGTTTTTGTTCGGGCAATGGATTGCTTAGCAGCGATTTTAGAATCTGGAAAAAGTAGAGCATTCAATTTAGTCGCAGAATCAAGAAAGTTAAATGAGTGGTGGTGTTTTACAGTTTTGTAGTGATTACTTCTACAGCAGCAATTAACAGTTCTTCATTAACGCCTTCCTTTACAAAGAATTGATAAATTTATCTCATTTTTAGTTTATTTAGTTTATGGATTAGTGCGCCTTCTTTTGATAAAAAACCACACTTTTGAATAATCATCGGAAAAATGACACTTCCTTTTAGGTAATTTCCTATCCTGTCTCTAAAAAAGATCCATTAATTGTACACAAAGTTATCACATTTATGTGTGAATTAATTATTACCTAAACTACATGTAAAATGCAGTTTGACGATGATGAATATTATTATTATTATAACTTATACAGTACGTATATATCACGTATATATATTACTTACTAGTTTATTATGTGGATCACAACAAGTTTATAAGTAAACTATGTTTATTGATTAACTTTGTAACATGTTTTATGAGATTTAATGCAAAGAAACATTAAACATTTAAATTACTTTTTATTTTTAATTGAATTTCTAACGCAATATGGTAACATGTAAAATTTTACAGCAAGGTAAGTGATATTGCGTTATGAACTAACGGCGTTATTAAAAGTTCATTTACATTGTGTCTTGTGAGATAGTCCATAGGCCACAGACATATATGTTTTATTTTTGTATTTGTAAATAATTAAGTGTAGAATGTATTACATAATTTTCTCTGTATACAACAATGTAAGACACATGTGAATTTTCTTAAAAATTATTTTTAACATAGTACCTATTTGAACAAATCGATAAAAGTTTCAGAGATTTAGAGTTCAAGCTACCCTTAACAATTATATAGTATCTTATTATATATTATTAATAATTTTTTTACTTAGAATTTCTTGAATTTGTTAAAATTTATGAGCGGCATAAAATGGATACCTATATTTTTCTCAAATGTTGGCCAAGTCTTAAGTACTTAATTTTATCTACCTTAACAACTGATACATATACACACATTTTCCGTAGTACATTTTAAATTTTGTATTTTTATTTTCTCCCTATTAGCCTGACTAACAATACTTGTAGGGAAAAGTGCAACAAAGTATATCGTATATTTATATTTAAGTTTAAGGAACTGCAAAGCAATTCCTCCATCAGAAAATGATAACACCATGTCATCTGCACGAGAAATAATTTCGCACTTTATTAACAGTTACTATTTCATTAATATGAATTAAAAAGATTATACGCCCTAGACTGTTCCCTGTTGAACACCAGTATTATTAATTCGGGAACTACTGTAATAGCATTTACTTTAACTTTTTTTTGGGTATTTACTAAATAATGTTTAAATACTTTCAACGCGTAACCTCTTATTTTATAAAATAATGAATTTGTATTCAAATGATCTGCCAAGAATCATGATATTTAAGGTTTTGATTTTATCCAAGAAATAAATTAATTAGAGCAATTACATCCCCAACTTTTGACAAGGTGCAGTCTTCCTGTTCCATAAAATAATATTACTATTTTTAATTAGATGTAATCTACAAGTTTTACTTGATTAAAAACAGGAAAATGAATACATATTATTTATTATAAATATAAATAAATTTAATGTATGCAAATTTCTTTAGTTTTCATCAAAAACACGTTAAAAAATTGTTGCTTTAGTATAGTTTGGAGGATGTTCATTGTAAGACAGAAATTTACTTAGTATAGAAGCTTTCTGAATCTATATAGAATATGTATTATCTGATTTTATTTAGCTAGTTTGAGCATTAAATTATTTGGTTACCGCTTTTTATATTATAAAACAGCATGTCATCTATTGCACCCAGATCCTCCGCCATTTCTTAGAAATTTATGCAGGATCGTTCAGGACGATTTTGGACTAGAGATACACTGGGTGGTCCCTTTTTCATGGCTCACCATTGGCATCTCAGTTACCTCAAAATATACAGGGTGACTCAAGTTAGAAGAAAGTGGCGTTTTTTAATGGCCATTAAGACAAACTAAACAGATCAAAGATATCTGCTGTCATTGAAATATTGTGAAAAAACAGATGCCTTAAAAATGTTTAAATCAATAACTTCCTAAATAACAAACCAATAATTAACTGAAGATGTTTCACAAGTGATTGAACGAGTAGACAAGAAATTAGAAATGAATTTAAAACAGATCAAAAGAACTGTTAGACAGAAATTGAAATAAAATTAAACAAAATGATAGAAAAACATGAATTATGGGTGAAAGAAGTTCAAGAAAACAATGAAGAATATATGAAAAAGATTCAAGAAAGTGTAGATGTTTATAAAAATATTGAAGAAAGAATGCAACAAAGAGAAATATTATATTTTGGTAAATATAACGATAAAATATCTGGTAATATGTCTAATTATGCATTTAGTTTATATGCAAATCCTAAATATCTAACACCACAATTAACTGAAAGTGAAATAGAATATATTTCAAGATGTAATTTGGGTGCCTATGAAATATGAACAGTAGCAAACAAAACATTTAAAAATACAGTATTATGAACAAGATATAATACAGATATTAAACCGTAAAAAATGTATTTTTGTTAAATATAGCTAAGCAGCTCTGGGGAGTCTCTCTCGTTATTTAATAACTTATACATGAAAATAACAGAATGATATTTACGATAACTGATACCTCAACCATATGGAATCTACTCAGCAACTGATCATTCGGAAATTCGTTTGCTGGATAAACTATTGAACCACAGATATTTAACATATCGCCTTTGGGGCTTTTCCATAATTTTTATTTGACATTCATAGTATGGGTTCCAGATCATAGAAGCGTATTCAAGCTTAGATCTAACAAAGATATTACACAACAGCATAAGCGAACTGTGCTCTTCAAATTCATGGCAATTGCGTATAACAAACCCCAAATTTTTGTTGCGTATTTGACACAATATTATCAATATGCTCTGAAAATGTTAATTTGGTAGTAAAATTGAGTGCAAGGTTGAAGTTTTTTGTTGTCTAATAGATAGTCAAACTCAACAGGGCAAGGTTTCCTTGAGAATATCATAGAAAGGCATTTATCAACATACAAGGATAAGTTATTTTAAATGCACCACTGATATACTTTTTCTAAATCATTCTGAAGATTTACGCAATTATCATGTGATTTAATAATTACCAGTATCTTAAGATCATCAGCATATAATAAAGTTTTACAAGATAAAGCTAAGGTGATGTCATTTATAAAAACGTTAAACAGCAGTGGGCCAAGAACAGACCCTTGTGGCACGCCAGAGAAATTGAAACCACAGTTCTGCACAAAAGAAATTCTATTTTTTAGGTATGATTCAAATAATTTAAAAAAAATGCTCATTGACATCAACAGAAAATAATTTATTCAGTAATACACCATGGTCCAATCTGTCGAGGGCTTTCGAAAAATCGGTATCGGTGGCATCCATGTGACCACCATTTTCAATGTTTTTATAAATATACTGTGTGGCACAAAGTAAGTTGGTTGTTGTGGGCCTACCAGGCATAAATCCATGTTGGTCAGTAGAAATTTGTGATTTCACGTGACTGAATAGAATCTCATGAATGACTGTCTCGAAAACTTTGCTAAAATTATTTAAGATAGATATAACCCTATAATTTTCAATGACTTGTCTGTCATTCATTTTGAAAACTGGCGTAATTCTAGACTTTTTCCAAACATTCAGAAATGTTGCAGATCTTAATGATACGTTAAATAGTACGGAGAGTGGATAGGCTAGAATAGAAGCACAGTCCTTTACTAAGAAGGCCGGGATGCCATCAGGTCCAGTACTTTTCTTAGGTTTCATTTTCTTAAGAGCTCTTATAACATGAGCCTCAGAAATATATGGTATGGATAGCCCCGATATGTTAGCACATCTGAAATCCACCATTGAATTCTGAGGACAAAACATAGGCATCGTTAAATAAATTAGCAAAGGCATTCACAATATGCTGTGGACGATTCATAACTTCATTATCATAAGATATTGAGCATGGGATACTACTTACATTCTTTTTTGCACCAATATACGACTAAACGAGATTAGGATTAGTTTTCATTTTCTGAATTTCTCTTACGAGATGTGACGATTAAGTTCCGGGAATTTAGTTATAATTGGGAAACTGGCAATACTGCATCGTTAATCAACGTTTTTGTAGAGTTTTAGTTTCAGTTCAAAGTTGAAGTCGGTAGCACGTTTGGTTTGTATTTTATGTGTATTTTTTGAAAGTATTTTTGTTAGTGGCGTCATGAAAATGAGGCTCATGACTCATGACTCAAATTACAAGCAAGGTGTTGTGATTCAATTTTAAGTGAAATCTGGCAAAATACCTTCGAAAATTGCAGATGATCTATGGATCAGTGCATGTCGAAAACACGCGTGTTTAAATGGGCAAAACGGTTCAAGGAATCGGTAGAAGACGATCCACGTGAAGGAGCTCCCGTCACCTCTCGTACTGACGCGAATATTGACTGTTTGCGTGCACTAATCACGTCTGACTAGCGCCTAAGCATTCGTGCGTTGTCTGACGAGTTAAACGTCAACAAAGAGACCGTTCGCAGGATATTACACGACGAAAATTTAAATATCCGAAAGATTTGCGCAAAGATGGTGTCAAAAGTTCCGTAAACAGAAAGACATGCAAAAATCGATCTGCGAGAATTTGTTGTCCCGCATTTGAAGCGACGGTAGAGACTGGATGAGTCGGGTAGTCACTGGAAATGAGACTTGGATATTTGAGTATGACTCCGAGACCCGTAAACAAACTCAGCAGTGGGTGGAAAAGGGTGGAGAGCGGCCAACAGAAGCGAGAATGTCCAAGTCACGACTGAAGGCAATGTTGATCGTTTTTTTCAATATCCACGGCATCATTCATCGTGAATATGTTCCTGCCGGCCAGACAGCGACTGGACAGTTCTATGTTGGCGTGGCACCGAGAACGGCTGGATCTTGCACCACGACAACGCGCCAGCCTATTCCTCGTTCATTGTGCAAGAGTTTTTGGCAAAAAAAGGCACTCCAATGTTGCCGCACTCACCCTATAGCCCCGATATTGCCCCCTGCCAATTTTTTATATTCGCCAAGATGAAGTCGCACCTCAAGGGAACTCATCATGGCATACAGGAGGTCAAAGAAGCTGTAACTGTGGTGCTGAACGGGTTAATTGCGGAGGATTACCAAGAGTGCTTGCAATCGTGGGAGCAACGTTGGAATCGTTGTGTAGAGTTAGAGGGAGACTATTGTGAAGGTCGATAATAGAATTTTAGTGAAATTTAATTCGCTTGTTTCATTGACAAATTCCCGGAACATAATCGCCACGCCTCGTATATAGTCTTTATGCCCACGACCAATATCTTGCTTTATTGTGGCTCTTACTATTTTATAACTATTTAGCTCACACTCAGCATCGGTGTTTTTATACCTGCGCCATATTCTAGATTTAAGTTTTATTTTTTTACTATTCTTCCAGAAAACTAAGGCGGATACCTTGATTTTTTGGGTGCAGTTAACGGAACGCTATTAGTTGTTATTTTAAAATATCTTATGATTTCTGTTTCTGCAACTAAACATACAACGTTTCTGTTGTCGTTTGTAATTAACTACATCAATTATTAGTTCCTTCGAAAATATCATCACAATTTTCTTTCAACTTGAAGTAATAATTACCATGTTTGAAACTCTGTCAGTTTGAACGGCGGAAGATATATCCAGTTACGCCCGTTAAGTCGTACTTAAACAATGATTTATTTCAGTCCTTTGACTAAATCCCCACAAGTTAAAAATGTCTCCAGTTGAAACCTCATGGATTTTGAGGCAGCCACTATCCGTTTCGGTGACATTAATTTTCGAGTTCCCCTCTTGTAATCTGAACCTGTAACTTTATCCCCCGTCATTTAGGCGAAACTTATTTGTTATCATAATAATGTGTAGGACGAATCCCGTAATCCAATGGAATAGTTGTCGGAAAATTAAAGCGGCTTTTGTGATTAATAGCACGATTTCATTAGAGGCGAAATTAGTTTCAAGGGCAGATGCTCTTTGGAAAGCAGAAAATTGTCTGAAAAATTAATATTACTATATCGAAAGTTCCATCCCATCTGGATTTAATTAACAAAACTTTTGGAAGCTATAATGTCACCATGATCTATATTATTCGAGTTCTGTGGTCAACTAATTTTTGACTAAGAAGCCGTATTCCTGAAATAGTGTTTTCTACAAATACAAATAGTTTTAGACATTCAAGAAATAAATAATATAGATCTTAGCAAATAACAGGAATGTTATCTCATGCTACCTATGAATGTTCAAAGGTATTGAAATAAAACGAATATATAGCGACAGAAAGCCGTTTAACTAACAATTTTTTAGGTTTTTACAGAAGTTGTTCAAAATACGTATTTTTTGTAGATGAAAATATTGTTGTAACATAAACTTATAATATAGCTCTATATATGTATAAGATTGTTTACTTTTGTTTATAAGTAGATGTCTGAAAACAATTGTTTAAATGTGTGGTTAGAATAACAAAATGATGTGTTTCTCACAAAGTGTATGAAAATATACAAATAGTTTTAGACATTCAAGAAATAAATAATATAGATCTAAGCAAATAACAGGAATGTTATCTCATGCTACCTATGAATGTTCAAAGGTATTGAAATAAAACGAATATATAGCGACAGAAAGCGGTTTAACTAAAAATTTTTTAGGTTTTTACAGAAGTTGTTCAAAATACGTATTTTTTGAGAGATTGTTTAATTTTGTTTATAAGTAGATATGTGAAAATAATTGTTTAAATGTGTGGTTAGAATAACAAAATAATGTGTTTCTCACAAAGTGTATGAAAATATGTCAATTTGAACGCTTATGTTTGTCATGATGACAAAACGCTGCAGTACAATGACAGATAAATGCAATAAACATTGTATCGCACTAGTGCAACAAAGAAGCACGTTTTCCACTAAAGAATATAGTTCAATAAAGTATTGTTTTTTTTGCATAGAACATTAAAAAATATTACAGATAAAACAAATACTTTAAGACAAACGAAAGAAACTAATCATACAATAAAAATTCCATACATTCATGTATTATTAGAAAGGTTGAGGTAATAAATTTAATATTGGAACAGTTTTTCAGACAACTAATACTTTACGATCATTTTTGTCTAAAACGCATCCAAAAAATGATATACAACATTAAAAAAATTGCATCTACAGTACACCTTGTGAATGTAATAAACATTATGTTGGAGAAAGGTCTCGGCCTATGAATGTTAGAGTTGAGGAACATACAAATTTAATAAAAAGAGGGGAATTTGAAAAATCTAAGATATGCGAACACGCTTGGGAAAATGGTCATTTGATTCAATTATTGGGTTAGGCAAACATTTTAGAGAAAGAAGATAACGCAACAAAAAGAAAATTAAAAGAGACCGCGATTATTCTGTTGAACGGAGATAAGTGTGTGCCAAACTGTTCAGTAAACATTGATCATCGTTGGCTACAGCTGTATCAAGAAGAAGTAAGTAACAATAAAATAAAACATATTTAACATCTCTATGGAAGCAGATAAACAAATTTTAAACTGTCAAACTTGACATATGTTTAATACTTTTATTACTGTTTTTAGAACGAAAACAGAGAGTTTTTCGAAACAAAACGAAAAGTACGGAAGTGCGCGATAGTGATGTGATTTTTGTTATTTTTTACTTATCTGCTTTTTTCAGTGTGAAATTTTTTGGTTAGGCAAACTTAGTTTCAACAATAACCCTTGACTGATCCGTTTCGCGCAAGGGCTTATTTAATTAGTCTTTATTTTTTCAGAAATGTGGCAAAAACCCAATAAAACTAAAGAAAAACTAAAATTATGCCACAAATAAATAGCGTCAGACAATAACGTAGTAAAAAGTTATATTCTTTGAATATAATTTAAACAGTAAAAGTGGATAAACAAAATATCAACAATTTTATTTTTGATGTTGCTTTTGCTATAGGTACGTGTCTTATTTGCGAGTGTTAAGCTTTTATCAAGGTATATTATTTGATCCTCTTCTTTTCAAATAATTTATTTCTATAACAGGTAAACGAATTAGCTTTATGGCGACAAATATTTGCTACAATATGGTATTCGCAAATTTATAGACAGCAAGCTTTATACAGGGTGTACAGAAGCCAGTTATTAAAAATAACAGAGCATACATAGAGAATCAGAATAATGTCAATACTTCATATACATTTTTGTCAAAATCAATATCCATCAATATGTCATATCAATTTACTGCAAATAAGCTATACCTTGTTTTATTCGATATATTGTACCATTTTTGAGATAAACGTATATTTAATGAAACTCATTTTCAAAAGCGCTTTTTTATATTTATGGGTTTATTTAACAAAGTTTTGACAGCAGCCACGCGAAATATAGTACCTACCTACTTTTTGTTCGTAGAAAATACGCGTTATTTGATCATTTCTACGAAATACATATTCTTTCGTGTTGTTAAATGGAAGTAAATAATATTTTGTACAATATTTTTATTGTAAATCCATATTACTAAACATTTACATCGGGAATAACTATTTTCACCGTGAAAAAATATTTTTTTATTCTTAGAATTATCAACAAAAGTAAAACTGTCATCAATTTTTTACGGACAAGGAACATGATACACAACTAATAATAATATTACATATTAACACAATAATTAATATAAGCCTGACTAATTAATAACAATAGCGACATAAGCAGTTGAATTTGCTGCATAAAATAAGTGTTATAAAATGTTATATTTCTTTCTATTTTTTGTCCGGTCACCGATTGCATGCTTTGCCGGCTTATCAGGTTTTACAGTGCCGTGCAGAAGTGTATTTTTACATCACTTTCGAACTACACTTTTTGATATTTTACAAAATTGTATTTGTTAGTCCCTTGTACATTCCATTTTTTTAGATAACTTCTGAATGACCCTGTATAATAGACTTGGCCTTAATAAAATTGAATCCTTATTAATTAAATTTGAGGAGTGGTAAACTCCACGACTCCACGGCCCATTTTTCGGAAACTCATATTGGCGATTTTATCAAAAATCTGGTAACGTTGCTTTATTCAGCGCTTTCTAAATCCTAAATATACCAAGTTTCCTTAAATTATGTTGAAAAGTAATTCACATACAATGCTTTCAATATTGCGAGAAATGGGATGTATATCTTTAGCAACTGCCAGAAGGCGTAGGAAATAAAAGGAAAATAAAGAATTAGATGTAAATGCAAAGCTGCAAGAACCATTTTTATTTCGGTATTATTGAAAACAATATACCTAAATAATAAAATTTATTTACCGGCTTGTACTATTAACATCTTATTTTTTAAATTGCAGGAAAAGAACAAATATCCTCTAAAACTTAAATATTGCATTATAACTAAACATTAAATAACAATTCAAATGGCTAAACTAAATTTAACCAAATCGTATCCCACTCCCTAAATTTCTGTCAAATCCTATACACTTTTATGTACGCTTTCTATAATCTTATTACAGATTTCTTTTCTATTTTCAGTACGATTTTTATTTGAATTATTATTTAAAGTTCCCGTATGATGTATCTAATATTTTAAGACTATTTTTTGATGTCCTGCAATTAAAAAAATAAATTGCTAATAACAGAAGTCAATAAATTTCAGTACATTGTTTTCAGTAATACTGAAAAACGAAAAAGGTTCTTGTAACTTTGAACCTGCTGAAATCTACGTATTATAGGCATAATCTGCTGTACAAAATATCGTTTTCACTTCACAAATGTGAACGAAATGCTACGTTATCAAAATACAACCTTTGGAAACTCCAAAAAAACTTAACAGATAAATCTGAAAATTTAATAAGTCTTTACTTTACTGAGAGAAGTAAACATGAAAATAAAATGATATTTAATGGGCGTTTGCCTTTCTTTGCCACGTAGTACCTTCTGTACATTTTTTAATCTTTAAACTCGCAACAAAAAAGATGTGTGGTTGGGTCTGTAAGTCTGTTCGCGAGTGTAATGAATTTCACCTTCGGTACGTTTTTATTTATTAATTTATTTAGGTACACAATGCAGTCCATCAAAACAAAATATATTTCATTTTTTATTGAGTCCTTTATATGTCTATCTTTTCAACAGACGTTTGATATCCATCCATCAAAGAAATCGATACAGTTCTTATCATTCAGCAATGAGGCTTGAAAAAGATTACCTTGAGCCACCAACATGTGTCTATACTAACACGCAAAGGTGATATATTCAATAAGTTCCTAATAGACTTTTAAATAGATCAGAGAGAATAAAGCAAATGTATCGCCCAGTTCTCAGGGATGTTATTGAATTGACACAGTTTAATAATAGAATCTAGAAATAACATCTTGGTATCTTATTATCCAGGAACACGTAAGTTCTGCATGAAAAAAGTTACCTATTTAATTGGATAAATATAACCGATCCTAATAATGTGTAGTACATTTTTGCGGATTTGTATGCATGACCATAGAGTGTCAAAGTGTATGTTAGAATACGAATTTTTCTACGAGCGTATCTGGAAGATTACTTTCCCGCACGCATTTTGTCTTCCATCTTCACTTTCACCTTCAAAAGGTATCATTTTTGTACTAAAGAAGGAGGAAGACATTAAGCTACACTGAGAAAAGACAAACTATTGGGGCAACAGTTGCCGCAAGAACATTTTGCTTGAAATAAAACAAAAATGATTGAAATACAATTACGAGTATTTAAAACATATAAAAAAAACTGCGACTGGCGACTTACTGTTTAATTCAATAATTTATCATGTTTAACGTTAAATCAGCTTCATAATTTGCAAACACGGAATTCCAGGAAACAACTACTCTGGGGGCTAATGCCCCTATTAGCATTGAATTACACCTGGAAAACCTATAACAAACAGCCAGTCAGTAACCCATCAGACATATACCGGTTTCGAGATAATTAGCTCTCATCAGTATGCTATAGGTGAGGTATCTGACGAATAATACTAGTTGTCGTAAAGGTCGACAGCTTTTAATGGTCTAACGGAGTAGCGAATGGCCGATAGATGTAGCTTGTTCTACAACGCGTACTCATGGTACCTTATTTCGGGTTACACAGGCTAAAGCAGCAAGCAGATTATTCGTTAGATATCTCACCTATGGCATACTGATGAGAGCTAATAAGCTGAAATCCCGTATATGTCTGTTGGGCTACTGGCGAGTAACTCTGACCGTTTACTATAGCTTTCCAGGTGTAATTCAATGCTAGTTGGGACAATTAGTAGCAGAATTCCGAGAGGCAACAGATGTGGCCAATAAATAGCGGAAGAATGTACGCTTTAAATATCGCGTCCATTATGCCTTAACGGACCAGCACGGACCTACAAAACTAATTCATGAAGATCCTCATGGTATTTACATGGGCCGGTGGCCTGCAATGTCTATGCCTGGGCGTGCTAGTCCAACGTAAGTTATGTTCCCACAAAAATCAGTGATTGGTTTCAAAGTGTTAGAAATATTCGACCAGTTAAATTGTGAATGTGTTGCTGAACTGTCGGACACACTCGCTTATCAACAATCTCTAATTACTTACCTTAAACGAACTGCAAGTATTTTGCCAGATGACATTGCGTTGCCAAATCTTGTTTTGGTGGTGAGGACAGTCCAAGAGCTCAATTTCTTTTCTTGTAACCTTAGAAAAAACTGAACATTTTTTTGTTGATCTCTGTCCATTTCAGAAAATAAATTATAAAATTCTCTATACCTACAGCTTCCTTTTTTTATTGATAGGGTGAGTCGTACAGGTTTGCACGTAGCTTTACATCATACGCTAAGTACACAATTAGCTTCTAGAAGCGGCGCGGCGTGAGCCGTAGTAGTATACAGTGTGGCTCAATTTCGTTGTAATTTCAGGTTATCTCGGAAACTACAAGAGCTAGGTGGATTTTCACAACACTGGACCACTTTTTCGAGAAACTTAAGATGCCGTAATCAGAATTTTTATTTTCCTCTTGGTTTTCAAGATACAGAGCAAAATTTAAAAAAAAATGCTTTTAAGGGATTGTTCGTATCTCAGAGAATAGTTGAGTTATCGAAATGATGAAAATTGCTTCCAATTTTTCCAACAATTATTATTTTTAATTACGTAATAATAACGTTGTTGATTATATTTCGTATATTTTCTTTATTAGAGAGAAATAAATTTTGAATTTAATAAAATTGCTACAAATACCTATTCATTCTGTTTTACAAATACAGCTATTCTTTTTTCCCTAAATTATTCATCGCATCGTATATACATCCTCTGCGTGTTCAAATTGTAATTAAGCCATTCTAGGTCAATATTGCGGGTGTCACGAACATATCTTATAAAGTAGGTACTGTCAGTGTCAACGGGTTAGCTTAACAGCGAAGTTCGGATATATGATGGACTCTGGAAGCCTTTCCCCTGATATTCTGGAATTAGACGAGCTCGATCAATCCTTCAGCTCCATCAGCAGTTGGGCACCACAGCCACAAGTATGTAAAATGCTGTATTTGTTAGTTGTTAAATGCATGTAAAACAGTTAACTATATCATTAGTTGCTGATAAGAATAGTTGAAAAAAGTAAGTAGCTCTATTTTAGATATATGTGTATAAATGTGTGTGTACTTTCAGATTTTGACTTTGGTCGAACCAATTAGCCAGACCTTCTTTTCTGTAATTTTTCAATAGATTAGACACTGGGAAACTTGTATGTGATGTCTATTTTATATGTAATTGTATGTATATTTTTCTGTATTGCTCGGAATTCCCATATTTTTTTCTTAATTATTTAACATTTCAAAGCCGTTAGAATGGTTCTTACTAATTTAACAAACATTGTCGAATTTGTAAACATTTAATTATTTATTTTTTAATATATTTATTTTACTGTGTTTCTTTAGGTGACTTTATAGGTTTTGTTATTTGATTTTTTTTATATTAGATATAAAATCATTTGCTGTAACCTAATTGCTTTTGCTAAAGGATTTAATATCTATAAATATTAGATAAATACGGTGACACTAATGATATGCTTTCAAAACTACTTTTAGAAGGGGAGAATGTTATTTCAGGAAGCATAATTTCAATTTCATCTAATTCTAGAAGACAGATAACTTGCGTTATATTTCACAAAGGAGTTTAACTAAATTGTTTTTTAGAAAACATAAAAATGTTTACAATATTTATCAATTTAATATTATTGTTGAAATTATGTTAGGTTAAGTAATCATTATAATTATGTGATATTGATAGGTCTCAAATTAACTTAAACTACATTTTTCTGAAATAGCTTTGATACATTGAAATGCAATACCCATCTTTCTTCAAAATAAAAATATTTTTCTGAAATAAGCAGGGTTAACCTGGAATTCAGATTCTGCTTTCTGAAATAAAAATAAAATAGAAAAATTGTATTTGCAAGTATTTTAGACCTTATACTTTCTGTATTACACTACGTAAACACTTTTCTAGTATAGATTTCTGAAAATCGAATAATAAATCTCATTAACTATACAAGGTGTTCAGTAAAGAAGAGGCCATACTTTAAGGTTAGCTTCCTTGGACAAAAATAATGATAGAATAACTTTCCTTAGTAAAATTTTGCTTTTTTAAGAAGTTATAAACTTTTTTATTTAATTTTATAATATAAACGATAATGTTCTTATTTGTTGGGTAATTGTACTCAAATTTTGGAAATGTATTTTTTATGGTTTAACCATGAATATCTAATTGAACCAAATGTATAGAGCGTTCTGAGCGCCATTGTCACTACCTTATTCATTTGTTTTTAAGGATAGATTTTTTTGGACAATGATTAGTTATTTTAAAACAGCCTCCAATTAGTATTAAAATATTAGTATATAATATTTACTTGATACATGTCGCCAAAATGCCCTATTTTAGAAAAAAATGCTTTTAACGTTGAACTTTGAAATTAATACATACATTCTAAAGACTTTGTTTGCGTATTGCATAGTGGATTTGCTTTCTGTTCAGGTTAAGCATTAAATAACCAATAACCACTAGAAATAGACACGTGCTACGTGTCGCGTAATTAAAATTATATTAATAATTTGTATTTCAAAATCTTTTTTATAAATTTTGAATAACATACATTAAAATGTATTACTGTAAATATATTTTTAGAATATACATGTTTCTGAAATAATAATAATAACTCAAATGTCAATATAAATTGAACAATTCATAAGAGGATATATAAATTTCTTTATAATAAATGCAGTACTTTTTCTTTTGCAAATCTATTTTATTATATATTTGTTTTCTGTCACTTTATCTTACTACTACTTTTGTTAGCATATAAATAATATGTGTACCTATTTTATTATTTGTTTAGTAGGTATACATTTTTTATTTAAAATAGTTCCATTTAAATTTCAAAATATTTACTGAAATAAAATTCTACGATTTACAATTTACAGGCTTCAAGCAAATGATATTGCGAGATTTTTCATTTACTAATGCAAATCTGAATTACAATCACAACTACTACTTATATTTTGTTAATGGTTTCTCAATATCAATCAATGTAACAGACGTTTTTGTTTATATTTACAAAGCTAATAGGTACCGTCAAAAACCCTTTCTTACTCCAGTCATTTCCTTAAATAATTTCGTTTCAATGCACGTAATTTATAAAAAGTTAAACAATTAGGAATTCCGAACGCAATTGTCACCTTTTCTAATAAGAGAACGAAAAAAGTGTAAGGCCTCAGACAAACAGACGTGTGAAGAACCACCATGTAAGGGTACAGCGTTAATGAATTTTAATGAACAAATTATACAGCTGTATAATCCGGTAAAATAAGCTCGTAGAACAGGCTATCGAAAAATTCTGAAAAAATATACGTAAGGAAGTTGTCTCTAAATCAGAGAGTTTACAACTGATTATGGCAGTAAAATTGGGAATATAAGATATAAATATATGCAGGATGTTCCGCATAAGAATCAACACAAAGTAGGTGCATGTAGAGGATTCCAAAATATTGTATTGTAACGTACCTATATACAAGTTGTTCATAGACAGAATTACATATCTTCAAAATGCCTGATATTTCTTAGAATTACTTGAATAAACAATGATTTACCTTTATTATTCTTTGACCATGAGTTCAAATAAATTGAAACATTACTAATAGGTATTCATTGAGGGTGAGTCACCCCTAAAATTATACCAAACTTTTTTCCATTGATCAAATTTAAAAGGATGGTATCCCGTGCAGAATTTTATTTCAAACACTTTCTTACTCTTGCTAAATTTCAAAAAACTTTAAGGTTTTCGACAAAAAATGCATTAATTAAAACCGGATTTTAATACTGTTTATGAGAAGAAATCAAACAGTCTGTAGTAGGCTTTGTCTTTAAAATTTGACTGTTATTAGTAATGAAACTATAAAATAAAATAAAAATTTAATTAAAACCAAAGAAAATAATCACATTTGTTGAAGTCTGGCGATCGAGGTGGCCAATTTTGAGAACAATTATTTTCTCATCCTAACCATTTATTTAGAAACTTAAAATTCAAAAAGTCTCTAACAGTAACACTGAAATGGGGCGGTGTCCCCTTATGCATAAATCAGAACTGTAGTCTAAGCAACGGTGAATCCTCGATTATATCAGGAGAGTAACATTTATCTTAAACTCACGGGGAAAATGTCTAGGAGTTACTATTTATAAGTTTACATTGGAATATTCATGAAAGTTATGAACATTTGTAATTCCCCTACGAGTAAAACAAACCTCATCAATGAAATGAATTTTCTTGTGAAAATTAGTATCCTGATGTAAGATAAACTCGCAAAAGGTCACTCGTCGATCAAAATTTTGAAGTAGCTCTAGCACTTTTTGAGCTTGATATGGATGTAGTAGCTTACGTTTAAGAATTCAGTGTACAGAAGTTCTTGACAATCCAGTTTCTCGAGATAAACGTTTAGTACTTATTTACGGTTCATCTTCAACTGTTTGCCATATATTTTCTTCATCTTGTACCCTTATTACACTAAGGGCCGGTTGTATAAAAGTACCTGAACTGCCGTGCAATAGAACTTAGTTCAAATTCTGAACTGGTATATTTACATACATGTGTGTTGTATAAACGAATCTAATATGTAGTTCAGCTGAACTATGCATTACCGAGGTTGGTAGAAGTGCGGCTTGCTAAATTTTGATTTTTAACTGTGACATTTGACAATTTAACCTAAGTTGCGCGAAATTTGTCCAATTTTGTAAGTTATATTCTACCTTTTGAGTTTTATTTTACTGTAGATATCTTTGATATTCTCTGTAGGATATATATTACTTAAATAATAAATTATATAGTATTTTATCCATGTTTCATCTAACTTACTTACAATGAGTGGTGGTGGGTATTTCTTTCCCATCTATTTTATTTCATTGCTATTGCAGAACAAATAAAGACAAAGTAGTGATACGTGTGGTTTTTTAATAATATTTTTCTTTAATATCTTATAATTAACTGTTATAATAAATAATGGTTTACATTCTCAGTTACTGCTTCAAGTGGAGTAAACTAAAAATCTTGGATTTTTGAGGATGCTTCCATAAATACACTACAGATATAGGTAATAACTCATAACTCTTTATTTAAATGATTTGATCTTTCTTTCAATTGACATTTCTAGGATGTAAGGCAGCATTTACTAAAACCCTTTGTCATCTGTTACGGGTTAGTCTAGTCCATCGTAACAAAACGCAGGAAAATACTCAAAAATGTATAATTCTATATTTGAGTTTATAATCACTTGTCAAGTGTCAAATCGTTGAACTGCTGTTCACTAGGTTAAACGGTCGAGATCGGTCAGTCAGTTTAAATTAAGATTTGATCGACGCTTAACGTTTATACAACCTGATTTTGCCTTTGATTTACAGTTTAACATTAAACTTGAGTTCAAAATCTTTATATAATCGGCTCTAAGACGTTTTCGGAAATTACTGAAAATTTTTCCTGTTTTTTCAAATCCATCTTTCAACATGGAAAATGTTTTTGTATGGGGAATCATTCCATTTGGAAATTTCCTTCTATATTCTTCCGCTTTTCTACAGTTTCCTTCACAGACACCTAATAAGTAAAATGTAAACTTTTCTAGGAGTGAACATTTTTCAGCTATTTTCAACAACAAACACTAGCAGAAATAAAATAGTTTTAGGAGTGACTCGCCTTCCATGAACAACTTCTAGTGTTTCAATTTGCTTGAACTCATAGCCAAAGAAGACCCATAAGAAACCTAAATCGTATACCAAACTTGGTTATTATTATTATTTTTTTTAATATTTGGCCCCACTGAAGACCTGAAACTCCGTCTCTGTGCAAATTTGATTATAGATGTGTTTGATTAAATTGAAATATTTTGGGACCTCCTACATTCATCTGCTCGGTGTTGGTTCTTACGCAGAACACCATGTGACGTTTTTCAAATTTTGCAGGCTTCTTGCCTCAGCCAACACTATATATTTCTACAAATAGCTTGACCTCCATGATCTCCAGATCTAAATCCTATAGGTTTATTTTTATGCGGGTATTTAAAAATCGATTTATACCGTACCGAAGCACAAAATATCGATTATTTTCGTGAACGGATCAAAACGACTATTGAACTTTGGAAAGAGCAGGAAGGCGGAACATTTGAATTACTTTCAGATTTGATTAGACGGGCCCATCTTGCTTGCAAGTCAATGAGGACAACTTTTAACAGCTTTTGTAGAAATAACTAAAAATTGTATGTTAAAAACTTTAAGAATTACCTATGTATTATTTTGTTTTCTGTTGAAATTTTATTGCATTTTTTTCAACACACATTTTATTTAAAAATGCATATTGTTGATTATTATCAGATAATTTGTGAAACAGTAGGCATAAAATGTTTTAATCATCTGAGTCTAGATATCTATTAATATTCTATATTAAATTATCGTCTAGTATTTGTTTAGTACTTTAGCTTTTAATTTACGAATCATACTTATGACAAACGTAATTAAAAGTTTTGTTTCTTACACCGTGTATAATTTGATATGTCGGTGTAGGCATTATTTCTCTACCCACATGCTGCAAATTGCTGAAGTTTATAACACAATAAAAGCTAACGTGTTTATAAACTTCAAACTTTGTCATTTTGTTGGAAATGAATTCCAAGTTCCCTTTCCCATTTCATTAAGATAATTTAATATTTTAATTAAGGTAAGTACGCAAAGAGAACAAAAGGCAAGGAATTTAATAATTAAGAATGTGGATATAAACAACTGAACAGTTTTGCCTTAATGGATAAAATGAATATGATAATTGATGGTGAATTTGGTTACCTTAATATGACGTACCTACTAACAGAAACATTTAGCAAGCCTGGGATATTAAAAAGTGAGGAATTGGATGAATATTGGTATATTGGAGGAATCATCTGATATGTATCTATCTATTAAAGATAGGCCATCTTTTTAGATAATACAATATTAATAGCATTAAGGTCGCCGTATTTCTCGCCGTAAAATGATGAAATTTGTGGTGTTTTTTAGGTACTGAAATCTTGAAAAATAACACACGTAGAGCAAAAGTAATATGAAAAATAAAACTATTGATGTTTTGTTTATACACTTTTACTTTTAAACTTTCCTCAAATAATATAATAACTTTTAAAAGGCATTTGTATGACACCCATTGTTTCGCTATTCTAACCCACATTTTAACAAATTATTTTCGCATGCGTATAAACAAAAGAGAACAATCTTATATGCAGAACTATGTAAGTTTATGGTATAACAACGTTTACATCTATAGTAGAATTTTACAAAACACTTATTTTGAAAGATTTCAGTACCTAATAGTTGTTGTTGGTTAGATCGCTTTCTGACATTATAGAGGGTGTTAAAAAAAGAGTGTAAAATATTTCAGTCGGTAATAGTATGAACCAAAATAAGCAGAAAAGTCTTAATAAACATGGGTCCGCAAAGTAACGTTTGCGGAGATATGGACCACTATTCGTTTTTAAACATTTTATTTTATTAGGAATAAACCACAAAGGAAGCTTTTAACAAACAAAAAACAAAGTTACAGAAGATGTACAAAGTTCCCTCCGTCCATTTCCAAGCAGACACGACATCTTCGTCGATATTCGAACTCTTTCGAAAACACCCTCCTTGGTTTGGATTTCTTGACACTTTTGATTAATAGGCAACATAAATGAATTTTTTGTTTCGCATTAGGATAAACAGTAATCCACAAATCACTCTGCCAATCCATTCGTTGTTCCGCTTGAAATAAATGTCGCACAGCTATAAGAGTTCCATCACCATCATCTTTTTTCACTACAAGAAGATTCCCGATGAAGCCAAAAAACACATAGTCTTCATTAAAGATTTCACTATTATCGGCACCACTGTATTTATGATTCACATGAAGGTTTGTAGCAATTTTCTTCGTAATATGGTTTCTTCCAACTCTGGCGAGTCCTCCAGGAATTTCACCTTTCTCAAGTGATTGATTTCTAAAGGCGTAAAAAATATATTTCATAATATTCTCGAATTTGAAGCTGGATGATTTGGAAATCTTTCAATATAATTTCATCCAATCTCAGTACATTTGCCATTCCCACCTGAAAGGCCATAAACGCTAAATATATTGACCATTTCGGAATTTTAATGGGCATAAGCCATAAAGTTTAATGTTATTAAGAAATAACCTTTGACGATAAACAGTAATTATATAAAATGACGAATTCTTATCATTATTGTTTTGCATGGCATCCTAAGATATATTCAAGTCTCATAAAATCTTGTTAAAATAAATCCATTTTGTAGGTTCGGAATACAAATATGAAGAGACAGAAATGAAGATAATACAATAACGAATATGATAACCTGTTTTAATTGTTATACTATACAGTGTGACACATTTATTTTTTGATAAATAATGACCGATTTCCAAACCTCCGCCACTGGTCGTCACTTAAAAGCTGGGAATTTTTTTGTTTATACACATACTAAATCAAATACCGGTTAAACTAAACTACCTCAAGCGGTTTAGAAAGAAAAAAATCAAAATTGATTTTTCTACCAAATATTCTCAAAAATTGTTCAAGGTAACCAGCTCCCGTTTATAGCAGTGCCATTGTCGAAAATTTCAAATTTCTAAAAACAGAATTTTGGAGGAAATTTTTAAAATCTCTTCTCATTCAAACTTTTATGCAAGACATATTCATCACTATTTTTATTTCTGATACGCGATTAACGCATTTCACAGCAAAGCCAGTTATTCCGTAAATTCATTCAATGTAACTTATCATCATATGATGAAAGTGGCACTATAAATAGTAACGTATTAGAAGCCGGATGAATGTAAGCAAACATGACGAATTAGGTGCTATTATGTGACAAGTAGGTACTCGCCAACAACAATGAACTATTAAAAATTGAGTTGCTTTTTGAAAGGAAATTTGGGCAACGATAACGGTACACAATAGGATAAAAAATAGGAAATTGAAAGGCTGTTGTATGTGTACTTTAAATTAGTTTTGTTATATTTTTAATAAAATATCTTCGTTCATTGAATTTTAATCTATAGTACGGAGTGATCAATTTTAATACGTCCACCATAGAAACTAAACTAGAAGGAATATAGAGTTGGTTCAATTACAAAAATGTTACACATCCATGGTGTTGAAGACTATTCGACTATAGAAGGTGTTTCATTGGGAAATGTACTTACATTAATCAGTGAATACAAGAGATTAGCCTAAAAAATCTGATGTCTAACCATTGTCATTACCAAAATACAAAGCGTTTTAGCGATTTTGGCTAATAATAATAATAAAATCAAGCTTTGAAAATTCATTGAATTCTGCAGTATATGCCAGGAAATTCATTTTTTATCAAATTTAAAATAGTTATCAATTTTTAGTGTGAAGTATTTTATGTGTAGTAATAACAATGCTGTATACAAATAAATATATTTAAAGAGACAGAATTCTAAATAACAGATAGCAATAAAAATAAGCAAGGAAAAAAACAGTAAATTCTCAAAGTGTCCACCGTTATGTCGAACATACTTTCATGTTTATTTTTTAAAGCTTTTACAGATATTCTTATTGAATTAGGATTATTTCTTAGTTGATTACAGGTGGGTATTTAATGTTCGCTCAATCATTTACTCCATACTGTTAATTTAAATTATTAACCATATACCATCGACTTTAAATGGCGTTATACGTAATAATCAACAGGGGTGATATCTGGTCATCTTGAAGGCCACCCAAGAGATTCATCCGAATCTATGCACATGTTTGGATAATTGTCATTTATATTTTTCCCCAAATGGAGGTAGTCTTACGTATAAAATAAAAATTAATTGTGAATTTGATGATAAAAGTAGGTTTATTAGTTTTTATTTGAAACATTCTCTCACAGATATTTGATCGAACAATCAAACATAAAGACTTACTGCAGTAAATTCACCACAAACTCTACTATTTTTGCTCTACTCTAAACGTGGGCATATTTTTCAAAGTGTGTTGTTATTACGAATAAAAAAATTAAAAAAAATATGCCATGAGACCTACCTTTCTGTTCCACTTATGACGTTAATCGATTGAGGACAGCAATAATAGTACCCCTACCAAAAATCATTTGATTATACAAAGTGGTTCACCTTTTATGGTCAGTTGAAGAACTAGCCAAAATTTGTAAAACGCCCTGTATCTCGGTAAACAACAGGTTTTTTAAACCTCCTAGAGATATTTACTGCTAGCTAACGTATGCACATTTCCCAATGAAACACTCTATATATTGCTGAAAAGAACAATAGAAATATTTATACTATACTACTATATTAATAGCAAAAGCTAAGAAGTATAGTATCAGTAAAAAAAATAAAAATTAAATATATTTGATTCACGTCAAGCTTCTGGCTGATTCCAAGTAATTGCATATAATAATAATTTATTGGTACTTTGATACTTATGTATGTAATTATGCTACACAAGTATTTACTTTCAATAGATATAACTTCATTATGTATCTATCTAGCAACTAAAATTGCTATTGGTTTTTGAAAAATACATGAAAGGAAATATCCCATTATCTTACAAAATGAATACGTAATTTAATTCAATCATTCATTAAACTAAGATTTGAGTATAAATAACGTAATAGAAGAAGAGTAATTCTCAGCTTCGATAATGCTTCGTTATTTGTAAGTTTTCTGTGGTATATTTAATAGTGGAAAAGTATCAGTTTGCTTTATTTAAAACCCATGTAACTGAAAAAATATATATATTTTTAAATTAACTATTAAATCAAGTATTTATGAAACGAATTTAACAGCTACGAGAACTTCCATATTTTTGGTTTCATTTTCCTTAAACTAATCCGCCAACATTGGAGCAATTATTGGAAAGTATTTTTATTAATGACATAATTAAATTATATTATTCTGATGTTTAAAACATGTAGTAATGCTGTGTCAAGTAAACACTATTGTATTGTAGATCAATGTTTTGCGAGACACTGTGATGGTAAAATTGCAGCCACAGACCACGACAACCCCCTGCTTAGGCAAGCCGTTGACTACGCCCCGCCCCGACAGACAAACACAAACGTCCAAAACACCAATTCCTTGACCTTCCTCCCTGACAAAACACCAACCCCCCTCCCCCCGTTAATCTTTTCTGTTTCAGGACAAGAAGAAACCAAGACTAAGAAGACCACCAAGAAGAAGACGAGAACATAGACAACCCAAACCCAAACCCTATCCTTACCTAGCGCTCGCATCTCCCGAACCGTAACAAGCTCGGGAAGAAGAGCATCCTATGGCTAAAACCCACTCCCAACAAAGACCACCCCCGGGGGTTTAGGACGGCCGGCGAAGAAAGAACCTAGAAGACACGAAGAGCGCCAGAAGAGGCCCCCCTGCCGGCGGGGGTCAGCCAGGGCAGGAGGAGGTTCCTCGAGCCGCCAGCATCGGCCGCAACAGCGGTCGAGGCTGACCGAAGAAGGGAACCCACCTCTACGAGGCCGCCCAGGTCTACAGAGATGGTGAAGGATAAAGAGCGATAATACCGCTCGATCCTAATCCATACAAGGCCACCGTTCGCCAATAAAATAACGGCGGTAAAATTGTCTATTGAATTAAAACTATATGCTGTCTAGAGATAATTAATTTACTACCGATGATTGTTTTCATGACAAGCATAAGATCATATGCATTGGCAGACAGAAAGTTGGTGACCACAGTAAATTTTTTAAACCGTGACCTTAGTAATAATTCATAGTGTAACTCCTATCTTCTATCATGTACCGAGATTAAGATTTAAACGTTGATTGAGTCAACATGGCGCCTGATAAAGGCCATATCAACATTGGAAAGCTGTTTACAGTTTTCCAATGTTCCAATCTCTACCCCTCATTCTAATCACGAGGGTTAGCCCAGAAGTAGACGACTTGTGCGGGAGAACTATTATAATAGTTAGGTATTTATGAATCAAGTAAAAAAAGTAAGTGCTTATTGCAAGCGACGTGAAATTGTCCAACGAGGCCGTCAGGCCGAGTAAGACAACACGTCGAGTGCAATAAGCACTTTTTGTACGAGTTGCATACGATATGTTTTCTACGTTCATGCAGAACAACAAAAGTTTTATTTAGATGACACAAGTCTAGGAAAATATGACGTCGATTTGAACGTTTATGTTTGTCATGATGACAAAACGCTCTAGTAGAATGACAAATGAATGCAATAAACATTGTATTGCACTAGTTCAATAAAGAACCACATTTTCCACAAAATATAGTTCAATAAAGCTTTGTTTTTGCATGAACGTAGAAAACTATTATTTTGTAAAAAAATTAAGTTTTACAGTATTACAAAATATTAATTTTAATTCATGTAAATCTATTAACATATTCCATAATTAATAATACTGTATTCATATTTTAACAAAATATTATTCTTTAAATATCCACTTACAGCTCATTTAAAAATCAACAGAACCTTATAAAAATTGCCAAAATGTAGAGGATCAGAATTTTTCTCCCCATTGCCACCCTTATCAATTTAACCTTACCAGCCAAACCACAATCGCTTCAACCGAATCATATCTGCAACCAACATTTGTTACATTCTGAAAGTTTATACCCTACGTCTAGCCCTACACTTCCGATTTCTTCACATTTCCAATATTAAAAGTGTCGATTGGCGTAATAATATTTTGTTATTTGCAAAATGTGATCGGAAGTTTTTTCTCTTTATAAATTGATAAGATATCAATACTAGTCTATACGTATTTCAGGATTATACAAAGGAAGCAGCTGCTCGCTTGTAAGGCATTACCAGTATCTCAATAACCGAGAAATTGTAATGTATGCCCTCATATAACAGTGGTAGCACAACATACTCTTTTCGCAGTGCTAGGTACTAGTTCGAGCGGCACAGAGGATGTATAATTTATGATTTTCCACATTAAGTCCACAAAAATTCCGAAGCGGATGCTATAGACTTCCATAAATAATTGATAGTCGCCAGACATTGTCCCGTTTTTTAACGACATCAGCAGTGTATTTGCGATACACTCGAGCACAATGCAACATCATCAATTCATAACAGCATTCCTGCCCTTCGACTGTGTTATCGGAATTCTCCGACGTGTGCGTGTGTTTTAGTGTATTAAGAGGGCCATGTTCAGAAGACGCACGAGATCTACCGATGTCAGAAAAAGATATAGGTTAGTTCGCATTATATTCTGTAATAAAATATGAGATAGGGTAGGGTGGAGACCATGTGCCACTTTTTTCTTCGAGTAATGAAAAAAATATTATTTTTTATATTCTTTATTTCAATAAAACCGTTGGACTTCTGACTTCATAATACAGGTTAAAAATTTTGAAATAATATATGGATAATTGTGAAAATCCACCTTTAATAAGTGTAGAACAAATTGCCCAATTTACCCCACTAACGGGGTAAGTTAAATCACCCTCTGGAGCTTATTGGTCATTCAGTTAAAAGCTGTTAAAGAAAACTATCACTTTATTTTAACACGTAAACACAATAAACATATTATTTCTTAAAAGAAAAACAAAAATTTAAATTGAACTGTAAGTTCTATTCTATTAGCAAATTGTAAGAAAATCATTGGCAACTCATGTGTCTTCAAAAGAAGTTTCCCTCCCAAGATTATTAGTAGTCTGGTTTCTAATGGATTCAGCATTCCTTCTTAAAAAAAACCTGAGAGCCACCCTCTACGTGTTGTCTTGTGTTTCCATAAATTTGAATATTTCATATCATACTTAACAACACAGTTTTAGACAAGTATATGGACATTTTTTGTCTTTATTCCATAATAATATACACCTGCAGCTTTCAAGAATAAAGTGTAAGTAGTCTTTGAACATTCTTCTTGATCAGGATCAAAAAGTTTCATTAGCGCCTCATATTGCAAGCTATACTTGATTATACAGTTTCTTTATATATCTTACAAGTCATTTTTGGAATTCCAAAATCAATAGATGCTGCTCTCTTTGTTTGACCATATTTTAGAACGGCATCTACAGGTGCCCTTAGTAGCTCTAGAATAGCAGCGCCCTGATTCGTTTTGTTAAAAGTAAGTTTTGAAATAGGTATGAATAAACAATATTTTATAACTAGAGAGGGGCTAGTTGAGCAATGTGTCTCAACTAACCCCATACCCGCCATTTTTCAAATACAGCTATAACATTTTTATCCTAAATAAGCTCAATTTACAATAAAATCTAACAAAACAAACTGTAAATCCTTACCTCATTCTAATAGTCGTTGTTTTTCGTCTAGACCAAAAAGTAAACAAACTTTTAATTTTACTTTAACCTATCGAAAATTGTTGCAGTCAACTTGAGTTCGCATGATACCATAAATTCCTACCTAGTGGGGTGGGAGAAGAAAAACATTGGGTTTGTTCCAACACTGCAAGAATCGATTCCTAACCGTCCAGAACTAGTAGAACTTAGTCAGTTCAGTTGTTAATGTACTCTAAGTAAGACGGTGTTGGTCAAATA